>OX578277.1:56715672-56933172 GCA_951217055.1 Gerris lacustris | reverse complement strand
TATTTCATTATAATTTTATAAAGAATTACTTCTAATAATTTACGTTACCTCGGGACATTTCCTTGTAACTTTATTCCTTCACTCACACTTCAAACCAGAAGTTTTAATTCAAAGCTAAGCTCCCTCGCTTTTTTTCATTTCAAAATTCCCACCTCATTTTTTGTGATCAGTATTGACATTGTTGTTTTTTTGTTGTCAGTATTGTTTTGTTTTGAGGAAAACTCGTACCTGTATTGTATGAACTGAAGATATATATTTTTCTTGAATTTCCTACACAATTGGAAATGTCAAGAATATTAAAATTTTTACAGAACTACTTATTTCTTTTTGCTAACTGCACCTACTTATTTCTACCTCGAAGAATCACAATGAAATAAGAAAAATGTATAACCGAACAAAAGGAAATGTCTTCTAAGCTCTCCTTCAATATAAATCCTATTATAGAGTAAACTGAAGAAACGTGTGTGAGCGGTGTGTGTATATATATACATACATACATATATATATATATATATATATATATATATATATATATATATATATATATATATATATATATATATATATATATTAGATACACACACACACACATATATATGTGTGTGTGTTTATGAAGGAAAACATCTCTGGACTTGATGCAAAGTGAAACGCTGAGTTTGGGTCGTTTATAGATAAAGAAGAAAAAAGAAAAAGGGACCGGAACTACAGTGAAAGTCAGCAGAAGATAAAGGTTAAGTACTAAGTGTGAAGAAATGAATTGGGGGAGACTGGAAGTCACGAGTATAAAAAGACGCTGAAGGAAAGGCCAGGACGAGAAGGGAGGGAGGCACACGGGTAAATAGGACCCTAAAAACGGACGGAGCTACTTGGCAATACAATAAATTCTATTATGCTAGACCTGGTTATATTCAAAGAAACAGACAAAGATTCCCTACCGCCACCTCTCTAGACACTATAATATTTATTGTATCATTCCCTCCCCCCCCCCCCTCCCTCTGTTCTGCCTTGTAGGTCAAGGGTGAAAAGAATGGAAAACCGTATGTTTTCATTTCGGTAGACATAACTATTTACGGTTTTTAATATTATTTCATAATATAATCTACTGCCCATTAACCTTTTTTTAAAGTAAGCTTAATTATACCATATAGTTTATAAAATATTCTTATTCTCATGTCTAAAAAAAAAAAAAATAATAATAATAATAATGGACTGCTGTCTAATAAATGAAGAACAATATATATATATATATAATCAATGCCACTAATAAAACGAGCCTTGAAAAGCAACAGAAAATCTGTGCCATGGTGGGCAACTGGATTAGATACGGCTAGAAAAAAAGACAGGAAAAAATGTCAGAAATCTAAGAATAATCCAGTTCTCAGAGAAAACTTAAAAAATTCTTTTTCAAAATTACAATAGGAATATAAAATACTATTAGACAAAGCAAAATTTGATTCTTGGCAAAAATTCTGTTCATCAAAATCCAATAATCCATGGCAAACAATGTATAAAAAAGTAGGAGGAAAAATTTAAAAAACCACAAATCTAATATCAACAATTCAAAAACCTAACGGCACTTTTACAACAGGTATAAGCGATACAGCAGACGAACTTCTAAAGAAATTTTTACCGGAAGACCATCCTTTACCAGATAATGACTCTCATAAAAAATTACGTCAAGAAATGTTTTCTCCACCAACAGCTGGAAACTATTTAGAATTCACAATTTACGAAGTTGAAGCAGTTCTATCACAAGCAGCACCAAACAAAGCTCCAGGAGAGGACGGAATTACATTTGAAATATTAATTCAAGCATTTAAATTTATTCCAACATTTTTCACTAGTCTTTTGACTGAATGTCTTAGACGCGGTAGTTTTCCACGAATCTGGAAAATGTCTAATATTATAGCGGTTAAGAAACATGGACGGGAAACAATAAAAACTGCATCAAAGTATAGACCAATTAGTTTTTACTATTGATTTTGAAATCCTGAAAAATCAATATAAAGACACAAATTAAAATAAATCTGTAAAACAGCATTTATCCAAATTATAAAAATGTTATAATATGAAAAATAAATAAATAAATAAAACATCAAAGTGAGAACCAATTTGGTTTTAGACCTCAATCAAGTACAACTGATGCCATCATGGCTGTTAAAAAATTTGTTGAAAATAATTTAAAACAAAACAGACATATAGCACTCATTTCACTTGATGTAGAAGGAGCTTTTGATGCAGCCTGGTGGCCTATGTTCATCCATCAGCTTCGAATAAACAATTTTCCAGCTTACTTACTAATTTTGGTTCAACAATCCTATTTCACTAACAGAAGTAGTCAATTAAATATTGATTCCATAGTAAAATAGATGATCCGACTTGTGGATGTCCTCAAGGATCAACCAGCTCACCAGGTTACTGGATTATTAAATATGATTCTTTACTGAAACTGTCTTATCCTAACAACTGCTTGGCAATAGCATTTGCAGACGATTATTTACTGCTAGCCTCTGCTAAAACAGAATAAGAATTAGAAAGATGAATGAAAAAAAAAAAAAAATTATATATATATATATATATATATATATATATATATATATATATATATATATATATATATATATATATAATTAAGGAGACATATATTTACTGATAATTTATAATTTATATAATACTTCATTTACAAGTAAGAAAGAATATTTGTATTTATTTTATTTTTTAACAAGTATCTTATTTTTTTTGTATATGAGCAGTGGTTTGATTAAAAATAATGAATGACGGTCCTCCACTAAAGTAAGTTTATTGTACAAAGCCGGCTAGTATGTTTTGACCTCTCTTTTTTAATAATTTTATTTGTTTTAACTTTATACTTTTAACTTATACGAGGGCTATTCGGAAAGTAACCTCCGATCGCCAACTGTGCGGGAAGTAGTGGGACTAGTGACGCCATTGTTGCACTGACGTACACGGCAGGACGGTCTGCATTAAGCCGCGGTCAAATGAATGTTGTACGAGCTCTAGTTTGGTTTTTATAGCATCTTGAAATTTGTGCTCCAAAAAAACTTCCGTTTAAATGCGAAGTGCGAGCTGTTACAAGGGTTTTTTTTACGGCAAAACAATATTCGGCGGCAGGTATTCATGGAGAACTTTGTGACGAGTATGGACCAAGTGTTATAAGTGAAGGAATTGTACGTGTATGGTTTTTTTTTAATTTAAAAGTGGACGAAACAACATTCATGAGGAAGAGAAAAGTTGTAGGCCATCATTTGTCTCACAGATGAACTCGTTCAGAGAATTGATGGAAAAGTTCATGAAAATTTCACAATTTCGGAGCTGTCTAATGAATTTCCACAGATTTCTAGGACTGTGTTATACGAGGTAGTGACAGAGGTTACCGGAAGTTCTGTGTTTATGGGTGCCAAAATGTTTAACCGACCACCAAAACACTCGCATTTCGCATTTGGACGGAAGTTGTTTTGGAGCGCATATTTCAAGATGCTATAAACACCAAACTAGTGCTCGTAAGACATTCATTTGATTTCAGTGCAACGATGGTGCCGCTAGTCCCACTACTTCCCGCACAGTGGCTAATTGGAGGTTACTTTCCGAACGTCCCTCGTATATTTCTGTAATCGATCGATATTGTTTGTCAGGCACTGAAGATGTCCACTAGTGGTTAAAACCCGGGTTTATTAAGCTGTTATAGAGGAGAAGCTTTATTCTTTGCTTCTTCTATTATTTAACCGTAACCGTGAAAAAAAAACCTTTTTGAAAAAAGTTTCAGACCCCCACCCAAAAAAGTCGGACTATAAAAATAGTAATATCTACATTGTAGCCTAAGAACTCCCCTAAGTATGGGGAGGATCATACATGAATGGAGTATACAGTATTCCTGCATTAATGAAATATACATACTACTATCACTACTATGTAAGTGCCAACAAATATTCTTTCTTTCGTGTAAATAAGGAAATCTTATAACACCTTTTACATCTTTAAAGGTTCCTTACTCCTATCTATAAATGAAACCGGTGAGTCCGTGTAAAATAATAAACTATACTTCAATGTTACGTAAATGAAAAAATAAATGTATACTTATACCCATGACCCATGTGTAAATTAAAGAAATAGTGTCTAATGTATAAAAAAAAATGTGACTAGTATTCTTATAATATGTATGTTAGGAAAATACCGTATACTTGTTGAAATAAATAGCTCAATTACGTAATGAAAGCAAAATAACATTCTTAGGAATATGGAAGGAAAATACCATACAAAACATTCTATTCTCGTCCTCATAAAAACGAAAATAATTGAAACTCGAAGAAAGAAAAAAAAATATCGTGCTCCTACATATTGAAGAGAACCCATAATCCAAATGTACTGCAGTTACAGATCGCATTCCTTCGCGTACAAGAAAAGCAATTGACTATTTTTCTCCTTATCTTTTATATTAAGTTAGAATGCGTTTCTGTGTTTAATGTATATTGGTGTTTGTAAGGCTTGAAGGTGTTTAACTTTTTTCCTCCTTACAACTTTCTCTGTTTCAGAGAAAGTAAATTAGACTCTCGAAAGTGAGCAAAAGAAAAGTAAATTGTATTTTACAAAAAAGGGAAGGGCAAGAAAGTTCCGTTTTCAACGTTTCAAGATCTAGCCCTAAAAACATTTTTTCTTTTCTTTTTATTCATTAAAGGACAAAAGGAAAATGCTTTTCCCTTACCTGCCAAATCAATACGTTCAATAGTTAGGGATCTGACTCTTTTGAGAATGGAACTAAGATGTGTTGGTGATTAGACATTAGTGGTAGGGTTAAGCGATAGATTATCCCATTCGATTTCGCCTGTCCCCTCCTAAACTAGTAGCTCCGACAATGTAGGAGGAAGCATAATAATATCCTTTAAGGGGAGGCATACGTTCCTTTATGATCAAGGAATATTTTCTTTAGTGGTTTTAAGCAGTCTGGTTTATTGGACGACATGGGTTAAAAACTATTTGATTCCGAAGTACCCAACAAACTTTCTAACAGCAATACCTAATGAATTTTTCGACTGCCTATATTTATGGAATAATTAGTGATTATGTTCACGATGATTGATTGACAATATGGTTTAACAAAATACACTTTTATTCAGTGAGATAAAATCGTTGTGTAGAACGTGAGAGAAAACAATGTGCTTATAAGGTTGCATGTAAAAAGGGACCATCTATAAATCAACTTTATCAAATTCGCAAGGACTCGAATATAAAAATATTTATCAAAGCTAAATTGACTGGCTATTGTTATATTTAATTAATACATAATTAACTAATAACCTCATATAGCACACTCTTAGTATAGATGAAATAATAATATAGAATAATGATATCAGATTCGGATAATGGTTTCAGCTTTCCATGTCGCGATGCGCGAGGGGTAGGCCACCTACTCCTCTCCATATAAACTGTTACTGTTAACACAACATGAGTAAACTTCACAGGGGTCGGCACTCTTAATCCCGTGGGAGAAAGCACGTGGCCTTTGAATGTAGTAGTACTAGTAAATGAACATTTTAAGCCGCCTTTGTTATTTTTAGGAGTTACTAAACAATAACTTTTTAACATAAAAGCTGTAGTAGATTTTTTCAAATATTTGTTCAAGTGTGGTGTAATTATATAGAGTAAAAATGTATGTATCAATGATTTAGTGCAATTATTATTGATTTTTATCAACCAACTTGTTTGTTATTTTTCCATTATCAGATTTATTATTATGTTTAACTGGATAATTATTTTTTCTACATCTTATATAAACTATATATAATACAGGGTGTGCCAGTCCTTAACAACACTCTGGAAATCGATCCTATATTTTCTCGTTTTCGTTGTTTATTGTTATTCCTTATCTGCATAAAACCTCTATTGCTTCACTTTTGGGTCAATTATTTTCAGATTTAGTCCAATTTTCGTAACTCTATATTGCTGATGAAGGCCTTGAATATTAGTTCAAAAATATAAATACAAGGGAAAAATTACATTTTTGAAATCTTTGAAAAACCCAGTTTCTCTCTCTCTCTCTCTCTCTAAAATCACTATAACATCATTACTAAACGACCAAAAGGGGCAATTTTTCGAAAAATGTCCGAGGCATTATTAGTTGTTTTGAGGTGTTGAACACCCAGAGTTTGGCCGTTAAGGATTGCTTCACTCTTTGTAGTAAGTGGATAGTATAATGAGAAAATACATATGTCTGAGATAGCAATTGATTATTAGACATTTGAGATAAAATATTTAGTAGGAGGATGATGGTGTATGAAATAGATTAATGTAACCCTAAATATATAATACTATAGCCTATATGCCAAGTTTCAGCTCGATTGGATGACTAGCAGATGGTTAATTTACTCTCCTAAGACTTTGTCGATAAGCACAAACAATCAAATAAAATCAAAGTTGATGAAAAAGATTTAAACATGTCACTTATTTTGCTCTTTGCAATGGAACAAGAGTGAAAACACTAGCCATGTCTGTTATATTTAAATTTAATATGAGTCAAATTATAATTATTATTAACTACGGGAAACAGACAGTGAAAAATACACTCCTGTGCCGGGATCCCGGCACAGGAGTGTATTTTTCACTGTCTGTTTCCCGTAGTTAATAATAATTATAATTTGATTTAAATTAAAAATTTAACTTTCCGTAGTATGAAAACTACCAAAAACTTAAAAATTGAATTTAATATGAGGTGAATAAAACGAATTTAAAGGCAATATAAGAATAATGCATTACCTGTATTAATCTGATTTGTGTATAGTTAAATTATTAGCATTAGGCATTTTGTTAGATCAATCAGTGTTTCTAGGTATTGGCGTATAGAATATATATCAAACCACCTCGGCTCCAATTCACGTTCTTTTGAATTATGAAACGCAGGCTGAGCGGACCTTTGTAATCAACATAGTACTTACCGCTTCCCTGCTATATTCACCATAAAGGTGTTTATTCAGGTTGATCGCACTCTCTAATTAATACTGAGTTCCCGTCAATGACCGACGTTTATTGCTGAGGCATTTGACAAGTAAGACAAAGAAAATCATTTATTGGTCTGTAAAAACAGTATTGTAGAAAATTGTGGTGTCGAACACTAGAAATTAGCCTAAAAAAAATAAATCTCCTTTCTCTTCTCAATGTTTCTCTGACTTTTTCATGTCACCTTTCCACCCTTTAAATTAGTTGGCCCATGCCCAGGCTTTCAACTTTTTTCTTTCTGTATTTATACTTTTTTAATTTTGTTTTCTTCTATTAACCGACCATTAATGTTACGAAGGCAAAGGCGATTTTTCCCTCTCTCTTTTTTTAACTTATAAAAAGAATTTCCAAATGATTTAACAAAGGCTTTTTTTTTAATTTTTATTTTTATAACGAAGTTTTCCACACTTGGTTATACTCGAACACAAGATTTTGTTACTTTACTAGAAACTCCTTTGAGACAGATTCTTATGTATATAATAAATCTCATTTTATTTTACATGCAAGGTTTTTATGGTGTACAGGCAACCTTTCTTTATTATAAAAATACGAAATAAAAAATGTCTTTATTGCTCGTAACGTATCAAAATATAAATAACAAATTTTAAATGCTGGTTTATTGTAATTTTTAATGAAAAAATTATCGTAAATATGCTTAAGTAGTTAATAAAGAATTGAGAAAATGAAATATAATATAAGTACACTTCAATAAAAAAAATAATTTTTTACCCAAGCTTATCGAAGGTAACCAAACCATGTGCGATTGTTCTGATGAACAAACCTGTTTTTGTCCCTAAATTAAAAAATCCGTTCAGACAGACATCAGGGGACATTTTTGGTCCCGTGAACGTGTACAGGGTACAGTCAGACACGGACCATAGGGTAATATGCTCTGCTCTACATATCTTAAAAACGATTCATATTAGCCCAGGCAAATTAGACCAAAAAATGGCCGTGCTTCCCGAAAAATCGTCCAAAGCTGGAAAGTGTTTTAATACCTTTTGGGGGTCCCAAATAAGAGTCCTGTGTGTTTGCGACGGATTCTGACTACTGCTTAAGCTTTGGGAGTCAATAAACCACGAAATGGTCGCACTTTTCTCAGTGTTTCGCTTATAACTCCTAAACGATGCATTCTACAGAAAATATTAATCTTAGCTTTTTTAATAAGTAATAAATTCTGCGTCGAATGGTATTAAGTTCGTCAAAATCAGCCCAGCTGTTTAGCCGCAATCGGTTTTCAAAGTTGGGCTAATTTTACCAACTTGGCAAAAAAGTTGATTCTTTGTTTAGTTTTTCGCCTCCAACTCCTAAACAACGCATCCTACAGAAAATGTTACTCTTAGCTTCTTTAATTAGTATTAAATTCAGCGTCGAATGGTTTTTAGTCCGTCAAAATCGGCACAGCCGTTTAGCCGCAATTGATTTCTGAAGTTGGGCCATTTATACCAAACTCATGTGGCCTCACGAGGGCATTCACGTGAAACAAGGCTTGGAAGATGCAGATTCTCTGATTGTGAGCACAGCAATGGAGAGGTCTATAGAGGGAGGCAATGTTATCATAGTGGGAGAGGACGCCGATCTGTTGGTCCTGCTCACGTTTCATGTTGCTGTCTTTGAAGAGCCCATCTCCAACGTATTCCTTATTAAACACGGGAAGCAGAACCAGCAAACTGTCGTTTATAGTCTAAGCAATCGCCGGCTGCCTGAAGACGTGAGGAAGCATGCCGTGTTTCTCCATGCCTTTACGGGGTGCGATACCACATCCTCATTTTTCCGCTAGGGGAAATTAAAATTGATCAAGAAATTCATGGCTGACTAAAACCTCCTTCATCAGGCCTCTATTTCTATTTTTCTTAACCCGATTGTAACTCCTGATCAAGTTGCAGAGGCTGGCGTTCACTTCATAAAAACTTTGTACACGGGTGGCAGCAGCAAGTCCCTTAATCAAGTGAGGTTTGACCTCATCCAGAGGTCGCTTACAAAAAAGAATTTCGAATTTGTGTCCTTGCCTCCAACAGAAGCGGCTACTCGCCAGCCCTCCTTCAGAGCTTATTTACAGGTGCAGGTATGTAGGAGTAATATAATAGATCCAGAGAGATGGGGATGGAAAATGAATCCTAGAATTTCAGAAACCACAGAACAATTAATGGATAATGAATAACTAGGTTTTCCGGTGAAATCCGCGTCACGAAGGGTTTGGAGTCCGACGATTCGCTTCAACTGCTAGAAGCATTTTCAGGGGTGTGGTGCATCGTGATGTTTACTCGAAGCAACAACAGGATATACCACACGAGGCAAACCAAGTAATTCATAACGAGTCAACCCGCGGAAGCCTACGCACTAAGTTAATTAATATTTAATTAAAAATAAGGATTATACTTCAAAAATCCAAAGGGGACTAGGCCCCCCCCCCTCAACTACAGATAATAGAGAGGGAGCGAGAAAATAGGCACAGGTGGCTTGTTGTCACGGCCAAGAGGCGGAACCAGGCCACATGAGTTTGGTATAAATGGCCCAACTTCAGAAATCAATTGCGGCTAAACGGCTGTGCCGATTTGAATTTAAGTTAAGTTGTAAGTTATAATTGAATTTAATTGTAAGTTAATTGAATTTAAGTTATAAGTTTGAGTTGAATTTAATACTAATTAAAGAAGCTAAGAGTAACATTTTCTGTAGGATGCGTTGTTTAGGAGTTATAAGCGAAACACTGAGAAAAATGCGAACATTTCGTGGTTTATTGACTCCCAAAGCTTAAGCAGTAGTCAGAATCCGTCGCAAACACACAGGACTCTTATTTGGGACCCCCAAAAGGTATTAAAACACTTTCCAGCTTTGGACGATTTTTCGGGAAGCATATGTTTAATTTGCCTGCGCTATATGATTTAATGCATTTTTCCCCCTTATATGATTTATAACCATTTTCACCTCGCGCTGCATACCAAAATACTATTTTTCCCCAATCTTTTGTCTTCGAATTAAGGTAGGAGGTGGTTAAGGCGGCTTTCACACTGCGTGCGAGACCGAGCGAGACCGATTCCGCTTGAGAAGCAAATACATGTATTAGCAATGTATTAGCATGGGTCTATTCACATTAATCGTTGAGTGAGACCGGGCCGAGCGAGACTAAGCGAGACCGAGCCGACTCGGGCGTTTTTGTTAGCTAAGCGTTTTCGGCGGCCGAAAACGCTTAGCTAACAAAAACGCTCGAAAAAAACGCCCGAGTTGGCTCGGTCTCGCTCGGCCTGGTCTCGATCGGAGTTTAAAGTGAATAGACCCATGCTAATACATGTATATGCTTCTCAAACGGAATTGGCCTTATTCGGTCTCGCTCGGTCTCGCACGCAGTGTGAAAGCCGCCTAAGGGTCGAACTTCCGAGCTTACCGAAGGTAGCGGAAGCTATGTGACCCAAGAAAGCTTGAAGTCCAAGACAGATATCTATTTCTTACATCGGGGAACATTTTTGGTTCCGTTTCTGTTTGTCGCTCTTTTGCGAACCAACATTATCTTAATAATTACTCATCCGATTTGAATGAAATTTAGATGGTAGGTCAGAATTAGCCCATTGTTGGTTCCAATTAAGTATCAAATTTATTGGTTTCTCAACCAAGTAAGTATTAAAAACATTTTGTTTTAGCACCTATATCTTTAAATATACTTATTTTTAAGTATCTGATTTTTAATAAATTTGGATTGTTTGTAGAATGGAATAGATTGTCCCATAATAATTTCAACCTTCTGCGCTCATTAAATTTTGCTAAATTCATAGATCATGTAAATAATCAACAATTTTGACTGATTTTAAAAAATGAAGATAAATTAAATAAATTAGACAATAGTGGATTAAAAAGTATCACTAAAGTACACGATAAGACTAGAAGAAGCTATGTACCACCCTAATTCACTGTTCTGCAAAAAAGGCTCAGAATGAAAATGTCCTTTTCTAAAGTATTTTTGTGTGCTGAATCCGAATATGAAGTCAAAATTTCTCCTATAATTACATCTCTCTCGGAAAATTGTACGTATAGGAGAAATTGGGACTTCATATTCGGATTCAGCAACCTCGAAAACAAAGTTCAGATAAAATTTTCTTGGAGCCCGAAAGTTCGTTAAATTTTGCAGAACAGTGTTATCAGACTACTTTTTAAATGTAATTTTGTTATTTATAATAACAATGTCATAAAATAATTATTACAATAAGTTGGTAAAAACTCAGGTAGGTGCATGAAACACTTTAAAATTACATACGTCAAAAGCTGCTTAATTAAATTTGTTAGTTTCAGTTATATAATAAAAATAATAATCCGTGTAAAATGCCATTGAATTAAATTAAAATGTTGTTTTACAAGAACGTTTTTCACGTCTTTATTTTAATGACAAATTAAAATTAATTAGTATTCCCCAAATTTGTAAATAAGCTTTTATTATTATTTATTATTATTATTATTTATTAAAATAAATAATATAGAGTTTTCCATTTTTTAGCACTTACAAATTGATTTGTAAATCTCTTAAACTGTTTAATTGTCGATTCATTAACTAGTAACTAGATAAAAATGTATCTAGACATTTTTTAGAGGCGGTTTAAGTTAAGGAAATCTACAATTTCCAAGAGCTTGCCGCCAAGAACCAGTGATTTATTTCTGAAGCGATAGGACTTGCTGAGTTCGAATCTATAATAGGGTCATTAGGGGAAGATTCATAAGGTTAAGAAGAAGGTGTAGGCTGGATATATGGTTTTGGCTAAGATCAAATTTAGCTCTCCAAGTTGAAAAGAGAATAAGGCAATTTAACTTGTTCAATAGAGTTATAGATCAGGAGACTTACTTTCCTTGTTAAATTTACTATATCTTATTAAAAGAAATAAAATCCACATATCACTAGTTTACGAATCAGTTTCATCAAAACAAATACTTAAATATAAAACAACATAAATAATAAATATGTTATTTTTAGTAGTTTGTTAAAGTCTTGGAGAAACTTTGTTGTTTCTTCTTAAAGAAGGGTATTCATTGTGTACTGGTACAGAAGTTAAATATAAGTGAACCTCACCCAATAGACTTGAAGGAGTCCATTTAAAGATTTAATAAAATACTCGATGTTCTAATGAAATTGAAAATATGAACTGAATTTATTTCTTTTTTAAAAATAAACATGTGATTAATTTTTTTAAATTTTTGTATGCCAAGTCATTTGTCATGGCTGCCAGACTACTCCCCTCCCAGTAACCGCGGGGCGAGACTAGTGGAGTCCATCACAATATGCTGGTTTTAGTCTGTCTATTGTCACCCATTTGTCTTTATTGTTTATTTTAATTTTAAATGTCTTATCTCGTCTGTCTAATACTAAGTAAGGTCCCAGGTATGGTGGCTGTAGGGGTCGTAATATGGTGTCGTCTCGTAGGAATACATGTGTTGAAGTTTTGAGATCGGGGTGGATAAAATGGGGCGAATTCTTAATTTTGTGGTTCACATTTCTTGGCCGGAGGTTGCTCATCGTCTGCATTAGGCGTTTAGCAAATTCACTAGGTGCATTGTCTTCCTTTGTTTCAGCAAAGAATTGGCCGGGAAGTCTTAGAACCGTTGTGATACTCACTTCTACAACGAACATAAATAAAATAAAAAACACAAGGTTAAGTTTGGTCAAATGCCTTCTACTTGTCAAAAGAGAAATATAGCCTATATAATTTAGACATACATAAATTGCCAAATAAACTAACAAATAAATTAATTACCTTGTTCTTTATAGAACAGAAAAATTCACATAAAGGTTTCAAAATAAAATTAAATAAAGTTCTTACCAGACTAAAGAATTTCGATAATGGTTCCGAAAGAGAAATATTGAATCATACAAAATAGTCAGAATAATTATAAGTATTGGACGCCAGTCAGACTTATCTGACGACAAACAGACAGAATTATTTTCATACGTTAATACTGATATCTTTCTATCCCAATGAATATGAAAGGCTTAAGTGAGTATCGCAAATTGCGGTTAGCTCAGAATAGTGGATTCGATGATAACTAAAATGTTTACTTAAATGTGTCGGAGATAGAGACTTGCCACTTTAAGGCGAAATCTATATTCCATTCCTTTACCTAACCTACATACATTTTTATAAACTTTAACAAAAGGGTTAGACTTATCAGTCCATGTGGAAGTCTTCTCCTCTGCTTCAGTGGGTGTTCAAAGCTGTGCTGCCTTCGGAAAATCTTGAGCCGCAGATAACCTGCTCACATGGTTGTTAAGTCCAAACCTCGGAAAAGAGACATGTCTGGATTTGTCCCCAAACTTGAACGGTACATAAATTGGATTGAAGCACAGCAAGAAAGTTATTTAAGATTAAAATATTTGAAGACTTGAACATGCTCCCACCTCCAAACAAACAAAACGGCAAAAGAGCGTGGTTTCACCACGATTTTCGAAAAAAAGGAATTCGGCCTCTGAAAAGAAAAAAGAGACGAGAAAATGTCCCCCCGGGATACGTAAACAACTATGTCAGTCGCCATGGTAACCTTCTCCATCTATAACCGTTGTCAGGGTTGCTGGAGACAGATGCTCAAAACATAACTAAATTATAAGAATTATTAAAATAAACGAAACTTCAAATCAGGAAAACACCGGTGGCTTCCCAAAGAAAATTAAAATAACTAAACTGAATGAAAATAAATTCTATTATAAATAAAATGTTGATAAAGACGGAGGGGGGGGGGGATCTGAAATAAGCCCCGAATCGAAAAAAAATTAACATAGCTCTCATGTCCACTGCTAGATTTCGGGACCTGCACTTTCTCCTCTAGAATGTCCGTGCCACCACGGCACACACCTCCCTCCAGAGGGGAAAAGTCGAAATTCCTCTGAAGAATTCTACCTCTGATTCTACCTCTGAAGAATCTGGGGTAGAATCAAGATAGGGTTTTACTCGTTGACAGGTGTTACGGCCAACCCTCCAGTGAGTCTTTTCAATGCCTAGATGACCTGATTGGGGGATTATCTCTTAAGGGGAGCACTCTTGCAGCACTCTCTGCCGCAGAGCCGATGTACCAATTTCCAATCCTCACTGGGGTCACTCAACTCACCCTTCAGGAAGGCTTTTCTAAAGAAGTAAAGCTTACCTCCCTCTACTCTCCAAACTGGATGATCTTCAGGGTGGGTTTGAACTTTATATCTTTTACGGTCATACCACTCATCGCTGGGATCGCCGGTAGTTATAGCTGAAGCAGAAACTTTGGGTATCCGAGAAAGAGCATCTGCAACACTATTTAAATTTCCCTTACGGTACTGTATAGAAAAATCATAAGGTTGAAGTCGAAGAGCCCAACGAGCAAGTCTGCCTGTCGGGTCCTTCGAAATTAATAGCCACTTTAAGCTGGCATGATCGGTGATATCAGAAAACGTTGAGCCTTCTAAATAATGACGACTACGTTCAATACCAAACAATACGGCAAGGCACTCCTTTTCAGTGACAGAATAATTTCTCTCTGTTTGAGAATGGGTCCTTGAACAATAAGTTATAACACGTTCAGGCCCGTCTTGCACTTGAGTGAGGACAGCTCTGAGCCCTGATTGACTGGCATCGGTTTGTAAACTGATACCGATGACTCCCCCCTTTAATCCAGCCTTAGACATAAAACCCCGAAGGGACATGTGAAGGTGATCTCTCACGGTTCCGAGTCTCTGGTACTGATACGATCATTCTCTCCGTTTAACTACGACCCTCACCTTTCCACCTTCTACTGTCGGGTAGAGCGCTTCAAGACGAACAAATGGATACCAGAAACATCGCCGTAGCACCACCCTAACAGTCAGGAAGAGGAAAAACGTTTTCCATACTTTGCGGGGGTTCTCAAGAGGTGCTCTCGTTAAGGGCCGTCGCTTGAGAATAAGTACACGCACCCTTTACGAATCGGGATTCCTTTTTCGATCTCTCTCTCACCCACCGATGGACTTCTCTCTCTACAGCGAACTACCAGCCAACCTGCCTTACCAGACCGGACCTGAGCCTACTCTCCGACGGACCACGGGAAGAATCACCGATACCGACGGCGAGACAAGAAGAAGCCAGGGCCAGAACAACTTCAACGGTACCAGCGCTTTTGCCACCGATCCTTGCGAGTCGACTACTACACGTCCGCAGCTTCGCACGAGCCACCGCTGAAATCACCCTAGGACAGGTAATCGCCGCAGAGAACGGTCCTTTTCAGGACCACCCTTTGTGAACGCTACCAATCTCGTACTATAGTTCTTTTCAGAACTCACGGCGCAGACTTCACCCTACAGTCCGACCGACCACTGACGACACTCTACCCAGCCAGTACCGGAGACGGAACCGCAGCCTGACTTTTCTCGTTCTTTTTACTACCTCGTCCAGACTCCGACCAGCCACTGCGACTCGGCTTAGTCAAGGCACAAAGGCTAAGGGTAGAGAGTTGTGGTCGTGTGACTCTAACGAGAGGTTACCGACTGCTCTCTTTAGCTTCGGCCGCAGTCCTCGGTGCCGTCGACAGGTTAGCTCCTCCCTACCTCAAGTAGTCGAGGCTAGCCTGATTGTCTACCGAGGAAAAGACGCATAGCACCCTCTCAAGCGGTCCTTTTCAGGACCACCATTCACTCTTGTATATGGTCCCACTCCACCGTTTCGGGCCGTATCAAAACAGAACGGTAAATTAAAATCTGGCCTAGTTAGAATAGGGGCAGACACTAAACATTTCTTTAAGGTCTCAAAGGCATTCTCTTGGTCATTCGACCATTATCAATTGACTTTCTTGCTCAGAAGGGCAGTCAAAGGTGATACTAAAGTTGCAAAATCCGGTACAAATCTCCTATACCATCCAGACATACCCAAAAATCGACGCAATTCCTTAACGTTTTTAGGTCGAGGAAATGTAGTAACTGAGCTAACTTTCTCAGGATCTGTTCTCAACCCTTCAACATTTACTCTGAATCCAAGATAACTAACCTCAACGCAACCAAATTAACATTTATCGGGATTTACTCTAAGTCCAGACTTTTTCAAACGATAAAAGACTTCTTTCAACATCTTACAATGAGTTGTAAAGTCGGGAGTACAAAAAGTGGTTAAATCTTAACTCTGCTCATCCTGTAATGGGACTTGAAAGTTTGCCTGTTTAAGATTTAGTTTTGAAAAATAACGGGCTTTACCCAAACTATCTAACATAACTGCCATATGAGGCGTAGGATAACTATCCTTAATAGTAACTTGATTTATTTTACGAAAATCTATATTTGTCCTATTGACGGACCATAACCACTGGAGAAGCCCATGGTGCGTTGCTAGGTTCCACCAGGCCTTCAGCTAGCATACGATCAAGCTCAGTATGCATTAGTTCAAGTACTTTAGGTGAGTACTGATATGCCCTCTATTTAATTTGCAACCTTAATTTTATGAGTAATACGTGTGGTTAAACCTGGAGAATCAGCCAAGGAAGTCAGACCATCCTGAACCAGCCCATCCAACGTTTGCCTCTCCTCCGGAGCAAGAATCTGGATTCCGCAAACTTGGGTAGTAGTCGGTTCTCTATTTCCCTCACAGGTGTTCTCCAACGCCAGAAAAGTAAATTTTGTGTCCGAGTCATCTTCAAACCACCAATAACTAAAGCGAGCACTGGTACACAGGCTTGATGCGGTAATAAAGTTCAAACCGAACAAAGCTGAAACTGAAAGAGACGGTAAATAATGAAATTGAACAGTGAATTCTTTCTCACCTACTACTATAGTTAGAACTATCATTTCATTAACGGTACTAGAATTTCCATCGGTTACTAAGGCCTTGAACGGAGAAATATTTGTAGGTTTAAATCCTATCTGAACAAACAAAAGAAAATATTTGTGATCTATACATAAACTGGAACCAGGATCATATAGAGCCTGTAATCCCTTTACATCACTAACATCTTTAATAGTGAACGGTACAATCCAAGGCATCTTCACGGAACATAATATCCTCTCCAGAACCTGTATGCTGATTTGGATCAGATACAACAAAACTAGGAGGGCGGAACGGAACTGAAATTAAACTAGACGGGACTAAACGAGAAATAGATGGTACAGAACGAGAACTAGATCGTACTGAATGAGAACTAGATCGTATTGATCGAGAACTAGACGGTACTAAATTTTGAGAGTCATCTGGCGTAGTAGGGGAATGAAAAGGGACTCTGATCTTTTACCTCTTCCCGTTTAAAGGTGAACAGTCAGGACAAGATGATATAACAACGCCACTTTTGTGTTCTTCTATTCCACTAGGGGTCACCAATGAAGGAGTCCTTTTAAAAATTTGATAAAATACTCGTTGTTCTAATGAAATTCAGAATACCAACTAAATGTATTTCTTTTTTAAAAATGAACATGTGATTATTATTTTATTTATTTATTTTTTTTATGTCAAGACACTTGTCATGCGCCTGCTACAGACTTGTTAAGGGACAAAGAGAGATTGCAAAATATTCTTATACAGAGATATTTTTTGAAAGACTTTCAGCTTTTTTTTCTGCTTAAATTTTGATCATAGTCCGGGCAAAAAAGTGCACACTTTCTGTGTGACCACTTTGATTTGAAGAAATATTTGAAAGACTAACCTATCAAGAGTCAAACTAATATCAACTTGATTTTCAGTCTGGTACCCAATTTTGTACTCAGGATCATGAAAATTACATTGTCCACCATAATGGGCGGGACATGGCCACTTTCCACCAATTTGTTTTTTTCCATTGCCTATTACCAAGCTGCGTCCGCTTGGTGGGATTTATATAATTATCTTAGACCCACCTATTTTTTACTCACTAATGTAGGGAAATTTTATCCTTTCATAATTATATTTTTGTTTAGGTGGGTTTAGTAACATACTATTACCCCATTGTACAAATTATGATATCATACCCACCTTTTTATTTTTTTAATAATGACATTTCTTTATTTTTGTAGGAAAATTTAATTATTTTTTCCCGGGTGTGTTCGATGTCATGCTTCAACCAATTAATTAAAATATACTAATATAAAATATATACATAATAAGAATAATAAAGTAATTTTCTTCTTCTCTTTGTTACTAGGAATGCCAAAGAACAGATCTGTTCTTTAGATTTCCAGATTCTTCCAGCAGTTCACCTAATTAAGGAAAACAACCCAGGTTAGTTTTGTATACATATGTTTTAGCTGAAAAAAGAATACAATAATGATTAACTTAAAGAGTACAAATAGGTTTAAAAATAATTATTTTATGTTAGGGTTTATCTGTGTTGTGGTTACAATAAATCATGAAGATATATTTGTTCTAAAATTATTATATTTTATATTTTTTGATATTACTTATATTTTTATTAATATATATCTATATACATGTATATACAATTAAAGTGTGTCTGTACATTGGTCAGAATTGAAATGTTTTCATTTTATACATTCCAAAAACCGAATCCGGCCTTAACTTTTTTCGTGTATGTATGTGTGTCCGTCGCCCAGTCCGACTTTATAGGCGCAAAACTGCATTAATGAAATCGATTAATATTTTTCAGGGGTGAGTGCAAACATGTTGCGCAATTTTTAGGCTTGGTTTAATCTACAAATATTGAGTGGAACCAAAGTTTTTAACAATTTTATTTAAAAAAAGTATATAAAACATAACCTAAAAAAATTAAGTTGACCCATCGTAACCAACCCCCACAGTTTGGGTACTTCTAGACCATCTAGAGACTCGCAATTTTTTGCGTTTTGTCGGAAATTGGCCCAAACCGACTGGAAAAATTCAATAAGTTAAAAAAAAATGGTTACCCCCCTTTAAAAATTAAAGATGGCGGACGCACTTTAAAGTTTTTTCGGAGGCTTATTGTGGCTAAACGGTAAGTCGTATCGACAAGCTGATTACTCCAGCGGTTACTATTGTTAAAAGATTTACAACTTTGGTCCTATGACTTTTTGTCGTAGCTTCATCGGTTCTACCTTGAATAGAGCTAAATTTCATTATTGTAAAAAAAAAAAAAAAAACAACTTGAAGCTTTGAGCTCTTATGGCGTCCGCAATTGTTGACCGATTTTATTTCTGATTGGGGTGCTTAAACCTCACACTATTGCTCCAGTATTTATTGTTTAATTATTTTTTTCTAGAACTAGAGTTATTAAATATTTACTGGTGCAACTACCGTATTGAGAGAAAAAACTGGTAATTAAATTAGATTAGATTAAATGTTTATTGAATAAATAAATATTTAATTTACATTGGATGATAATATTTATATATATACATAGGATGGGCCTTCATCATAGGGGTGAAAAAAAAGTATTGAAATTTTGTGCTCCCAACCCCTAACTTTGTTCGAATACATGAAAAAAATGATTTTTGAAAAGTTTCAGGTCAATAGGAAAATTTTAAATGGTGCCGCTTTTTATTTGAAAATTGGTATATAAAAAAATCAATAAAATAGCGATTTTTTCTAGAAAATTTCAAAATATCACGTTTAAAATGCAATATTATCCGTGTTTTTTTATTATTTACATAAATGATATACTTTTATTACCTAATATAACTCAAAAGTAAGTCAATAAGTAAAGAGATAAAATATTTAGAGATATACATACATAGCAAAATAGTGAAAATTGGGAAAAAAATTTGTTTTTCGTATGAATTTCGTAATTATTTTAATCATATGAACAATATTTAATGTTTTAACTTACATTAAAAGGTACTACAGGTAATGTGCTTCATATTAATACGTATTAACAATGCATACCTATCATAGTTTTTTTTTAAACTAGTAACATACATACTTGTGGAGTCAATGAAGCTATAACATAAGCCACCCCCAAAAAAACTTTGGTTAGATGTTTAGTTCTTAATTTATGTATAATAATCACGAATTTCGTATAAAACGGAAGATTTTTCCCGCCATCCTAGGGCCGCCATTTTTTTGTTTTATTTTTTATTTTTACTTCAAATTCGTAATCAGCGACCCCAAAACCCCTTATTCCTTGTTTGCAATCCAAAATAAAAAATAATGCATAAAAGATATTCAAACTCAAAAGACGGTCTTTTTCGTTCAAAATGTGGCTTATGTTATAGCTTCATTGACTCCACAAGTATGTATGTTACTAGTTTAAAAAAAAACTATGATAGGTATGCATTGTTAATACGTATTAATATGAAGCACATTACCTGTAGTACCTTTTAATGTAAGTTAAAACATTAAATATTGTTCATATGATTAAAATAACTACGAAATTCATATGAAAAACAAAATTTTTTCCCAATTTTCACTATTTTGCTATGTATGTATATCTCTAAATATTTTATCTTTTTACTTATTGACTTACTTTTGAGTTATATTAGGTAATAAAAGTATATCATTTATGTAAATAATAAAAAAAACACGGATAATATTGCATTTTAAACGTGATATTTTGAAATTTTCTAGAAAAAATCGCTATTTTATTGATTTTTTTATATACCAATTTTCAAATAAATAGCGGCACCATTTAAAATTTTCCTATTGACCTGAAACTTTTCAAAAATCATTTTTTTCATGTATTCGCACAAAGTTAGGGGTTGGGAGCTAAAATTAAAAAATGTTCATTATTAAGGCCCACCCTAATATACATACATTCACATACATTTACATATATACATACATATACTTATATATACAGGTGTACAAACATACTATATAATGTACTTATTTGTTTATTCTTTTTTAAATCTATATATTTTTTTCTTTTATTTGAGTGTTAAATTCTCACATTGACAGTTGTTTCTAAATTAACCTTATTAAAAATAAAAGTTCTAGTTACTGTACTATTTGTAATTATCTCTAAATTTATACGCGGCATAAATATATTTTGAGAAATTTGACCAGTCAACCCCATTGATAAAGCTTTTAATTTCGGTTGTAGTTAAAATTGGCTTCAATAGGAATTGCTCTCTGTACTTTTTCAACGCCGGGTAAAATTCTAGAAATTGTTCTATACTTTCTTTTTCTCCTAAGCCATACAGATCACACATTATATCCTTGTCGTCATTCATCCATGGCTTGTATTAGAGCGGCAGCACGGACCCCCGTGTTTTGAAAATCAAGGTGATTTGTTTAATACACAGATTTGTCTGGTCAATATATGTATTATTCATATCAAATTTAAAATTAATGCACTATCATGGTTGATGATTGTTCAATGACTTCCCAGTCTAATTGGTTTTTACGACGTTTATTTTCTTATTTATTATACCTTTTTTAGTATTTTTATTAATTACTATATTACTTAGTTTCTATTGGCTATTTTTTAAATACATAGATAGATAGACTCTAAACTACGATTTGGAGAATATTATATTCTTAGTTACTGAATTGAATTATGTTTAATATATATAGTCCTGATTTTATTCCTAGAAGGCTAGGAAACAAAACTATTAAGGCATTTCTATTTAATTGCTAGGCCTACAAGACAATTGGAAACATACCCACTAATATCTAGCATGAGACCCGCGCGGAGCGCAGGGTGAAGGCTAGTTATAAATATATAACTTTTTATTCCATTTAAATAACATTTTGTTATTAAGTCTAAGTACATAATTTTAATTTAAATAAATTTAATCAAAGGCCAAAATTAATTTAAATTGTTATGGTTTTATGTTAAATCTGACTTTAATTAAATTTTTATTAATCAACGTTTCCACTTTTAATCAAAATGGAATTTATAAATTGATTTTTAAGGTTATTATCGTTTGCTGTCTTGTAATTTTAATGCTATATAGTTGATTTTTTTTATTAAAAAATAAATAAATAACGTCTATTAACTGTATTATACCTATTCTGCAATAAACGTTTGGGCTAGAGCAATATCCAACAAATAATTTTAATCTATATCAATATAATTTTATGGAGATAACTGTTGTATATTTGTTCTTTACTTTTTTCTCAAATAATCATAATATACATTTGCTATTATTACAAAAACACATAATTAATTTAATAATTTTTATATCATCGTTAATATCACGTTATCGTGTGATGTTTCGCCTAATATTGTATTTTTATTTAATAGTTCGATGAAATTATTTATTACTTTATATATATATATATACCAATAATTAAATAAATAATCGTATTAGGCCAATATATAGGTAGCCTGAGAGGGGTCCAGTTTACATTAATTAGGGTAAAATATATTTTTTTAGGATTGTTTTGTATTGTAAGATGAGCTTGAAACCAAGTTTGCAACCTCAAAAGCCCTGGGGATAACTTTTGGTACCTCGAAATTTTGGCACTTTTTTTAGATTTTTAATAAACTCATAAAAGACACCGAAATCAGAAAATCATATTCTCTCCGAAATAAATGAAAGCAGACAATAATCCCTACAAAATGCACCAGTCAAACTTAATTTTATGTTATCCTAACCTATTTCTATAGGACTTTGAAGTTTCACGAAATTTTGTAAACTATAGGATTTTACTCATTTTGACATTTATATGATCGTTTATGGTGCCCATTATATATTTTTATGATGTTATATTGGTGATATTTATATATATATATATATATATATATATATATATATATATATATATATATATATATATATATATATATATATATATGATATATGTGTGTGCGTGTTTGCGTACGCGTAAACTTTTAAAAGTAGATGTAGTTTTTTTTAAAAATAGGTCAACAGGGATAATAAATTATTACAACTGCTTCAATACATCCTGGCTATATTTCAACCTTCTCCTTAGGTCATCTTCAAGCCTTTTACGGTTCCTGAGTAAATACAATCAACAATTCCATTTCAAGATAAAAATTTTATTTTATTTATTTTTTTTTTTTTTTGTGTGTTCTGTTACCTTTGTTTAATTGTTTATATTTATGGAAGGAGAAAACAAAATTTTTAAAATAATATATTAATTCATTACAAACCTTTTTTTAATGACAAGTTACCAAGTTGGTAATGAATTGTAACTGGAAGTTGGGAGTTGTATATAGTTTTAATCTGGTTTTTATCTTGAAATGCAATTGTTGATAGTATTTACTATAAGGTATTATAAACGTATAAGGCTTGAAGATGACCTAAGGAGAAGGTCGAAATATAGCCAGGATGTATTGAAGCAGTTTATTATCCAGCAGTATATTAATAATTTATTATCCCTGTTGACCTATTTTTAAAAAAAACTACATTTGTCCACATTAATAAAAAGGGATCACTATAGTCAGAATTTTTAAAAGTAGTTTTATTTATTGTTTTGTAATATTTGGCTCAAGGCTTAATCTATTTTCATTCGGTTTGATGGCCCAGGTTAAGGGTCTTCAGAAAATGTTTTTAGAAAATGCATTTTTTTTCTCCCTCTTCCACTTCTTCGTCAACTAAATATTGATCCTCCACATCTCCCTCCTCGGTGACATCCCCGTGAAAGTCCTCCTCGATTTCAATGGGTGGGGCGTTTGAGCACGAAGTGCCAGACCAGTTTTTGCAGACTGTGGTGTACTATAGTCCAGATTTTCTGCAGGTACACGCACTGGTGCACCCTTTCTTGCAACTTCAGAACACTTGTTGTAACAAGGGCTGCGGTGCCCGTTCCTTTTACATTTGAATGGGGGTTAGACCAAGGCTGTCTAGTTTCCACCCCCATTAGACCCACTAGTCTAAGCTGTTTCCAAGCCAGCACTGGGCTTGAAGGAACGTTCTAAAGCTGTAATAGTCAGCGGCATCTAATGTTAGTGGCAATCTTGGTAAGCTAAACCTGGCCTTAATGGACATCTTGACGAAGAGGTGGTATCTCAGCTCATCAATTCCTTGAATTGTGGTGGCTGTAGTGCCGTACAGAGCCATCAGAATCTTCTTACCTGCTTTTCTGATTTGGGCTGTTGAGGCAGAAGCCTCGTAGAACACAGAAACGGCTTCTTTCAGGGCAGGGGCCTTGTAAATGAGAGCACATAGCTTTGTTTTACCATGGCCAAACGGAGATGATGTTGTGTCACAGCCAGAGAATGCATGAGCAAAGAGAAGGTAGCTAGAGTCATACTGATACGACGAGGTCGAGAAATATGTATCACCTTTGCCACTCCTTCCTGATTTGACGAGGTACATATTAACTTTGGTGGAATTAGGAAGCCCTGACAGAATAACGAGCACTTCAACATCTTCACTGACTATAACAACAGTATCAAATCTCTCCGACTGTGACAGAGCTTGTATTCACAATAAGTACATCCGCGTCCTCTGCTGCCTGTAATAATTGCATAGAGTTTTTTTCAACATTTGAATCAGGTGGTTCTTGTTAGATTTGTTCCCCAAGAGCTTTTCTTTTGAAACTGCAGGGAGTGTTCTCTCATCGAACTTGATACCAACTGATGTATTTATCTTAAAACGACGAACTCTTTCTGAGCTTTTTGTACCTCGATGATTTGGATCACTTGGGTAGCCATCAAACACGACTATTATTTGTGATCCATATAGCCTCTTGACATATTTCACGTACTTGTTGCAGATAGAAACAAATGATTCAGTCTTTTCCCACACAACTTTGTGATGGAGAAAACCTACATCCACAACAACCATTTTATTGGAAAACAACGTCTGGATATCTAATGGCTTGAAAGCTCTGTACAGTAGTAATTTGGTTCCTTTCCGTAATCCCTCTTCACTAATGGTAAATTAAGTAAATCAAATAAAAAATATTATATAATAAAATATAAACTAGTAATAATAACAATAATAATAATAAAACAGTAACGAAATCGAGTAAAATCTTTCATTTTATATAAGTTTGTCAAACTTCAAACAGAACACAATCGATGTAGAAATGGGTTAGGATAACATCAAATTAAGTTTGACTAGTGTGGTTTGTAGGGAATTTTGTCTACTTTCATTTCGGAAGGAAAACAATATTCTGATTTCGATGTCGTTTATGGGTTATATTAAAAAATCTGAAAAAAGGGCTAAAATTTCGAGGTTTTTATATAATAAATACAGAAAAAATAAACTTCCTGTATGCAAGTTCGTATTTCTCTTTTGATAAAGATGACATTAGTTCATTAGTTGTATTTTGTGCAGAATTAATTATTTCGGGAGGCGTATTATTCTCCTCATATTCGTCATAATCACTTAAATCACTCATTGATTTTCACAAAAAACTCGATATGAACAGTTACTTTTATTAAACAAGCAGAAAATTAGTTTTGTTAAATATAAACAAACTCGCTAATCGTGCGAAAAGGTGAAGAATTCTTCTTTTTTACCACCCTAGGGCGGTAAAAAAAAAATTCTTCAGAAATATGTGATGCGCATGCGCAATAAATACAAATACGTAAAGAATCACTTTCTACGCATCTAAACAGAGATACAATGTTTATATTTCGTAACAATCGTAGATAAAGATTGTTGTTTATTTGGCTATATTTATTAAAATAACGTGGCGATATTAATATAGCTTTATTAAGTTTAAGCTCAATAAGGAATTAATCATTGGTTTACTCATCTTTACGTATTCTTTCAAGTCCATATTTATCCAACGTTCTTCTCATTAATTATAACTGTCTTACGCCCTTTTGAAAATTTCTAATATTTTAGGAAAACTCGTCTGGACTGTTTTTAAGTAATTAAGTTGAGTAGTTTTCTGTTGTGAGGCTCTTTCTTTATTATCGCTGTGAAAGTTTAGGTAAACACACTTAAGAAATCGATATCTCAAATGCTAATTATTATTTATTTCATTGAATCAACGGTTAAGTTTTATTAATTATATACCATATACATATACATATATATATATATATATATATATATATATATATATATATATATATATATATATATATTAGAATGAGAACTGCCCTGGAGGGACTTCGCCTATGGGTAGTTTTGTACGACAATTATAGTGATACGAGTGCTTGAGCGTCGACTTCTACCTGCGGTATTAAGTGATTTGTATGTTGTTGTTAAGGGGGCCTGGGTAGCCCGGAGTAGAGAGCGCTTGGCTTGCGATCAGTCAAGTAAAGCAGCATCGGGCGTGGTCAGTAGGAAAAGGGTGTCCACTGACCTTGAGCTCTGGGTTCAATTCCCGGACCAGGCCCCCCACTCAATATTCACCCAGCATTGTTTAAATTAGCGCCACCAGGTTTTGGCCTGGAAACCATGTTCGAACTCTCGGTTCGATATAATCTGAGAAGTGCTACTTGGTTAACGACCACACTTCACACAATGTGAAGAGTTTGGTCGTCCAACTCGGGTTTGTTCAATGGGCCCACCTACGTGGCCTGCGTACTTCGGGTGTAAAAGCCCCCCGGTAAAAAAAAAAAAAAAAAAAAAAACTGTTTGTTATAAGAACTTTTTACCTGGTAATTTCTAATTTAAATTATGTGCTAATGAATTATGTATACAAAATACATTTACGTTTTAAGAAATAAGCATAATATATTGTTTCTATTTATACTGTTAAAAATGCTTATAAAAAGCAGCTCACTATCGCTCTTATTGTTCTTCTTTTAAAACGTATCCACTTGTATATGAAACAATAAGTTTTCATTGATGTTCAATGTATGGTTTTGTAATTGCAAGAAATAATATTTAATCAAAGCAATTAATTAATCAGTTGATCTTCTCAAAGAGGTCAATAATTGTATTAAATTTAATTTGGACAGGTTGATAAACAGACATACTTAATTGAAGACACAACAACTCTCACACAACTCGCACACAACAACTCCGAGTTCAGAGGCAATCTTCGTACCATTTGAACTCTTAAACTTTTATCTTATTATAAACTTTCTCACTAGGACGGGGGAAAAAAACAAAAAAAAGGTATTTTCAATTTTGGCCAGGAGGCAACGTTAGCGTAAATATTGCCTAAGATTTTTTTTGCCTCCATTTACATATTCTAATGGGTGAAATGTTAAATGTATAAACCGTTAGCGAGGGCCGAAGGCCGCAAATTTTCCGCTCCCCTAAATTTTGTCACCAAGAGCAAACGACCGATTTATCCATATCTCCATTAGACTGTCCTTGCAAAGTTCTGCATATCCAAAGTAAAACCAAGGTTAACCCCGGCTGTGAGTTCGAATCCCAGCGGGGTGAGACATGTTTCACACTGATGATCTCATCGATTAGATTAGTAATGTGGCCGGATAACCCCCGTCCTGTAATGACCTATAAGCTGTTGAACGGGACTAAAACTACAAAGAAAAAAAAAAAAAAAAAAATTATGTCTTTCAAAAATCCATGTAAATGACATATTAGAAACACTTTGTTACCTTAAGTTACACAAAAGGTAAGAAATAATAGTAAAATAGGATGGGCTAGCTAATTGGGAAGGGTCTGGGTTATAATAAAAATTTAATTGAGATCGTGCAATCAATAAAAAATTAGTCTTATAAAATATACATTCAGGGGTCCAGCAGCCTTGAATTCCTTGAACTCCTGGAATTATGCTTGAATTTTTAGGATGCTTGAAAAAACCTTGAAATATGCTTGAATTTTGAAAAAATAATAGAAAAACTTAAAATATGCCTGATTTTTTAAAAAATCAAGAATTTTGAAGACCCTAGGTTGTCTAGAAGTACCAATACATTTTGAATTTTTTATTATCCGAACCACCCTAAACAACATTAGTTCGGATAATCAATGCACTACTGTATATTGTATATCACTTCTCTGGGGTACTACTGCTGTAATTAGGTTGAATTAATACTATTAATATTATAGTAGGCTGGAGGGTTTATTTGGAATGAAAGTCCTTCGAGTGATATTTATTTTTATTTCATCAGAGCTTAGTGATCATTGAAGAAGCTCAGGTTCCCATAGTGAAAGCTTTGATGAAATAAAAATATATAGTCGAAGGACTTTCATTCCAAATAAACCCTTCAGCCTACTATAATATTCTACAAGTCCAAAAAATAAAATCTCTTCTATTATAAAAGTAATTTATATTATTTTGCTGAACTCATACTATTTTTCTCATATTTTTTTTTTCTATAATTTTAAGAAATTGTGAATAAATCACTATTTTAATAACTAATGTTAATAAACCTAGCCTTGAATTTTATAAAACTGAGCCTTGAAAACCTTTAAATATGCTTGAATTTTACATTTTAATATTGCTGGACACCCTGACATTTATTAGTGGTAGTCTACGCCTAATATAAAATGAAGAGAAAATTCTTAAGTAAAAGAAAAGACACTTAAGGTTCTGCAAACTAATATTGATGAAGGAGTTTGTATAATTAAATTAAAAATAACTTTAAAAAGTATATATAATTTATTTTATGCAAGATATGAAGAATAATTATTTTATACTAAGATGCCGAAAGGATAATAATATGAATTATTGTTACTCCATGTTTTATTCTAGGAGAGTTATCAGTCATCGCATTATTATCACACCCATATCGCTGCTCTAATTTTATGCTTTTCTTATTTTATCTCACTTATTTTTTCTTTCTGTATACAAACAGCCTTTTTCAAAAACCACTGATAAAATATGATGTACCTATTTATCTTTCAGCTTTATTTCAATATTATTTACCTTCAAACACTGTACGTTTCGGACTTGCAAAGAAAAAGAAAGGCTAACATCGTTTAATTGCATCATTAATGGGTTTACTGAAAAAAAAAAAAAAAGAAAGAAAGAAAGAAGAAAGCATCGATTTAATCAAGACATAAATAGGTAAAATAGTGTATGTATAAATTATTTCAAATTTTGAAGGAAATAAATTTGGAAAATTTTACTTTAGTGACAAAAAGTTCCTTTCTATTTCATGATACATTAAATCATCTTAAAATGATCATGATCAGTATATTGAACATTGAATCCAAATTTTGTTTGGCATTACAAACTTATAAAATATTTATTTCCTTTTAAGCACATTATATGTAATAAAAAAAAAAATGTGTTAAGAAAGTAATACAAATGTCGTTTCAATTCTTTATCTATAGTACATATATATATTTCGTCAACTTGCGGAGGGACCCGAAATTTTCCGCTACGCCTTTGGTGCGTGTCATTCCATACCGTTCGTCAACTCCAACCTCCAGCTCATAAACAACCCTTACTCCTGCCTCATAGAAATAAACTTGTTATCTTTATAAACAAATGAAAAAAAAAAAAAAAAAAAATAACAAAAATGCTGAGCTTGACTATATCAAATGAAAACAAATGGAGCGCTAGGAATTGAAAGAGTTAATGAATATGAAAGAACATTAGAGAATAAAACGGCCTCCATAGATATAACTCCTCTCTCTTTACCTACTAAAATTATCTTAACTTTAATTTTGCAGTTTCAATTTCTATCTACTTTTGAAAAGTCTTTTCCTTTTTTTACTCCAAATTTTGCCAATTGAACTAACTATACGCACACACAAATATATATATATATATATATATATATATATACTATATACTATATATATGTATATTTATATACACAGGGTGACTGGCGTTATATGTGAAAAATGAAGTAGGATGTTCTACGCCTCAGGGGCTACAAAAAACCCTATATGGGTCAAATCTTCTGATTTTTTTGAGATCGCATACCTTTGCTTATAAAAACACTGATTGTTCCAAAAGTACAAAAGCTAGAACAAACGTTTCAGTATCGTTTTAAATATGACAGAATTTCCTAAAAGAATAGTGTAATTTTAATTTGCATGCCCTCAAATTACAAGACAAAATACTCTGCCAATTAATGTGGCACATAGCTTCCTCGCAAAGAAAAGACCGAATTAAGAAAAGTACCTCGATAAAAATAATCAAAAAGTTGGAACAGCGTGGCACTGTTCCAGTAAATATTTAATAAAGTTGAAGAAATTTAAACATTTATTGGAGAAACAAAGCCACCATCAAGCACCAAAAGTTAGCGCACATATAATTAATTTAATAAACAAATATAAAACTGCAACCAAATCGTTGAAACCGCTGTAAAAAAAGTTTTTTTTTTATTTTACCCCCTCAAAACTAAAAATAACACAAAATAGAATATAACAAAAATTAATCTACTATGCAAGAGCTTTTTAACGATATACATCATATTATAAAAGATTAACTTTAACATTTGTACCCCTGTACTCTGAGGCACCAAAATTATATTTTCAAAAAACACAAAACAAAAGGGAATTCATTTAACTAATAAATACATATAAATAAAAAACCTAATATCAAAAAACTATTTAAACCCTTTAACCTTCAACAAAATTATAAATCGGTACTAAAGTACATGTACAACATTTTTAAAAAATCAAGAAATAAAAAAGCTTTAATGTACATATCAAGGCCTTTAAAATGATATACGACACAATATTAAAAACCAAAAAAAATGGTCACGTGACACGGCACATGGGAAAAAGTTAACTCTCATGTTCTCATCAAGTAGGATGAACTAATGAAATAAAATATACTCAATTTAAAGAGCATTAGTGTGAGATTCAATCGCCACAATCAGAAAAAAAAAATCGGCCAACTATTATAGAAACTATGGCCATTCAAAGACGAAAATGGGAAAAAATAAAACCAAAAACTAACAAAATTATCACCATCTAGGGTACAATCGATGATGATACGACAAAAACTTATAGGACTAAAGTTGTAGATCTTTTAAAATCAGTCACCACTTGTGCTATCCATTTTCTAATACGACTTACCGTTTAGCCGCAATAAGCCCCCAAACCAGCTTAAAAATCAAGTCGCCCATTATTATTTTTTTAAGGGGGGAAGAAGGGGGAAAAGTGAACTTATTACAGTTATTTTTGGTCACAATATGGACGTTGCGCGTCGAATGGCGCAAACCGCAAGTCTCTAGCTCTTCTGGAAGTGGGTAAACATTAATGACAGTCAGTGAGTCAGTTAGCCATGTGGCTTTATAGTATAAGACATATTAATTTACCACGATTTAAAGTGCGTTTAAAATTAGGCAGGTGTTATCTGCAGGCTACTTTCGACAAACCATAAAAATTTCATACAAATCAGATGATTACTTTTAAAGATATGGCAGTAAATAAATGTATGTTTGTGAGCATGTCGAAGATAAACAAATAAGAACAGAAGGTTGAAACTTATATGGGACCAACAATGGGCTAATTATGACCTACCACCCAAATTTCATTAAAATTGGACGTGTAGTTTTTAAGATATGGTGGTTCGCAAAAAGTGAACGACAGACCGACAGACAGACACGGGACCAAAAATGTTCCCTGATGCCTGAAACGGATTTCTGTCTTGGAATTTTTGAAATCGGAGATATAAAATATTTTCTTTCTTCAGAACGATCACATAGCTTCCGTTACCTTCGGTAAGCTCGGAAGCAAAATATATACAAATTTTATTTTTAAGAAAAAATAAAAAAAATCAATATCTTTGTCCTTCCATAACTTGGTAATGAACCGAGCTTAAACTTATCGGACTTCACGAAAAACTTCCTTATTTACTAAAGTTTTGATCGATATTAATATTATTACCCATTCATAGGGCGGAATTTTTATTAAACTTCGCAAAAAGTAAAAAAGAAACGTGTTTATTGTTGCAATTCTTGACTTACAGGTGAGTAAATAATTAAAAACAAACAAGGTTGGTTTAGTATACTCATCTTTGTGTCAACAATAGCAACAATAAACATATTTCTTTTTCACTTTCAACGAAGTTTACTAAAAATTCCGCCTTATGAATGGGTAATAATATTAATATTGATCGAAACGTTAGTCAATAAGGAAGTTTTTCCTGAAGACCGAAAAGTTTGAGCTCGGTTCTTTACCAAGATATGGGACCTCAAAAAAAAAAAAAAAAAAAAAAAAAAAAATGTATCTTAAAAATACAATTTGTATAAAATTTTTGTGATATAATTTGAAGGCATGAAAATTAGAATTACATTTTTCTTATAGGAAATTTTGTCAGCTTTACATCGGAGCCAAACATTTTATTCTAGCTTTTATACTTTTGGTGCAAAAGGCATTTTTATGAGCAAAGGTATGTAATTAAAGTGTACGTGTTCTAGAACTTATATGAAAGATCGCACTATTCATCTTTAACGATTATTTTATATATTTTTAGGAAATTAACAATATAACATTATTAAAAGAAGTCACTGTCAATCAAGAGATACATGACAGCCAAACTATTCCCCCTCCCCCTCCTTCCTCTCCTTACTTTTTGAGTATTGGTGCGAATCGCACCTTCGCTAGGCGACGAGGCAGGGGACTGAGAGGTATATCGGTGTCGTCTGTGTAAGCTGGCTTCACTCTGTCCAAAGATACCCATTTTTCAATACCTTTTTCGTTTATTTTAATTGTCTTGTCGTGGCGTTCTAGGACAGGGTAAGGCCCATCATAAGGAGTTTTTAACGGTCCTCGAACTTTGTCATCGCGTAGAAAAATGGTCGGGCATGTTTTTAAGTCATTGTGGACAAAGACTGCTTGCTTCCCATGCTTTGTCGCCGGGACTGGTTTCAATGCCTCCATAGTGCTTTTTAATTTTTGTATAAATTCGTGTTTGCCATAGTGGGGAGTCATCGTTTGCTGGGGGGATATAAAGTCTCCTGGTAGAGACAGACTTGCTCCATATACTAGTTCGGCGGTACTTGCTTTTAAATCCTCCTTGTAGGCTGCACGCATTCCGAGAAGGACAGTAGGTAAGTTGTCGATCCAATTGGTGACAGTGTGACATTTCAATGCTGCTTTTAACTTCCTATGAACGTTTTCAATCATACCGTTAGATTGCGGATGGTAAGGTGTTGTTCGATTCCTCATAATACCTAAAGTTGTGCAAAAGGCTTGGAACAAGTACGATTCGAATTGGCGTCCCTGATCTGTCGAAATTTTTCTAGGTACTCCAAATCTCGAAACCCAACCGGAGTAAAACGCTTCCACTACTGTCTCGGCCGTTATGTCGGAGAGTGGTATGGCCTCGATCCAGCGGGTGAATCGATCAATACACGTTAATAAATATTTGAACCCTTTTGCGGATGGTAATGGCCCAACGATGTCTATATGAACATGCTCGAACCGTCGTACATCGTTTTGGAACTCTTCGAGAGGTGATTTAGTATGTCTTTGAACCTTTGCACGTTGGCATTTTTGACATGCACGTGCCCAAGTCAACACATCCTTGTTCATACTTGGCCATACGAATCTATCTTTTATCATCTTGGCTGTAGCTCTGCGACCAGGGTGTGCGAGGTTATGAATATTACTAAACACTTGACGTCTTAGATCTTTCGGAATGTATGGTCTTATCTTCTTGTTATTTACATCACAATAGATTGGTATATTGGTATCAGGTAGTATAATTTGTTTCAGTTCGAGTGATTTCGCCTTCGATGCATCTGTCAGTAGTTCCTGTAGTTCGATGTCAATTTTCTGTTCGAGTGATAACTTATTGTAATCAAGAGGCGAAGGAACGGTGATGGTGTCGATTCCAACTCTCGAAAGAGCGTCTGCAACGACGTTCTCTTTGCCTACAACGTGTCGGATGTCTGTGCTGAATTGTCCAATAAAATCTAAATGACGGAGTTGACGTGGTGTACATTTGTCGGATTTTTGACGGAAGGCAAAAGTAAGTGGTTTATGGTCAGTGTAAATGATAAATTTTCTGCCTTCTAACATGTGTCGAAAGTGTTTGATTGCTGAATATATCGCTAGTAGTTCTCGGTCGTAGGTGCTGTAACGTTGTTGAGCGGGTGTTAGCTTCTTGGAATAAAACGATATCGGCTTCAAATATGTATCTTCAAGTTGGTTTAGCGCTGCTCCCATGGCTATATCAGATGCGTCCGTCATCAAGTATAGTTCTCCATCGACAGCTGGAAAAGCTAAGATGGTTGTATTAGCCAAACTTGAACGACAATTTTCGAAAGCCCGTTCTGTTTCTGAAGTCCATTTGATAAGAGACTTGTCTTTTTTCTTTTTTCCTCGTGTGAGTTCAATCAGTGGAGCTTGTAATCGAGATGAATTTGGTATGAATCTGTGGTAGAAATTTAGCATTGCCAGGAATCTTCGTAAACCTTCGACTGATGTAGGTTTTGTGAAATTTTGAATTGCATTAATTTTTTCAGGCATTGGTTTCACTCCTTCAGACGTAATGAGATGACCTAAATAAACAACTTCTGGTTTTCCAAAACAACATTTGTTTACATTCATTGTAATCCCGTACTCTCGAAATCGTTGGAACAAGATTTTAAGGTGTTGTTTATGATCATCTTTACTGTTCGAGGCAATTAGAACATCGTCTAGGTACGGAAATGCGAAATCAAGTCCCTGTAACACACGGTTTATAAAGCGCTGAAAAGTATTACCAGCATTACGCAGCCCGAAAGGCATTCTCACAAACTCGAATAGCCCAAAAGGTGTCGTAACAGCTGTTTTTGGGATATCGCTAGGTTCAACTGGAATTTGGTGGTATGCTTTCGTTAGGTCGACTGTTGAAAAAAATTTCTTTCCTTTTAACAAATGAGCAATGTCATGGATATGTGGTAGGGGATATCTGTCTGGTATTGTTACTGAATTTAAATGTCTGTAATCTCCACATGGTCTCCACTCGTTGTTTTTCTTAGCGACCATGTGAAGTGGACTTGCCCAATTGCTATTAGAAGGTCTGCATATACCCTGAGACATCATGCTTTCAAATTCTTTCTTGGCATCGCGTAATTTATCTGGAGGTAATCGGCGAGGTTTTTCGAAAATAGGGGGTCCTGTGGTTTGAATGAAATGGGTAGTGTCATGCTTAATTTCGGGGGAGAGAGATGTACTGAGAAGTTCTGGAAAATTTTCAAGAATAGATGCGTAAGGACAATTTGTGTCGAGAGCACGTATAACTATAGGAGGTCCATCTTTGCTTTGTACATTGGTAGATAGCTGTGTTACTCCATCGATTAGTTGGTTCTTCTTTAAATCGATGACTAAACCATAGTGACGTATGAAGTCGGCACCTATGATTGGCTTAGATACGTTTGCTATGATGAAGTTCCATGAAAACTCTCGTCTAAGTCCCAGGTCCAAGTTGAGTCGTTTTTCACCATAAGTTTTTATGCCACTGCCGTTCGCAGCAAATAACCTATAACCAGTCTCAGGGTTATGTCTATGTTTAGGAAGAGGTGGGAGTAATGATAAGTCGGCCCCTGTATCAATTAAAAAGTGTAACTTAGTTTTACGATCTTTTACAAAAAGGCGGCTTGTTTTTGGTGTGCCCGTCCCCGCCGCGTCAAGTGACGGGCTTTTCAGTTTTCCAACTTTTCGAAAGAACAAGGTTGGCGGCAGCGAAAGGCGTTTTTTCCGTATGTGAGGTGGTACCAACAAATTTCTTGATTATCCGAGGATGTTGAACTGGTTGAGCGAGGTCTAGATCTTGATCTTGATTTATTGCGGTACCAAGGACGTGAGCGGGACCGTTCGTATTTTCTATCTATGTTTATCTTATCAATTTTTTTGGTTAGTTCTTTTATTTCATCTTTAATTGTTTTCATGTCACTTTTATTCGAAACTGCGTGGATGTCGGCGTTAGGGATTGAGTTGGTTGATGCTGAAGCGTATACTTCAGGTCCTTTACTAACTTCTATAATTTTATCGGCCATCTGACTTAGTTTCATGAGGTTTTCATCGCTAACTGACAGTAACGTTTGAATATTAACGGGAAGGCGTTGTAACCATAAAGATTTTAAAAATTGTTCAGCTACACGATCCTCAGCTAGCTCACGCATTTCCCGGAGCAGTTGTGACGGTTTTCGGTCTCCTAATTCCATATTACATAATAAAGTTTTCATCTTTTTTTCTTCCGAGTCGGAGAAATGTTCTTCTAATCTTTGTTTAAGGGTCTCGTACAAGTTCTCTTCGGGAGGGTTGATAATAAGGTCGCTAATATGGTTGAGAACATCACTCTCGATAGCAGATACGACGGTATGATATTTCCTTTTATCTGCAGTAATTCCTGCTGTATAAAATTGTGATTCCATCTGTCGAAACCATAATTTGGGGTTGGCCCGCCAAAATGGTGGAGCACGTACGGATATTGCTCTAGTCACTGCTACTTCGGAGTCTTGAGAAGTAGGATTATTTCCATTTTGATTTTGATTATTTATATTTGACGTATTCGAAAGCATACTCGATAAAAAAAAATAAAGTAAAAATTTAATTGATATAATACGATATGAACGAGACTTACGTCGGGGTCACCACTAAAGTGTACGTGTTCTAGAACTTATATGAAAGATCGCACTATTCATCTTTAACGATTATTTTATATATTTTTAGGAAATTAACAATATAACATTATTAAAAGAAGTCACTGTCAATCAAGAGATACATGACAGCCAAATAATCTTAAAAAAATCATGAAATTTGATTTTGTGGGAGAACGGTTAAGATTTGACCCATGGCTTATGCAGTTTTTTTTTAGCCCTTGAGGCGTAGAACAACCTACTTCATTTTTTCACATATATCGCCAGTCACCCTCTATATATATATATATATATATATATATATATATATATATATATATATATATATATATATATATATATATATATATATTTATATATATATATATATATATATATATATATATATATATATATATATATATATATATATATATATATATATGTATATATGCATGTATGTATGTATGTATGTATATATAAATTCGGCTTTGCTGTTGCTAGGATTTTATTTTATTATTTTATTAATAAAAGCAGAATGAGATTCCCTCTTCTATTTCCAGACCCTAGTCTCTTTATTCGGTAAATTAAATTTTTTACCAAGCTTGTATATTTTTAATAATGTATGGATAATCGATTTTTTGTCCTTTTGTATTATATATTTTTTACCTTTTTATTAATTTAGTATAAATATTTTTTTTTTCGTTGGAGGGTAGCCTTTTTATTAAGGGGAGGAGGTATATAGATGCGACAAACACTGATTTTTTGTGCTTTTTCGACGGTTGGAAAGAAAAAAGAACTAGTGGTTCTGGGACTGGAACCCTCTCGTCTAATATTTATATGCTCAGAGTCAATTCAGTGAAAACGGTTCTTCGGTGTTAAAAATCCTTTCCTTTCCTCTTCCTCTCTTTTTCGAACCTTAAAAAAAAAAAAAAATATTCACCCCCATATATATATTTTTCCCCTTGTGTATATCTCGTCCTGAATATTGGCTCTTGTTACCGAAAAAATGCTACGTTTTCCAATTAATTAAGTAGCATAGAAAAGGTGGTAGATTTTCCCCCTTGTATTGTGGAATGAGGGGAAAGTTAGGAGGGAAAGAAAAAAAATACGATACTTGGCCAGGTTGGGGTTAGCAGGTAGGGAATTAATGTTACAAATTCGAGAGGTTGAAGTAGAGAAGGACCGTAGGGCCTTGGTGAAGTCTAGAAGGGAGGGAGGGGCCTCGCGCATGCTCCAATATCTCCCGACTCCTAGAGCTCCCAGTAGTCCTTCTACCACCGCGTCATTTCCCTCTGCCCTTACATTTTCACGCATTTTAGTTCGATCCAAAGGAAAACGTTTCCAACGCTCGTCCCTCTACACTTTTTCCGCCAACACCGAATCCCCCTCCTCCAAAATAATGGATAAGACTTGAACGGAACCGTAAAAAATCATTTCAAACTGGTGAGTTTATCTTTCTTGTACACTCCTAACATCATTTTTTGTGTGTAAATCAATCGTCATCCGAAGCTTTTATAGGTAAAGGTATTCGTTGGAATTCCAAAACCAAAACATTTAGTATTTTTATTATTTACGTTGTAAATTTTTTTTTTAAATGAATGTGTTATTTCTATGATTGTTTTCAATTTGTTAAACTTTTCAAATAAATTAGTAAACAGAATAAAAAAGAGGTGGAAAATACGTTTTATAAATAATTAATCTCATACAAAATTCACAACTAAGAGAATTATCTTTACACAGTTTTTCCTTAACAAAAAAATAATAAAGGTTGATTTTATTATTACGTTGAAAGTGTTTGAATTGTTTAACCTCTTGAGAGTTTTTAACTTGTTGGTAACCGTTAAGGTTATTATCTTGCCTATCATCGATCATTGAATAAATACGCTGTATACGCAGGCACTGCGCACCCCCGGACCGGGATTTCCACTCCTTTTACCTCAGTCCACCTTTTCTTAAATTTTTACCTTCCTCTTCAGTTGTATTTTCAAATTCTAGTAGAGGATTCAATCCCTTAAAGGGTTCTTTTTGCTAAAAACAAAACTAAAACTTCGTGTTATGATTCAAGTTGAAACGCAAAGATTTTAACTATTGTTTGGTAAACAATGAGGCTAAAAAAAAAAGAATTGCTTTACTTCCCTCTACACTTTTGCAAGCTAATATTGTATTATTCTTTTAACATAGTTTATTACAACCATATTATATACATTTGTATATAATATAAATTTATTGCATATTAATTTTATTCATGAATTACTACTGTTGGTTCATTCAAAACAACTTTGATTATGTTTCCATTGATGATTTATTTGAGCTAATAAAAATACTAATGTATTTTTGTAAAGGCTATACTCGTCTTTTACCTTGGTTTATTATTTTTCTTATTTGTCACGACTATTTTTTTACATGTTGCTTCTGCTCTTGCATCTTTATTGTAATTAGGACAATCGTTCATTTGTGTGTAATTCGCCCCTAATTTATTACTTGAAATTAATGCATGCAATATTACTGCTCAATTGTAGATTAAAATTGTATACATTAACCATATTTTTGAGTTTCTCTTTTAACAAGTACTATAAGAACTATTTACTTTATATATATATATATATATATATATATATATATATATATATATATATATATATATATATATATATATATATATATATATATATATATATATATATATATATATAAATATACACTCATACATATATTATGAAGTTAATTATTTGGGGGAAAGCATTCATTTGTGTGTATATTATATATATATATATATATATATATATATATATATATATATATATATATTATATTATTCATTATTTAGCTTATTCATTTTATTTTCTATATTTATTTGCGGTTTTTAAAATAAACAAATCCCTTATTCAAACTAAATAATTATAATAAAATGTTGCAACAATTAAATTGAACAAGTTTTAAAGAGAAAATTAAAAAAAATATGGTATGCTAGGTTTTGTAAGTTAAGTTTCAATAAGCTTAACTGTTAGAAAAACGTTTACACAGAGAAACGTGACTAAGGAGCTAATGAAAGTAACCAACAGAACGTTTTAGTAGAGGAATGCTCAGTGTAGGCCCTAACTTATAATCTGTAATGGTAGCGCCAATTTCCTGAGGAAAATTCTCTAATGAGGTCGGGCTCTTGGACCCGGGCCATATCAGAAATCCGTTTCATGACCCCCGTTGCTTCCTTGTCCGCCCGACATCTACAGTAGTTGATCAAAAGAAATGGATAGTGAAGTGACGTCAGTTATTATTATTATTTTTATTTATTTATTTTTTTTTTCATTTCAGAAAAGTTTTTTTGATCTTTTATTCTTAATCTAATAAGATACATTTTAAAGAAAGCTAATTTTTAGCTTTTCAGAAGCATTGAATATCTTAATTTTAATATGTTTTTAGCTATGCATTAACAACTCTATCTTCTGTTGTGGTGTCTTGCTCAAAATTGACTAAATCTGCCTGCTTTCTTAGAGTAAATCAAGTAATTAATGCAGTCGAGTAATCACTTAATAACGTGTTGATAATTTAGTGAAACGAGAGTCTCGGTTGATATTTACAAAAAAGAGAACGATTTACCTTGCCGTATACACTAGTTTATAGCGAGTTTAATGTATATAATGTTAACATAATCGTTAATCTTCTTAAAAAGATCTTAAAACAGTTTATGTTTCTTAGAAATGAGAGGAGTAAGCTTCTCATGACGGTCAATGAGAAAGTGTTGACATTCAATAAAAATATACACAGTATATTATAAATAGGTACCTATGTATAGTAGTGTTTGTGCTTACTTAGGCAGAAATATTTGGTTATTATTAGTGCTTCACTTTTTAAAGTGGAAATCCTAGGATACTAGAATCGCTCTGAATGATTTAGTCTTTCAAAGCTTCCAGGTAAAGTAAATTAGTACACCAAAATATTTTACTTACTAAAGTGGTTGTAAGTGCAGAAAAGCATGTTACTCTTAGACTAGGAAATTATGGGAGTAACCCCTCACAAACTCAACTTTATGAAGGCTTCGTTCAAGGTGCCCTACCTGGAAGCTTTACTCCCACCCGCTAGACCTATCCGCTACTTGGATATGAAAAACATGCAAAAGTGCTTTGACAATTGATTGATTATAAATCCGTAACAATTTTGTGAAATTGTTGTTATATATGTATGACGTATGATGTATAGATCTTTTGATAAAGAAGTTGTAATTATAAATTAGAGGACACACCTTAACGAACAAAATTACTAGGAAAAAAGTGTTTGACTTTAAATGTTAAAGCTTCTAAACAAACAAAATGTAAACTTAATTAAATAAAATACTATAATATTGTAGAATGACCCTCATATGAAAGCTGCCTTCAACTGCCAAAATAATGTTTAACGCAACCTATTTATTTTACATTCTCGTGATTTTTCCTTTTATTTGGTTCCCTACAATTATCACAACTTGGCTACAGAATAAAAAATCGGGTACAGGGTACCTCGGAACTTTTCCCCACTTCGGAGGCCACTTCTGAACTAATTGATGGAATTTCAATCCAAACAATTTTTACTAATTAAAGAAATTGCATCAGGTTTTTTTTATATTTGTTCATTATTTTTTCCGGTTCCAAGGATATGCTATATTTATAAAACGTATTTATACTTTCGGTAAATTAACCGTCTTTCAAAATTCAAATATCGATTACTTCAAAAAAGGTGGCCAATATCAAAATTAAATTTGATGAATTTGTTTGTCATATAGAGCGGTACATTCGTGCCAAATTTCAACTCGATTGGACCACTTTTCCAATATTTTAATTGGATTTAGTCCCACTTTTTTAATATTTTTGCTGACTCAGCGTACTAGGTTGAAGAGGGCGGAAATTGTTTTCCGGGTGGCACAACTAGAGGACTGACTTTTCTACCAAGTTTCAACTCTCTATCTATCACTCGTAGCCCCTGCGGGCGCTACGATGATAACACACATACATACATACACACATACAGACGACATACTGAAAACCACTCAGGAGGCCTTAAAATCACCCAAAATGGGATAATTCAGTTGAAATCTCGAGAAAATAAAATGTTGGGTGAAAACAACTTTTCCTACCATAGGTGAAGAAAAGTAAAAATCTGTCTCGTACAATCTGTACTAAATTTTCTCATATATACGAGTACATAATTACTTGGTCCAGTGTTTACCATTTAATAGTTGTTTCGAGTTTTTGTAGTTACATTTAATTATTATTCATCATAATATAAAAATTTACCTTAATAATAACTCATCCGCAGCAGGGAATCGTACCCGGTGAGCTATTTTCTCAGGAAGTCGATTTATCGCGGGCAATAAAAGACTTATATGGTTAGATTCGCATTTAAATGGACTACATTTTATAATTTTTTTATAAAAAACGTCGGAACCGTTTTCGAGAAATAATTTAGTTTTACGTTTTTTTTGTTTTTGGGGGTAGTCCCCAAATTTGGAGCTATAATTCATTTCTCGATTCCCTCTTGGGGTATGATTTTTCTGAAACTTTATGCTGAATTTAATCGAAATCGGTCAAACTGTTCAGGCTTTACCCTTCTTCACAGACTAGACACTTTTTGGATCCATATGGACCTCAAGACAAGTAAATCCATCAAAACCTCCAGAATCGAATCTTCGCGCTGTATCAATACTCTCTACTTGGAGAACTGTGAAGTTGTGAAGTTTCATTGTATTACTTTTATAGAAATATATTTATACATCTTTTTTTATCCGTTTACGTGGTGAAGGATGTCGAATAATTCTACTCGTATGTGTGTGGATGTCGAATAATTCTACTCGTATAGCATTCTGACAAACTGATTAATTATTAAGTCATACTGAATTATAATTACGTTAAATGATTCAAGCAGTAGTTTTAAATTTTCTTTATTCCATTTATTTCACAGATGTTGGATTAAATTAGTAATATCCCTTTTTAATTTAAACATAGCTTCGAGGGCTTGTTTTGTACACCGAATCTATTTATAGCACAACGACCTTCTACTGAGGACTGCATTTGAAAGATAATTATATTTTGTCATTATTATGAACTAAATTTCAAAATTTGTATATTGTCTTAGATTAAGCCAACGACATTTTGGGTGTCCCACCTTCTTAATTATGGCTTGTCTCCATCATGATTCCCAATTATTCTGGCTCCTTATTGATAGCTCCGCCCTATTTTGGTTTCCCTCCTATTCTGGCACCCTCTTATTTATAATTCAGGTTTGCCGGCCGTTCTGGCACATCATTATTTGAAGTTTAGAACCTTCAGGTTTCCCGCATCTATTCAAGCTAAATGCACTGGAATAATTAGGAGGCCTACTAATGCCACTGAACTATAAACACTGATGTGCCAGTACGAATGGGAACCCTGATAGTGCAGAATTATATGGATGTAACGTGAACTTTATAAATTTATATTAGGAAGTGCTAGAAAGCCAGGGAAACCAAATGTTGGGGAACTAGAAATATATTCGCCAGAATAGATGGGAAACCTGAAGGTTCTAAACTGAAATAAAGATGTGCCAGAATGGCTGGCAAACCTGATGTTTCGGAATTATATATATGACTTTGCCAGAATAGGAGGAAAACCTAATGGGTGGAACTATAAATAAAAAGCCAGAATAAATGGGAATCCGGATGGAGACAAGCAAAAATTAAAAAGGTAAGAGACGATTCTCCACATTCAAGCAATACAAAGCAAGCCCGAGAACCAAATAAATTTACAATCATAAAGGCATCTTATTGTTTTGTTGATAAAGTTAAAAAGCGTAATTACTAGTTTAATCTCCATTGCTTACCTCTTAACGTCTAAACCCACTGGTTTTAAAACTTTTTTATGTGCCTAGAATTAATTCTAATTTTATAAAACGTTTATTTAATAAAGTTAGAGTATGGGAAAGTTAATTTTTAGATTTTTTGCTTTTAGAAATAAAGTATGATAAAATATAAGATATGAAACAGACCACTCTATTCTAGTGGGCATCTAACGGGAACTAAAACCCTTAATACATAAGAGTAATATGAGAACGATTTAGCAGCGATGTCAATATGTCATTAAAAACCATTGCAAAGGTAAAAGCTTCAATAGCTAACTTGGGGGAGAGACCGACCGATGTCCGGTCCAGACAGTTTGTAATAACGTATATATAAACTTCTACCTCTCATCCCTTCTAACAATAATAGATTTTTTCAGTAAAATAAATAAGAAGATACTTCTTTAGTACCTAAGGTACTAAGAATATTTTTATGTATAATAATAATATAAAATTATTTTGACAGAATACATACCTGCAGGTCATAATTACGCTTTGTAATATTGCAATATATTAATATCTCTTTTTAGGGTTTCGAGGTCGTCCTAGATACCCTTATGCTTTTGGTAATTCGTCCGTCCGTCCATCGCATCTTAGAGTATATCTCCCGACCTACTGAAGCTATAGACTTGAAATTTGGTATACAAATTAAACTTTTTTGCCCAAAAACAGAAAAACTATTGTGGACTTAAACACTCCAAATTTCTGCGATCTGCGATCAATTGCGAATAGATCGCAATATTTTATATTTTTTGTAATTTTCAAGTTAGGTATCATTTTAAAGGTATTGAAATGTAGATTACAAATATATATCGCGTTTAAAAATGGCGGTCATTTTACTTCCAAAAAATTAAAACAAACCCACAATGGACCCCCCCCCCCCCCCCCTGAACTACCCCATTAGGATAGGTCCTAAATATGTATCTCTGTGGTCCAATGAAATTTTCGGGAGTTGATTTAAAAAAAAGTAAAATTTTAGAAATTCTGGGGGCCGTAACTATGGAGCCTCAAAATATTTATTATTTGAAAAATCGAATGAAATTTGATTCCCAACAATATATCGTGTTTCCAAAATAGCGGCAATTTTACCCCTAAAAGAACCAAATAAGTACATACCGAAGATAGTAAAGGATAATATTATATGCACACCTTGTTTCTTAAAAGTGTAACTTTTTATACATATTTTTGTAAAAAAATAAAAATAAATAATGTACTTATGAATTCTTATGACCGAAGAAACCCTTTTAGTAACTTGCTGGCAAGTACTTGACGGGATTTTTTTATCTCTTCCTCTATTTATATTTATTTAAATTTTATGCAGATAGATAAGTTTTAAAATATCCTTAACATTTTACGTCGCTTAAAATTGTATAATATAGAAATTATCTAGGAAGGCTGTATGAACTAAAAATAACTTCACATTATTTGAGTTCACTTGTTCAGGACAATAGCATTAATTCTAAAGTTTTATTTATCTTGACAAGTAGTGTTAAGTTCTCTCTCTTCTATTTATACAACTTTAGGGAGTCCATTTTTTCAAAGTTCCCGGGATGATGTAAAAAGTTTTTTTTTTGTACAAATCGTATTACATTGTGGGTGTAGCGGGAAAGACTTCTCGGTGATAAGACGTCATTGAACGTAAAATGCACTTACTAGCACAGCACAAAACATGAGCTAATCCCTTGGCGGATCTCAACACCTTATACCTCTAGTTACTAGTTGATTCTACTAGTGAATAGACGCTAGGTACAACCTTGCCTGTAGGTTGCTTTCTACCATCGAGTTGTTGCACATTATCGATCATACTCTTGTACACCTGACATGGATGTTAGCCCCTTCTCATTAATACATTATCCGTGTTTAATAATTATTAACGTAGTGTTATTAATTACTTGTGTTTAGAAAGCATTGTAGCTCATGTATGGTGATTTGTGTATTCTGGGTATACATTAGTTCGAAGCTTAAAATTTAATCTTTATTTAGCTATTAGACAACTCTTGGTGCTGTTGGCTTCTAGGAGATTTTAGTGTATCTTAATTCTGCTTTTTCAGGCTGTATCTAATAATTCGTACCTTGTAAACATGGTTAGGATGTAATGAAAAAGATAATTAAACGTAATTAAATTATTTTCTATAAAACGTTCGAGAGCTATAGTTTAACAAAGATAGATGAACGATTGCAATGATTTTTTATTGGGTTAGTATAAGTTTAATCACTATATTTTATATTTTTTATTTTATATTTTCAAAATTATTTTTTGCTTCTCAGATTACCGAAGATAACAGAAACATTTTGATCATTCTGAAGAACGATTTTTTTTCCTCTGAATTCAAATATTTTAAAACAGAAATTAGTTTTAGACATCTGGGAACAGTTTTGTTTACGTTTATGTCTGTCGGTCTTTCCTTCATAGATGATTCCATATTAATTTCAACCTGCGCCAATATAACATTCCTTACAAATAAGTGTGACCCCACTGGAAATCGAAGCAGATCCATATCTCATTTGACATTTCATCCAATAACAGGAAGGTATGTGCCACACAAATTGGCGGTACTTTATATAGACTGTACGTAAATCAATAACTGGGAATTTTTTTTATACTCCTACAATAAAACTGTGTAAATATGTTTAGCCCGTTGCATTTGAACTGAGAGATTTCATCTTAGTTTCTGCTAGTAAGATGAGGATCTCTCTGTTGAGATTCTTATACCCCGCAACGCTCTATGTTGCGGGCTTGGTTGTCTTCTCTGTTCAATGTACAACCTAGTAATACATTTTCATTTCCTTCATTCCTTCAGTTTATTTCTCCTACATTTAAGGAGAGACTCTTAACATAACACCCCTTCCCTGAATGTTATTCGATATTAGAGGGTTTAAGAAGAATCTAACATACGTTTAAAATATATCTCTTTGTATATGGGCTATTTATCAGAGTCTTTCGTCTTAACATCTTACGTCAAATATATAGCCTCAGTTGCATTTTAGTCGAATATAGTTCAATTTCTTTACTCGGTAACCAACTTCGGTTGACAAGAATTAAATGTGGTCATAAAAAGGTCTTTGTTATTTCCCCCCTCCTATTCTCCGATAGGCAAAAAACCGTTTCTTAGATCAACAAAACATTCAATTATATTTTATAAATTCGTAAATCAGATTTTAAGGAATTTAAAAAGTGGGCCTTTATCCCTGGCTGGTTTTAATTCAGTAGACAGATAAGATATTCGAGATCTATTGTTGAAATTTAACTTAGGTAATAATCGTGCAGTTTGAAACTCTTGTTTATTTTAATAAAGGCCTAGTTACTATATTTTTTTTTTTTTTATTAATTTCTTAGGTATAATTAGTATTGTCGAAGTACTTCGAATCCGTTCTTGTCGAATTCTTTCATGGAGGATTTGGCATATCCTGACAAATACAATTTAGATATAATAAGTGTATCGAACATCCGATGGCTTACTTAATAACTACTTATTACTTACTTATTAACTAAAATTTTGGCGTGCAGTACCTACCCGAGAATATTTTTTTTGTTTTTTAGACGAAAATACGTTCATTGAAGACCTCTTACGTATGTATCTAGGCGAACACATTAACCCAGTAAAATAAAAAGCAAGCGGAAAGCGACAAAAAATTGGTTTTCAATAAGACATAATCTATGCCGAAAGAAGATGTTTTATTTATCAGGGGAAGGCCAGTCTGAGAAAATCGTTAACTGTAGAGCTAGAGGGAGAGTTTTCTTTTTAAGTTGAAGAAATTTTAGCAGTTTTTCTTTCTTATATTAAATATAAATCAGGAATTCCAGATATTCTGTGTTGTTAAATTATTTTTATCGAACAACACTTAAAGTTATTTTCTTCTAGGCATATCAAATTATCCAGTTTTTGTTATTCTCTCTTGCGTAATTTATTTCATTCTAGGAGTTAAACTAATATTTCGCCTCGCTATAACTCAGAGAGTAAAATTGCGTCAGTTTATCAGGGGAAAAATTGTTACAAACCTTTTTCGACATCGACAACGAATTAAAATAATCGATATTGTACTTTTTGACCGATTTTGCTTATTATGTTTTATTCACTAAGATTCAGTTCAAATTTCGTAAATCTGTTTTAGTTAGTATTTTATCTGGTATTTTGAGTAGGTATGTAAGGAATAATTTAATTTAATAATAAAATGGGAAGTTTTAGAATTAAATTACTGCATGTCTGTAACTAGATCATCTCTTTACACCGTAATCATGATAAAATTCAGACGTGAAACTAAATCCTCTTGATTTCAGAAATTTAAATCAAGTGTAGGTGAAGCAAAACAAGAGCTAATCTGCAATTAACTTGCCCTGGACTAATGTTGAAATTTGTGCAGAAAGCGAATTGAAAATGGAAATGTTGTAGGCTTCAAGGTGGTTGCAGTCAATTTATCACCGAGCATGCAACGACTTTCAGTGGTGCCGGTCCAATCAGAGAACTGGGTGTGCTGATGGTTGCTTATCTGTAAGCAATAAACAACATAGTGTATCCAGTCTACATAATAGCGACTCTGGTTATCCCCGCACATTTATTCACCGAGCCCTTTGATTAACCTTACAGTGGAGCCTCAGTCAAATACCACATTAGATTTCACCACTCTTGACCACAATCATCCATCCAATATCTCAAAAAATGAATTTTGGGTTTATGATAGCTCCGTACTCATGAACCAGTATTTACATATTATGTTTTTCATTAATATTTATATCAGTATACTACCATTGGTAGATTAAACATTTATTTGTTTTTATAGTATGGTTGGTTGTGCTAACAATATTGTTACATACCGTTGCAAGTAAAAAGCTATACATGTTACTGTAGCAAATTCTCCAGGTTTAACTTTACTCTCTATCCAATTTTATTTTTTTTACTTTTTGGAAAGAAGTACTTGATTTACCCAGGTAACATCAACTTTTATGAATTAGTAAATATGAAGTATAAATAAGATATAGATTCAAAGTAAGAGTATCTTCCGGGGAAGTTTCCTTGAATTTGATAGTAAGATGAGATTATTATTTATTAAAGTTTGAGAGAAATTAGTTTTTTAAGTTAGTATTTGACGTAATTTAACCTTTATCAGCGTTTAGAAAAGTACCTTTACGATTCACCAGTGGCACAAGCATTAAAAGAAAACAAGACTTCTCGATATGTTTAAAGATATCAAAGAACTAGCTTCGGTTAGCAGGAAACACAACAGGATAATTATAAGTGTCATCGATTTAAATAATCAGGTGAAATACTTTAACAGAGTTAAATAGTGATAGTTGACCTCTTTTAGAACGTGGAAACCCTTAGTCATAACCCTTTGCAGGATCAAAGGAAAGGAAACCCCCTGGCCGCGGTACCAACTTTCTGTATCCGACACCGCCAAAGGAAACACGGAGGTAGTAGTTACACCCGGGGTTTCCTGTGACAACCTTTTATCTAGAATAGAATTATAAATACGCTGCTAATCTTTTTAGAGGTCAGTTCAGTTTGTTATTGCTAATCCAACCTTATTTCTCGCATTTTAATAAAAGCTAAATATCCAACTCTTAAAACCTCTTTGATAGCTTAGATATTTTAATATAACTTAAAAAAGTTTGCGCACTCGATTAATAAATAAATTAGACGCCCTCCTTCGGAGGTAGATGTACAATGTACAACACTGACGCTATCACCAAAAATTGTAAGTTGATAATGTAATATCATTGTATACCATATACCACCACCATTGTACAAGTGCATATAAGAAGTCAAATAGATCGAGGAACCTGTATAAAGTGTATAATGTTCTCTTTTTAAAATAAAAAAAAAATCTACTAATAATTGTGAATACCAAGAAAGAATTATTATAATTATATTTGTATTGATGATTTGTTTAGAAATTAATTGACTAAAGATGACTCTTCTATGAGTTGTAACGTCTCAACATATATGAAATAACTTCGTAGTTTATATCATTTTACACCTCACCGTCGATCATAACGTCTTATTACATACATGAAATAGGGTGTACTCTTAAATAAATATTAATTTAACTCATTATAAATACCCACTTAAATTAAGAGAATTCCTACGACCAGGTGTTCAATGCAGTGGTTTGCTTGCAATATTGAGCTGAGCGTGCATAAGTGACAGTCAATGAGTCATTAAACAGCTGATAGTTAACAATAAACATTTTTATTTATAAACAGCTAAAATTGAATCAAAAATAGTAATATTTCTAATTTTTAATTAAAAAGCATTTTTTCCTGTCTTCCTATTTTACCCCCCCCCCCCCCCCCCCCTCCCCTTTTAATGAAAATATGACAAAAGTAAACATAACAGCAATAACTGTGCGCTTCAAGAGCTTTCCAACGACATTTTACCCCTGTGTACCAATTTGGACCATTTCAGATTTATACCTTCCCTTGGTTGGTCACTATGACCGTGCCGAGTTTTGTGCGAATCGGTTCAGCCGTTCAGAAGGAGTATGTGTCCAACCAAATGCAAAGTGTAGTATAAGAGCTTCGATTCGCTCAGTTCAATGATAGTAAAAATATATGAATTTTACTTGTTGCGTGATGTCCCAATTTCACAACATCTATTATTCACTTTTATTCAATATAATATTTGAACATAAATTAATTAATTTATCATTTCGATTGTTACTAATCAGATACTGAAGTTTTGCAGTTTAGTCAAACTTATAGCCTTTGCAATATTTAAATATATTTTGTTCTTCATTTTTAGTAGACAATAAATTGGCTACAATAAAGATCGTATATTATATTAGTTTCCATGTTTAAAGTTGCTGAAAAAAGTGAAGTATATATAAAGAAATATTAAATAGCACAAACAATGTATGTAAAATCATGCATATTTTTATGATTCTAGTTAGCATTTTATGTATTTATATTCATTACATGCTGGAATCTAGTTAAATTTTAAATTAAGGGAAAAGGCTATAATCCTTGTGGTATGTTGTGAGGTAGCTGTTTCTTTAGGGTCAAAAACAAATGGTTAACTTTATAATTTAAGGTTTAATTACTCTTCAATTCTAAACCTAGAGTTAACCTAACCTACTTACATAGTCCGGTTGGGTTTCAGAATTAGTTGGCTTGGATCAGCAACTAATAACTAAATTTAAAGTTTGGATACTATAATACTCTTTATATACCTGTGCTTTTTCAGGTATAAGTGAGGCACAACCCAGTTTCTCTTGAGCCGCAACGCTAATTGATGGAAGGTAGTTTCAGATTGGGCTAGCTATTTATGCAACTCTTTCACCATTGATGACCCGCAATTACTTAGCTCCTAATGGATCAGTTTTATTGAAATTTAGTTTCTTGAATCCTTTTTCTATTACAAATTTATTGGTTAAATGTGTTGAGTATGGTTAACAACCCTTTAAAACTAATTACATTAAGATAATGCGAATTGAAAACCAATTTAGGTGAAATATCAAAAACATCCAGGTTTCTTGAAAACCTTTCCCTGACAATTTGGCACTTCTTTAGATTGTTACTCCCCTTAAAAAAACAGAGGGGAGTAACAATATAAGAAGGTATACATAATGTTCTTCTATAGGCTTTTACTCCCCTTATAAAAACAGAAGTGTGATATTCCTTTGTCCTAAAATACATTGGACTAAACATCCCTTTGTCTTATTAGTTATTTAGTCAAAAGTCATTTATATTCTAAAAACATAGGTGTAACAATCTAAAGAAGTACCGGTAATTTTAACTCTGACGTTTAAAAGTCTGTTAAGAGAAAGTTTTAAGAGAAAATTGGCTTAACCGCTTAGGAAAATTGGCTTCTGTAATTTTGCACTCATCTATATCATGAGTGCAGTTACTTTATTGGTTCCTCCATTCATTAAGATATCTTGACCAGATGTGTAACTTATGCCATCCCCGTGATAAATTGCTGGTGTAGTTCCATCCCATAACACTCTCTAATTTTTAAGAGGGCGGCCATTTAGGTGTATTTTTTTTTAGCTTAATTCCAAATAATTACGTATTCGACTAAAACCCCCTACACACTGTTTACACGACTGTTGCCTACACACACCCCGACCAAACGAGCCGTCCAAATAAGCCGACTTGACTACCAGTCTCGTTTAGCAGCAATGCTCGTGGTGCGTGGTTCTAAAAGTTTTTATTATAAATCCTTTATATGTATTTCTAAATTTTGGTTGTGAGGGTAAATATTGGTATTAAATAATTTTAATTTTAAATAATTAATTAATTAATTTGCTAGAATGTTTTGTATTGGTAGAGAGTCGATATGCCAAGTTTCAGCTCGATTGGAAGACTGGAAGAGGGTTCACACTCCCTACAGAGATTTTATATACCTACTAATTAATTAATGAATTACATTTATATTTTATTTTTATTACTTAATTTTTTTTAAAAAAAATTAAATAATCCATTCATTTTGAAAAAGATAATTAATGAAATTTCAAAATTAATTAATGTTATAAATTTATTTAATTAATTAATTTGTTAAAATGTTTTTTTATTGATAGGGAGTCTTTGTGGCAAGTTTCAGCTCAATTGTATGACTGGAAGAGGGTTAACTAGCCTTCCAAAGATTCTGACGACAAGCAGGCAGGCACAAAAGTGAAAATATAAAGGATTTTAAAAAAACAGTGGGGGGGGGGGGGGGGGGGGGTCGGTGGTCGGATGGTCCAGCCAACCTGACCTGCCAACCCTCGGCCTCGACAGAATTCATGCCCCGACAGCCGCCAACTGTGGAGCTCGACGCTTGTAGCCCCGACCGTCGGGCCCGACAGTTGTCCAGTGTGTAGGGGGTATAAATATGACGACGACTTAAAAACTGAGAATTAAAATAATACTCACAAAAAATAAAATAATAACCGAACAAACAGCACGAATACTAAATTGCCTAAGTTATTTATTTTTTTGGAAATAATAATTTATTATGTTGATTTACAATAATTGTCTCAATGTCTTCTGAAGCAAATTAATTGAACTTTTTTCTTCCGGATAATAATATTTATAATTATGTTTATTTACTCCTCCTTCTAGAGCTGGATGATCTACCAATTTCATCGATTTATATTTTCCTTAAACAATTCTTCAATTTATATTTCTCTCTCCACAGCACAGGGACTCCATGTTTCTCTAGTGGAGAGATAACCTTTTTTTTTATTCAATAAAGGTATTTTAAAATAAAAAAAAAAATTATTTAATATAAGCTATGTCTGTTCATGAAAAATGTAGTAGGATTTAATAAGAAATATATTTACAGTCAAGGATTTCAAATATCGTTTTGATTTCATAACGCTCTAATACTCTGATATTTTGAGCTAATGAAAAATTTATTGTGCACAACATAAGAAATACTAGAGTTAAGACTATTTTACATAATTATTTTTCAGTATTTATGTTTAGGGTTTTGTTGAAACTGCTCAAAACCCTTATGCCGAGGGTGATGTGTCCGTCCGTCCGTCGCTCTTTGGTTCATAGGGCCCAAACCATTTAAGCGAAAGTGCTGAAATTTGAAATGCTGGTGCAATTTTTTGACCCAACACAGGAAAAATATACAGAAGTTCAAAATTAAATATGCGCATGCGCAATTCGCAAAATGTTTAATTTTCGAGGGTATCATGAAAGCTGCTGAAGAGTAGGATGCTTATATATATATATATATATATATATATATATATATATATATATACATACGAAAAACACACGACCGCGAATAATATATAAGCACAGAGAAAACCCAGGGCTCGGTCATAAAAACACTATTCACTCACAACATACTCAAAAACCCGACGTTTCGGTTTATTCTTTAAACCTTCTTCATAGGATCTAAAACAAAAGAAATACAAAAAGTTTACACAGGATGCAATTAAGATTATAAGAGTTACAATTAGAAAAACTAAACTTAAAAACACAAAGCTAGAGAAACTTACAATGAGAAACATATGGAATGAGAACTAATGTAACATACTATTGAATAAAAATGTTTTGAGATTTTTTAAAAAAAGACTAGAATATTCAAACAATTTAAGAAAAAATGACTAGAGAATGAGAATAAATAAATAAATAAATGTGAAAAATGTTTAACAAGGTAAATATAAAAGAGATAACAAAGAAAAGGTAACAATCTAAAATTAAACCAGTGGCGCCATCTAGCGGCAACACACTGAAACTACATTCAAATTGAATTCAAAAATTGTCCTAACTACAAAAACTCATCATTTTTATTCAATAGTATGTTACATTAGTTCTCATTCCATATGTTTCTCATTGTAAGTTTCTCTAGCTTTGTGTTTTTAAGTTTAGTTTTTCTAATTGTAAACTCTTTTAATCTTAATTGCATCCTGTGTAAACTTTTTGTATTTCTTTTGTTTTAGATCCTATGAAGAAGGTTTAAAGAATAAACCGAAACGTCGGGTTTTTGAGTATGTTGTGAGTGAATAGTGTTTTTATGACCGAGCCCTGGGTTTTCTCTGTGCTTATATATATATATATATATATATATATATATATATATATATATATATATATATATATATATATATATACAGGGTGGTCCAAAAGTCTCCCCCCCCCCTCTTAACTTTTGAACGGTTTGAGATAAATTAATGAAACTTGGGGGATCTCTACCATGCAAAGGGAAGTTTGTTTTCATGCAATCACCCACTAGGGGCAACCACCCACTTTGCCCCCAGGCCACCCAACTTCAGAATTTCAAATTGGAATGTATATTTTTGATAGCATATTTGGATTCTACAGTGAAAAATAATAAACTTTTACTTGAAACTATTTTTTCTATCTTTAATATTTTGCCCCCTACAGGGGGGCAAAGATAGCAAAATAACCCTTCCAAAATAGTAAAAAAATAACACTTAGATCGTTATAAAATCTAAACGGTTTGAAATAAAGTAATGGAACTTGGGGGATCTGCACCATGTAAAGGGAAGTGTGTAATCATCCACTCGCGTGTTAGAGGCAACCACCATTTTGCCCCCAGGCGCTGAAATCTACAATTTTTATACCTTTACCCCCCTATAAGAGGCAAAATATTGGAGATAGAAAAAAAAGTTGGAAATTTTTATTTTTTACCGTAGAATCTAAATCTGCTATCAAAAATATACATTCCAGGTTACAATTTTCAAGTTAGGTGGTCTAAGGGCAAAATGGGAGGTTGCCCCTACTGCGCGATTGCATGAAAACAAACTTCCCTTTACATGGTAAAGATCCCCTAAGTTTCATTAATTTATCTCTAACCGTTTAGATTTTACAACGTATTATCGGAAGGGTTATTTTGCTATCTTTGCCCCCCTGCGGGGGGCAAAATATTGGAGATAGAAAAAATAGTTTCAAGTAAAAGTTTATTATTTTTCACTGTAGAATCCAAATATGCTATCAAAAATATACACTCCAATTTGAAATTTTGAAGTTGTGTGGCCCGGGGGCAAAGTGGGTGGTTGCCCCTAGTGCGATTGCATGAAAACAAACTTCTCTTTGCATGGTAGATATCCCCCGAGTTTCATTAATTTATCTCAAACCGTTCAAAAGTTAAGATAAGAGGAAGGGGGGAGACTTTTGGACCACCCTGTATATATATATATATATATATATATATATATATATATATATATATATATATATATATATATATATATATATATATATATATATATGTTTTTTTAAATGTTGCATTCCTTATTGGGTAAAAAAAATCAAAATATACCAAAATAAAAAATCCCCCCCCCCCAACCACTTTACATCGGCTGGTCCTACAATTTCGAAATAATTCATGCTAATTCCTTATTCTGGGGCGATGATATTTCCGGGAGTTCATTTCAAGTTTTTAAAAATTACCAATTTTGTGCGAAAAAAATTTGAAGTGCGCTCAAAATTTTATTTTTTTAAAATTTTGAGTGGGGTATCAAATGAATGCTGCTGAAGAGTAGGATACAAATATATATTTGCTTTTTTAAATTTTTCATTCTTTATTGGTTTTATAAGTCAATATATACGCACAAAAAAAAATCCCCCCCCCCCAACACTATATAACTGCTGGTCCTAAAATTTCAAATAATTCATGGCTATACCTTACGGTGGAGCGATGAAAATGTTCTGAATAAATGTAATTTATCTAGTTGTTATGAATGGTGAAAAACATTGTGACCCCCCGGGGGATCGAACCCGGGACCCTTGAGATAGAAGAAAAAAAATCATTATATTCATTAGGATACCCGTTTGCTTAATCTTCTACAAAATCCTAAAAAATACTTCCCTGTGATTTTTATAACTATAAGCAGTTAAGTTTAATCTTATTTAAAGTCCAATACGTGAAAATACATCGGTGGTAAAAAGTAATCACTTTAATTCAGCATGACAATAACTAGCCAAATAGTCTGCTTGGATATGAAATTTTAAACTATAAGCAAGAAACTATACATTTGCTTAATATTTAATAATGAAAAGTAAGCAATTTAGTAAAATAAATAAAAATAAAATCGGGTACGGGCTGATTTTAAAAATCAGCTACCTGCTTCGCAGCAGGAAGCAGCATTGGGCGAGGTCAGAACCTGGATGCGACCGTTTTGAACTGCTTTTTTATTATAATTTTTCAAAAAAAAAAAAAATTATAAATAAATTTTATTTATTGTATTTCATTTATTTAATTTTTTGTTTTTTGCGGTATTTTAAAAACAATTTATTTTTATCGCACTAATTAATAATTATGTTCGCTTGTAACTTTTAAACTAATTAATGTAATTTCATTGGTTTTTTAAATTTTTCATTATTTTTTCCGGTTCCAACGATATGCTATATATGTCAAAAACGTATTTATATTTTCCGTATTATTAACAAATATCAAAATTCAATTTTGTGTATTTGTTCATCTTACAGAGATGTACATTCGTGCCAAATTTCAACTCGATCGGAATACTTTTCGATTTTTTACATTTTTGCTGGCTCAGCAAACTGGGTTTAAGGTGGCGGGAAATGTTTTCCGGGCGAAACAACTGGAAGTAAGGACTGATTTTTCTGCCAATTTTCAACTCTCTGGGTTAAATACCCTGGGCGCTACTATGATAACAGACATACATGCATACACACATACTCGTACAGACACCATGCTGAAACTCAGGAGGCCATAAAATAACCCAAAACGGATAATTTAGTTGAAATCTCGAGGAAAAAAAATGTTCGGTGAAAACAACTTCTCCTACCATAGGTAAAGAGAAGTAAAAATCAGTCTGGCACAATTTGTACTAAATTTTCTTATATATGATATCATTATTACTTGGACCAGTGTATGCCATTTGTTAGTTGTTTCGAGGTTTTGTATATTACGTTTAATTATTATTCATCATTATATAAAAATGTAGGATACTTAAAAAGAACAATACTTTTCCTACCATAGGTGAGGAAAAGTAAAAAAGGAGGTTCATGTTACCGTAAAAAAAGAGTAGATTATTAAAATTTACTGTTTACCTCAGGTAGAATTTATTTGTTGTGCAAGTCAAAGATACCGTACTGAGTAGCCGCCATTAACCTCTTTATTTTCCTCCTTAGGGATCAAATTTCAAAAATCCATTCTTTGTGAAAAAACTTAAGACTTTTTAGGTTCTCGGCATTAGGTTTTTGGCTTGGTTTGGGCACCCTTTTTTTTCTCCTTCCTCTCATTTTTTTCCCTTATGCGGATCGATTAAAAACCCAAGCCTTTGTGCTTATATGCACTAAGAATAAGGCTTTCACAAATATCTAGTCTCCAGGAATAATGGTTTAGGTTGGATTAATCAACCCTTTTTTCACCTCTCATATATTTTACATTTTTCCATTAAATTGTTTTCTTTCTACCTTTTCATACGCTCTACAATAACCTCTATGTGCCTCACGAAAGAAATCTCTTTATATCTTACAACAAACCTGTCTATTCTACCAAAATATTTATTTCAACAGTCCCTTATCCATTCGTACCATTATATTATAAGAAAATATTTCGGGTCTTTTCTGTTCCCCCACCCCCACTTCTACCGAGCGCTTTTTCGCATATGAAGGGTGCAACCCTGTTACTTTTCTGGGTATTCAGATTTCCCACATCTGTCTTGTACACATGAAGCTAAAAAAATCACTCGTTAGGTTGATCACCTCATTATTTATTGTTTTATATATATATATATATATATATATACACTCGTATATAAACACTTTTTTCGACCTTTGTCGAAAACAATGATAATGAAGATATTGTTATGTCATTACAGTTTTAAGGAAAAAACAATCAGTCTAGTAAGTATTAGTGTATTAGACGCTACTTTGCTATTGCCCACTACCAAAATATGTCCCTGTTCGATCTTGTCCGTGCGATCGACTCTAAAGAGGCGTGAGTTCAATATTATTTCAACCCATATTTCATCAATATTATCGTATATTGTTTTGGACAGTAGTCGAAAAATGTGTTATATATATATATATATATATATATATATATATATATATATATATATATATATATATATATATATATATATATATATATATATATATATATATATATATATATATATATATATATATATATATATATATATATATATATATATATATATATATATAGTTATATACAGTTTTCGGATATCTGAATGCCTCATAAATGTTAAAGGGTGCAACCCTGTATATGCGAAAAAACGCCCGGCAGAAGTGGGGGGGGGGGGAGAATAACAGAAAAGACCCAATATTTCCTTTTAATTATATTTACACTAACTTCAAATCACGAATTAAATCATTTTACTTATAATTAGGGTCCGTAGGCAAAACCAAGGACCCTTATATTTTCCTGCGTGTGCCTGTCCGTCCGTCCTGTCGCCTGCTCTCACGGCTACACTTTTTGTCCGATCACTTTGAAATTTGGCATGTATGTGTCTTGTACCTGCCCACATATTTTAAAAATATAGCGACTTAAAAAAGAATATTTTTCAAAAAAATTAGTGTAAAAATAAATTAAGGGTTAAACATTTTTTTTTTTGACACCGTGAGGTAGCGTAGGCGAGTTTGAAGCGGGTGTGAAACGTGTCCCCGTCCCTCCTCTCTATCTCGCTTATGTGAAGTGCAAAAAATCTGAAATAAATTCCTGAACATTCTTCGACCAAAAGTAAAGATACCACTTTTTGGAAATTTCGAAAAAAATATTATTTTATTTTTTATTGACATAATACAAAATAATTATGGTCTTTTCGATGTATTTATATGGTTGTAGTCCGGTTCAGTGGCAAAAAAATACTTTATCGGAAGTTTGTTTATGTGTTTTGAGAATATCAGACCCATAGGATAGTTCAAAGTAAGCTTTTTAGCATTTTAAAAAACACCATCCATAGGGTACTACTTAAACTATACAGTGTGGCCTACGGACCCTCGCTGTGTGCTGACCCGCACAAACTTGACCCGTTTATTTTCTTTATATCTCCCGATCAACACATCATTATGTTATTACATGATGGGAATCCGGCCTCTTTAGAAATCTACACGATGTGATGATCTGTGTGAAACATGTCTCACGTCCTACTCTTCATTTCGTTACTGTCTTTACTGGTAGAAAAAATAAAAAATAAATCTTTAAAAGTCTAAATTACATTCTCCAGTTAGTAAGTCGTAATAAAGAGAAATCAGTCTTTGAAAAATGTCTTGTTCTTCAGTTTGAAATCTTACCAAGACATAACACATGTTGATTATACAATTAATTATTGTCTAGTTCTTAAATATCGTGATGATATTGCATACTTTTAAAGTCAAGGGAAAATAAAAAGCAAATCCTTAAAATTGCAAAGATTAATAATGTTATTCTTCACTGTCTAGTTTGAAATCCCGCAGAAAATTGCTTTTGGACGGGAAATATATCATTGTCTAGTTAGAAGTCTTATAAAGTGAAACAAGTCTTTGCAAGTCAGAGAAATCAAGGTTCTCAATGCACTATTTTATAATTACAACCAATGCAAAATACATTTTTGAAAGTGCCAAAAATTATCTGTATGAAAACTATTAATTTTTTTACGAAATCCGTATCATTATTGTCTGTCTCACAAAAAATGGTAACCCTTTTTAAAGCGCGATTATTTCTTTGTAAATAATCTTAACAAGTTACTAGTAAAGTTTAAAGTTGTAAAGTAGTAAGTTTATAAAGTTCTGTGTAATCAACTATATATATTTTATAATAACTATATATTTTAACATAAGTAAACACACACTAGGATCTAATAACTACTCCTGTCATAATATGTCATTTCACTTGACACCACATCTCCTTTCCTCTTTCTCTCCCCATCCAGCTTCTCTGATGTGACGAAGGTTCCTTGTAAGAACTCTTCCACTAGGCAACTTGATGATGTATTTTCTGTGAAGTCCCACTTCCACTACTTCCCCTACTTATTCCCATCTTTTCGTGGTTGGGTTTTGAAGCAGCACTTTAGTGCCTATTTTAATTTGTTTCAATGTATGGGCTCTTACGTCATAACGTTATTTCAGAGACTCTTGCCGTCTCACCCTGCTGTCACACTTTTCCGCGATCTCCTTCCATTTACTTGCAAATGATTTTTCATGTGCTGGTACTAGTGACCTCAAAGACCTTCCAAAGAGCATCTGTGCCGGTGATAGACCATCGACTTTTGGAGTATTTCTCCACTCGAGTAGACCTGCACTGTAATAAGCTTCATCTAACGTCCCATCTTTTGTATTTTTTAAAATTAGGTGTTTCATGGCTTTTACCGCTGCTTCTGCATGGCCGTTGCTCTGAGGGTAATTTGGACTCGACGGTGAATGTGAGACATTCCAGGTTTGAAGGAATCGTTTGAATTCTGACGCGCTGTATTGAGGCCCATTGTCGGTTCTAATTCTAACTGGTACTCCCGTGTCTGCAAATATTTTCCGTAAGCAAGTGATAATTTTCTCAGCTGTTGGGTCTCGTTTCCCCAGTTGACATACTATTGGCCACCCTGACAACCGGTCGACATATACCATGTATTTCTTGCCTCCAGCTGTGAATAAATCAGCCGAAACATCTTCGAAAGGTCTGCTTGGTATAGGCTCGCACAATAATGGTTCTCTTCCTAACGACGGTCTAGCTCTTTGACATGCTTCACAACCTTCTACCATAATATTAGTTATATCACTATTTATACCAGGCCAATACACTGTTTGCCTGGCACGACGTTTGGTTCTTACTATTCCTTGGTGCGCATCATGCAAACGTTCTAACACAGTCTTGCGAGCGCATTTAGGTACCACAATCTGACCACCTTTGATTACCAAGCCGTCATCATAGCTTAGCATGTCTCTGAAGCGCCAAAACACCAGCAGCTTAGGATCCATAGTACCCCGGTTTTTGGGAAAACCTTCTTTAATTGTCTTAATTAGTAGTTGGTACTCCTAGTCCTGTTTTGCTGACTCTTGCAACCGTCTCAGGAAGGGGTCCTTCAGGTGGTTTTCTGTATTTTTATTCACATCTCCGATTTCTGCCACTTAATTAGTGAAATTAGGGAACTCACTTGAGCTGTCGCCTCTTCAGCAATTAAGTCCTCTTCGGTAGGGATTTCCACTGGTGACCTAGAGAAGGCGTCCGAGATTATGTTATCTTTTCCCCTTTTCCATTCTGCCGTAAAATGGTATCCAACTAGCTTGCTTTTTAACCTTTGTAATCTAGGATTTTCGATAACATCTAAGGTTTTGTCATTCAATATAGGTATAAGAGGTTTGTGGTCAGTTACTATAGTAAATGACTGTCACAGTAAGTATATCCTGCATTGGATTACCGCCCATACGACTCCTAATACCTCCATTTCTATCATGGCGTACCTTGTTTCTGTTTCCGAGAGAAATCTAGACCCACATTGGGATCATTTTCCATCCTTGGGTGTCTTTTTGAAGTAATATATATCCTAAACCATTTAATTTCGAGGCGTCTGTGAGTAGCACTGCTGGTTTGTTGGGGTCGAAGTGCCCTAGTATTGGAGGTTGAGTCAGTAGCTTTTTTACTTGCTGAAACGCCTCATCTTGTGTTTTAGACCACTGGAACTGATCTGTCAATCCGTTGGTTATGGTCGTAACTATCGCGTTCGATGTTGCTACTAAACTCCTCCGGATTTTTTCTCCCCATAAGATTCACTATTGAGTCTTTTAATTCACATAGTTGGGCTGTGAATCTTTCTTCTAATCCGTCAATTGCCTTTTCTGTCTCTCTCCCCAGCTTCTTGACTGACTCCCGCATTGACTCCTCGTCTGATTCATCATCTTTAGATGATTTCTTGTTCACTCTTTTTGAGTTACACTTTCTAGTACTCATTGTACTAATACCGACTGCGCCATGTGTAATCATCTATATATATTTTATAATAACTATATCTTTTAACAAGAGTAAACACACATTAGGATCTAATAACTACTCCTGTCATAATATGTCATTTCACTTGACACCACAAGTACAAGCATCTTTATAAACGCAATTCTACATTGCTACTATTCAAACTATTGAGGGTGGATTTGAAAGTGCAAATTGTCGTTGTCTCCTTGAAAATCTTATGAATTTAAAGTAATTCTGCGAAAGTGCAATTCTTCTTTGTCTAGGAAAAAGAGGAAGCAAGTCTTTGAAAGTACAAGGAATTTAACTTTGGAAATGTACACGTTTAGTGTCTCTTAAAATCTATAAAGAATTGCAAGTAATTCCCTCCTGAACTGCATAAAAACTCAGGGAATAAAAATATAGAATTTGGTCTGCTCGTAAAAGTATAGTTGCTATGTGTATCTGAATATTCAGAGGGTTTTTTTGTTTCTGTCTGGTCTCAGATGTGGAAACAAAATTTACTAGAGGCGACGTGCCCACACTTGACAGTTTCTCTCGAGAGAGTTTTATCTCCATGATTTCATACTTGTCAACTTACTTCTTATTATAAGTAGAATCTAGTTCTCAGTCCTTGACGTATTTCTCTTCTTTCATATATATTTTTCTTTATTTTCAGAAATACATTAAAAGGACATCAGATAAAAATACTCTTTGCAAATAACTAATCTTTATAAAGAGAAAGAAAAGGGAGGAAGAGAGGGATATAAAAAATAAGATGACAATTTTCTTCTTTTTTGGATAAATTATTTACTCTTTTTTTAAGCACAAAGAGATGCTTAGTTAAAAGCCTTAATTAATGAAATTGATGTCATAATTTATTAATTCTCTTCTTAAAAGAGGATTTCAAAGCATTTCAAAGATTAATAAATAAATTTGATTGTCAGGGTGTCGCCAAAAGTCACTTAACACGTTCTGTTTAATTTATTTATTTACTAATTTATTTAATTGTGACTCATCATAAAAGTCGTATCGATTGTCAATATTGATAGTTTTCCAAATAGTGTGGCACATAGTTGCCTCCGCCTATCACGTACTTTATTGATCTCTATACCCAGAGATCACCCATTATTGTCAAATTGATTTAATTGTTCCCCCGTATTTGTTTTGCTTCCGAGCATACCGAAGGTAACGCATGATATTTGATAGTTCTGAAAAATGAAAAATGTTTATTTCTCCGATTTAAAAAAAATTCAAGACAGGAATCCGTTCCAGACGTAAAGGAACTTTTTGGTTCCGTGTCGGTCTGTCTGTCTGTTTGTCGCTCTATTTTTGCAAACCAGCTTGTCTTAAAATGTAATCGTCCAATTTTAATGGAATTTAGAAGGTAGGTCATACTTAGCTCATTGTTGGTCCCATATAAGTTCCAACTTTCGGCGCCTATTTGTTTCTGTTCCATGTGCGCATAAACATACATTTATTTACATCTATATCTTTAAAAGTGCTCACCTGATTTATATGAAATGTGGGTGGTTTGTTGAAAGTAGCTTGCAGATAGCTCCAAATTAATTTCAACCATCTGCGCTTCTTATATTTTGCGAAATTTATATTTTAATTCGTGTAAAAAAGCAAAACAATTGTGACAGATTTTCAAAACTGTGAAAATTAAATTAATTTTACAATAATATAGTTGTATAAGTATAAAATCATTAAAGTAGACGACATAGGTCGAGAGGAAGCTATGTGCCACACTAATTGGCAGACTATTTTTTTATTGTTCGGTTTTTTACAAGATTAAAAGTATCATTTAAGTAATATTGAATGTGCACAGGTGGTTAAAATTAATCTGGTGCTGTGTGCGGGATATATTCGACAAGTCATCGCAATTTCTTAAAAATCATGGAGTTCTTTTGAAGATATAGGTGATACTAAATGCATTTTTGTGGGTATGTGGAACAGAAAAAATGGGCACAGAAGGTTAAAACTTATATGGGACCAACAATGGGCTAATTTATGACCTACTATCTAAATTTCATTAAAATCGGACGAGTAGTTTGTAAGATATGTGGTGTCGCAAAAATTAAGCGACAAACAGACTGACTTACAGACTTACACGGAACCAATAATGTTTCCTGATATCTGAAACGGATTTCTGTCTTGGAATGTTTTCAGAACAATTACATAGCATACGTAACTTGTGGTATGTGTGTTTGCAAAAATTGAATGACCGGGGAACACTTTGAACTTTTCCACATTCGATGCATGTTAATTAGTTTTATAATTTATAGTATTTAACGAAGAACTTGCTTTTGATAATCAAAGAGTAAGTTTCGACAATTTTTGTTTTCAAATGTTTATTCCCTTATATTATGCAAAGTTAGAAATTTTAAATTTGATAAGTGTGATAAAGTTTATCATTTTCATTAGAACTATCAATTTTATAATTTATTTTTATTTTATTGGTATAAATAAGAAATATTATTTTAAATTGATAATATATGCAATGTCATAGAAATATAAATATAATTATGTTTGTTAAAAATAAATAATATTCCTTTTTAGTCTGAAAAAAAATTGTAAAAAGACATTTTGCTTTTAAACATTGTCGGAATACATTACAAATTATGTTAACATCCACAAGTAATTCCATGAAACGTGAACATGAAAATAAAGATGGAATTTCCTTATAGAACATTCTTAGGATTTTCTCCTCGATTCCCAAGGGGGATTAATATAATGAGAGAATTTATTAAATTATATTGTAGAATCATAACTTATTTTTTATTAAGCTTGCTGAAGAAGAAGAAAGCAAATCTTCTCTCTCTTTCTCTCTTCCTCTTTACTAAACACGTACGTTATATATATATATATATATATATATATACATAAACATGAGAAACATAAAATAGTGTTAAGTAAACGCATATTTGAAATTTGAATGCATCATCAGTACAACATAAAAGTTTTAGAATCTATTTTTTTTTTTTTTTTTTTTTTTTACAAAATTATTACAGGTGCAAATTGAAGTATTGAAACCCTACTTTGAAATTCATAGAAGGTATTGCTATTCTATACTGCATAATGATTGGGTTTACTAGAAACAATCTAGTTATTACTAGTGTAACATCTCCTTGGATAATAGTGAATTTAATGCGTTGCGTTTGCCAATGGAATAATGTAAATGGGATAACAGTGAGATAAGAAACAGTTAAAGCAAAATTATTTGATATAATTATTTAAAGGATGATAGCGCTAGAAAATTAACAGTCACGAACTACACAGGCTGTTCAGATGAACGTGTTATCTTTTGTATGATCTAAACCCTTTCTTCCTTATTTTATTTACGTTTTCCTGCTTTAAAAGGTTTCCCATTTATTTTTTACCCCATATTGTAAGTAAACTTTTATTAAAAAGGAATTTAGCTAGCTACAACAAGCTTTCAGGTTTCTCTTGGATTATTATAGATTTTTTTTTTTTTTTTTTTTTAAATGTTTTCTTTGACTTGTTAACCTTCTTTTTATATTACCAGCCGTTTATTAGTCAAAAGCTATGAAATTGTCCTATGTCTCGAAAACTATTAATCCAGCTGAAAAAGGAATTCAAAAATAAATTATAGCCTAGGGAATGAAATTGCTTAATGGAAATATTTGGTTTTGAGCAAATAAATCAACGATAGGATGTTTCTTTTTGATTTTGTGATGAAAACCTTGTAATTCTGAGTTTCTTAATTTATGTGTATAAAGTGGATTATTCAAAAAGAAATATTACAGCAAAATATAATAACAAAGTCGCTAGTATTCTACTGATTATAAAGTTTTATTTCCTATACAACTAATGCCCAGTGTATCCACCACCTTCAGCATGGGCCCCATTAAGGCGGGTTGCCAATTCCTTCCAAAAACAGTCCATTGAGTTTAACTTTGATATAACTCGATCTTTAAAATCATCTAGGTTACGGGATATGAGGGAACACACAATGTTAAAACATCACGTGGAGCAGAGCATCTTTTCTTTAGGTATTGCTATTCTGAGCACATAAGGAACTATCAACTGACCGGGAAGGGGGTTCGATCTACCTAGGGTGAGACAGAGCGCTCTAGTGGCGACTATTTAATACTTAGAAACGCGGTCTTTTTTTAATGCAGTGTGATTAACTTTGAAAAGTTGCTAGAGGACTGAGAAATTGAACATGGAAATCGGTCTATTTTTTTTTAATAACACTGTATTTTACTCATTGAACGAAAGTTAATTTGGCCTTAGAATGGATGTTTATATTTTAAAGTAAGCTATAAATGCTTCCGAGTTCAGCGAAGGTAACGCAAGGTATGCAACTGTTCTGATATGTTCCGATTTCCAGATTTTTTAAGAAATTCCATGACAGAAATTACGTTTCAGGAAACATTTTTGGTAGCATGTCTGCCTTTATTTCAAATAACTATTCGTTCATTGAAGCGAGTGTAAGCGAGCTTCTTACATTCAACAAAATATGCATCCTGTCTGTTAGTCTGTCTGTGTGTAACGTTTACGGGTCCGACGATAATTTGAGTAAAAGTTGAACGATTCGGTAGAAATTTGGTATTCGTGTTCCTTTCACCAATGCTCAGGCTAAGTTCGTTGGACTGCGTGATCTGTCGAAGAGTTCGCGCGCAACGCTCGTGTAAACGAGAGGTTCAAATATATGATTGGAATTTCAGGACGGGAAAAGATTGTATCATCACCTATTCGATGAGAGGAACATGTTATGCAAATAACGTTTTTAGTAAAACCAACAGCGACACCGCTATGAAGTAATAAAGATTGTTAAAACTTTTAAAGCGGACCTAAAAGTTTAAAATAGAGAAAACAACGTTTTACTGATATCTTACGTTCTAACTTGATGATTTTAATAAAACTTCATATACATCGACTTAAGCTTAATTGAAACAGGCATGTTAAATTTCAACAGAAGTTTTTGTGTTGCGTGAAATGATACATTTTATAATAATTGAAATGAAGATGGCCGGAACATGTAAGTAAAGGAATACATGTATAAAGGCACTCTTCTCCCCCACTACGGCTCTCTACTACAATCATATTCTTTAACAACTATCAACACATCATGATTAATCTAACATTTATTGCATTAAGCTCGCTTCAATGATAGAGCCACGCGATGCCAAGTAATAACTACACATCAAATTTTAATGAAATATGGTTGGTAGGTCATAATAAGCCCATTGTTGGTCCTTTACAAGTTTTAACCTTTTGTGCCTATTGTTTTCTCTTCCATATGCGCACAAATATAAATTATTTTGCACCTCAAATAGAATTCATCTTTTTTTAAAAAAAAATTCGGATGGCTTGTTGAAAGTAGCCCGCCAAAAGCCCCCTATTAATTAATACCACCTGCGCACATTTAGCTATTCATATTGCTATATCCATACTTTATTCGTGTAAAAAAACTATTTTGACAGATTTAAAATAGTTTACCATTTAGTGTGGCACATAGCTTACTCGGGTCCTATCGCTTACTGTAATGGTTTTCTAAACCATTATTATCTGAGTTATTTTATTTCCCCCCTTGGATTTTATTTCCCCCTTTAAAGGAGCAAAATTTAAAGTGCGTGGACAATTAAAATTAATCACTCTATCTGTGGGCCACCACCTAAATTTCTTAATTATTGGATGTGTTTTTGTAAAGGTATAGGTGTAAATAAATGTCTGTTTGTGTGCTTGTGGAAGTAACACAAATGGGAATAGAAGGTTGAAACTTACATAGGCCCAAAAATGGACTAATAATGATCTTCCATCCAAATCGAGCTAATAGTTTTTAAGATGTTGGTTTGTAAAATTTGAGCGACAGACTGAAAAACAGAAACGGGACCAAAAATCTTCCCAGTTGTCAAAAAAACAAATTTCTGCCTCGGAATATGTGATGGTTCCTCAGAACCATCACATAGCTTCCGTTACCTTGGTAAGCAAGGAAGTAAAATACGGCGGTAACGATTAAATAAATTAGCAATAATGATTATAAGCATTACTATGTTATATTTATTAGATTTTGTTTTCTGACGATCAGTATATTAATATATTTTTTTTTGTTACTTTTCATTACTGAGGATGATAATGCATAAAAAAAATGAAGGTTATTTGTTTTATCGGGTTTCTCCTTTTAAGGTTCCATTTGGATGAATTATGTATGAAAGGACAGTTATTCTATAGTATAAGACCAAAAACTTCATTAAGGATTAAACTCTTTAAATTGTGTATTGTTGTTAAATGAACATAATGATACCGCTACATTTCTTCCTCTGTTTCCCCTCCCAAACGTAAAAATAACAATAACTATCTCACCTCAAAAACCCTTTTCATTTTCCCGGAAAAACCGAGTTATTGATAACGATAACAATAGCTATTCCAGACCTGGAGGCTAAAACTACCTCGCTTTTTCTTTTCTTCCTCGTTCTTTTCAAAAAGAGTAAATTCAACAAGGAAATATCCCTGGCTGAGGAAAAACGTTTTCCAGGCTTTAAGAGAAAAAAAAAGAATAAAATGTACTAACATTTTCTTTTTCTTCTGGTTTTAATGAAAACATAAAATGTTACACCTTTTTGTTTACTGCCTTAAGAAGTACAATGGCGGTTGCTTTAGGGGTGAATTACAGACGGCCTTTACTTCTACAACATACGATCTTGTAGATAAAGCTTGTTGGTTTTACATTTTAGTGCGTTTTTTTTTGTTTAACGTGTGTTGTATATGTGTTATTTTCTACTAGCAGTTTTTTTGCCGGCATTTTTGTAAACATTAATTTGAACAGTTTAGCTTAAAATAATGGCTCGGGAAATATTTCCAGGTGGAGTTTATCTATATTTTTTTCGACCGTAGCTTTTTTTATTTTAAGTCCTGTGGCCTGAAAAACGAGAAGGCAAGAGTTAGGTTTTTAAGGAGTGAGTTCTGTGAGTTGTACCCTGTTGGTTCTTACGAAGGCAATTTCAACTCTACCCCCTCACCCTCTCTTAGAAACTCCTTCGAGTCCATGTTTTCTTTAAGTTTTATGATCCTTCTCTTCTCTTCCAACCCTTCTTTTCTCCCCTGAGTAAGAAGTGTCAGATCTATCGTGTATAAATATAAGAGGAGAAAATAAGAGAAGTAAAATAGGCGAAAAGGCTTAGGAAAGTTTTTCAGTTATCGGTATAAACTGAACAGGGCCTTTTCTTCTTCAAATATCTTTTATTCTACGAATATTTAAAATGCAAAAAATATCCTTTTTTTATGAATTGAAGAATATCCATGCTATATTTATTCCTATCATCCCCGGAGATTATTTCTTTCTTATTTTAATAATAATGAGGAGGATTCTCCCTGACAAATAATTACGAGGAATCCATTTTAATACATACATATGTATTTTTATTCAAACTTTTTATTATCTATGAACTTCTAAAGGGCTAAAGAATGTTTATGGCTCTTGTAGTCTGAAATAATCTATGGTTATTTTGATTTTATTTATTTACTATAATTCTTAAACTATTAAATTGCAAAAATATATACGTGAGCTTCCCGGATTTCTTTACGGAACGTGTTTTTTTTATAAAAAAAAGTAATTTGTAGTTTATAAAGTTAAAGTAAGTAACTTTTTAAACTACTAGGTCAAGAATATTATAAAATTATTTTATCTATACGATTGTTACGAAATGTAAACATTGTATCTCTGTTTAGATGCGTAGAAAGTGATTCTTTACGTACTTGTATTCATTGCGCATGCGCGTCTCATAATTCTGAAGAATTCCTCTTTTTTACCGCCCTGGGGTAGTAAAAAAGAAGAATTATTCACCTTTACCCACGATTAGCGAGTTTGTTTACATCTAACAAAACTAATTTGCTTTTTTTTTACTAAAAGGTACTGTATATATCGAGTTTTTTGTGAAAATCAATGAGTGATATAAGTGATAATGACGAATATGAGGAGAATAATAATCCTCCCGAAATAATTAATTCGGCACAAAATAAAACTAATGAATTAATAATGAATGAATGCCATCTTTATCTATAGAGAAATACGAACTTGCGTACAGGAAGTTTATTTTTTTCTGTATTTATTATTTATATCTAACAATCGTAGGTAAAGTACCGTACCTACGCAACTCGTGTGAAATCGACATTTTGCATTGCTCGTGTGGTTTTACTACCCTCGCTATCGCTCGGGTGCAAACTCCACACTCGCATGCAAAATGCTACTTTCCGCGCTCGACGCGTAATGTACTATTACTATACAGGAATATATAAATGTCATAGAGTTTCCTAAATCCCTCCCCCTTATTTCTTTACTCCCCTTCCCTACTTGATTGATTCCGACTACTGGAGACATAGTCTCATAAGTTAACTTTATGGGAAATTGTCTCTCTTGGTTCCTAAAGAGAACCCCTTTCCCAAGAAGGTCAGTTTCAGAGATCAGCCCAAGAAAATCCCTTCTTGGTAGGTAGACAACAATAATATTTTAGAAATTTTCATACCAAATAAAATGATTTTGTCTTAGCGTTTCAAAGAATTAAAAAGTAATATTTATAGTGAGGGGTCTTTATTTCAAATACTTACAGTACTTAGGTGCCATCTCAAGTAAAAATATTTTTATGGACAATCATGAATTAAAATGGTGGCTATTTATAAAATGACAAAATTGAACATGACAATAACTCCGGAACTATACATACCCGGAAATTTAACATTTTAAAATGCGTCTCCAGTAGTCGAAATCAATTGGTAAGTAGAGATTTAAATAATTGATACGTGGAACGGTGGAAGGAGGGATGAATAAAAATAAGGGAAGGGGAGAACTCTGTGGTATCAAAATTGTCTCGCTTAAGTAATTGGTTTTAGTGCTGCTTGACTGTAAATTTTTAACCCAGCAAATTAGAAAATATATTCAACAATTAAAACACACACTCCGTGTGCAAAGCACGGGATTACAGCTAGTATCTATGTATTAAAGCTATGATTCAAGATGACAGCCATATGCACTCTTGAAATTTGTCACCTCGCTAAATTTATCATTACTTTTTTGAAACTCTAAAATAAAATCATTGTATTTGTATTAGGATTTTTTCCCCCAATATTTTATCAAATTGAAGAGGAGTATGCAGAAATAAAGGAATAGATATTTAGGAAAATATGGCATCTACTGTGTATCCCAAGAGAGAGTAGTCAAGAGAAAATTTGTTCTTATTTTTGTGTTTTAAAAAAAACAAACATTCTTTATACAAACTCCTGCTTGTTCTTAAAACTCTAAAAATAGTCATATTTTCTTAATTTTGTCTACGGGGTGTTCAGTTTCTTGAAAACTTAAAAAATTATCAAGAGTAAACTACCCTTATTTTTGATGAAATAATACAATATTATTGAGAAAAGTGGTCCAAAATTGCAAAATATTGTTTATTTTATGAACATAAAATAAATTACTTTCAAATCAAATAATGAGCCAGTACAAGAAAATTACAAAGTTCTTTCTTAGCATTACGACAAGTAATCCTAATATAAGCCAAGTTAATTCTGATTTCTAATATTAACAACTTAAAAAAAGAACATATTACCATTTGTAGAGGTTTAAGATCAAGCAGGATTTTTTTTATAAAGAATGACTTTGCTAGAACACACAAACATAAGAAAATGTTTCTTCTTGGATACTCTATCTTGGGGCATACTGTAGATATCCTCATTTTGTAACATAACATTAATTTTTCTTGGCGAAACTTTTCAAGTAAAAAAATAAATGTACATTAAATACAACTAATTCCCTTGAGAAGCACTAACTTAGTTGAATAATAAATAAATAATTATGAAATTATCAGTTCAATAATTTAGCCTGCTTAAAATAAATTCTATCGAATATACGGGGTTTGATCCTGAACCATTTACGTCTACCCTTTTATTTTTTTCTTTATGAGATCATATACTGTACGAGTATTATAAGGAACAATTATTCCTAAGTAATGATTATTTGTTAAATAATAAGAAATTATTCAGTGTAATATAAATACATTTATGTGAGATATTGATACGCTTGAATGGCTTTATTACTAAGAACACATTTTAACTGTTCAAAATTTATTCAAATTTTAGCTTATTAAAATTATTGTTGCAGTTCGTAGTATTGAGTCTATAACACTACATTTCATGTGGTTTTGAGATGCAAATGTAATGCTTTGCTATTTGTAATGGTATACAAGAAATTATTGGATAGAGCGGTATGTATATCTAAAGCATTATTGGTGTGATAGGTACAACAACAAACGAGAGCTGAAATTTAGACTGGGGGGGGGGGGGGGGACTCTAATCAATAAAACAGTTGTCTGCCTCGCTCCACTTACCACTAGCAAATCTCTCTTCATAGCCTCGATGAAATGTGACGCACGGTTTACGGAAATATGATTATGCTCCGTTTCAGCCAACTTGACGCGAGAGATATGAGGACTCGCTTAATCGTCCATTCAGAGATGAGTTATATCATCCAAAATATCGCAAATATGTGATTCGAAACCAAATTATGGTTTTTGCGATGAGATGCCTGGGAAATGGTTCTTTCAAACTGTCTAAATTCACATATAAACAACATAGTTGTGAATGTATCTATGTATTTTTTGTTGCAACCTGTTTGATGCAAGTTTGAAAATAAGGTTTACTAATAAAATTTTAACTTCTAATTAAGTTAATATTGTTAGTATAAACCTTAGGTAGCGCTATATCGATGTTTGACACATCAAACGAACTTTCTAGGCTGCATTTGGCACTGTAAACTACTAAATCCTGATCCTAAGCACATGTCTGACCTGAGTAATCAAAATTACGAATTACTAATTTACAAGACCACACTAAAACCTTAAACCTACATTCTAAATACATTTGAGAAGCGTATCTCAAATCCTATAGTTCATTCAATTCAAGATTTGGATATTTTCAAAGTTTACTGTTTGACCAATTAAGTTTTGTGTTTTTTTTTTTTTTTTCATTAAGGTAAATGTTGCTAATTAAGCATTCATGTTGTCACAACTCTCCCCTCACCAGACACCGTTCTTCAGCATGGAACTCTAGGTTGTTTACAATTTAAATGAACTACGGACTTAGTTTTTTCTAAATCTATTTCACTGTTTCAAGTTTCGCTGGTAACCGACATAGCTTTATTTAATTTATTCCAAAAACATATTGACTTCAGCTTTTCTTACTTTTATTTTTGTACTTTTCTGCTGATGGGTCAGGAATCAGGAATCATAATATTATATTAATTAATATTTTTATAAATAAATACATACATATATCACACACTGTATATGAAAATAAACTATATTACACGTTAAATTGTGGACATTAATATATTCTTTGTATATTTATAATTGTTAATATAAACTTGGAGGAATATAGCGCTACTGATGCTTATATACGTTACTGCTGCTTATACACGTAAGACATCTTTTATACAGGCTGATTATTTCCAATTAAGCTTTTGATTTTGGAGCATTTAATATACCTTTATCTACGATTGATACGAAATATAAACATTGTATCTCTGATTCTTTACGTACTTGTATTCATTGTGCATGCACGTTTCATAATTCCTCTTTTTTCTGCCCTAGTACGGTAAAAAAGACGAATTCTTCACCTTAATGCACGATTAGCGAGTTTGTTTACATTTATCAAAACTAATTTGCTGTTTGTGTAATTAAAGTAACTGTCTATATCGAATTATTTTTGTGAAAATCAATGATTTATTTATGTCATTATGACGAAAATGAGGAGAATAACACGCCTCCCGAAATAATTAATTTGGCACAAAATTCAACTAATGAATTAATGTCATCTTTATCAAAAGAGAAATACGAATTTACATACAGGAAGTTTATTACATTTTTTTTTCTTTATTTATTATTAAAATCCAACAATCGTAGATTAAGTACGGTTCGCAACTCGTGCAAAAACTGCATTTTGCTTTGCTCGTGTGGTTTTACTACCCTCGCTATCGCTCGGGTGCAACCTCCGCACCCGCATGCAAATTGCTACTTTCCGCACTAGACGCGTAATGTACTATTATCACACATCTTAGAGAGTTACGTATATCATATTTGCCACTTGTTTTATATTTTTAACTACCATTATTTTCTTTTATATTTTTAACTACCATTATTTTCTCCTGCCCCTCCATCGTTCAAACTTGTATTTGTTATGTGAAGACCACTTTGATCAGTTTTTTCTTATCTGTTAAATTTATTTTGCCATCTTCAATAAATAGAGCTTTTTTTTCATGGGGTTTGAGTTTTAGTTCACTTAAAGTAAATTTAATTAGGATAGACTTTTCGATATATAAAAATGATACTCTAGGAAAAACTTGAACTTTTAATAGAAAATGCAATTTGTCTGTTCTATGCAGTTCTAATTTTATCTTGCATAAGTTACAAGTGTGTCATAGCTTTATTATATTTTTTTCTCCTTTATTTTTACCTCTTGCATTTTCCTCACTTTATTAACTTTTCTTTTTATTAACACACTTATAAAAAATCGTTTTAACTGCGTAATATAATGCTTTATAAAAAGTTGGTTTGAACGCCCAGTAAATAATAATTCTTTTTTAAGAACAACTCCCAACTTTTAATGTATAAATGAAACATAAATCTTCGATAAAGAAAATTTCCAACCCAGAAACCACTTCTTAGTACTAAAGCAGTCTACATGTTCGTTCTAAATTTTTAATTATAATCACAAGCAAACCCTTGATTATTCCCTAATGTTCTTGATAATCCTTCTACAGTTTTACTTCTTAATTATTCATTTTAATCGTTTTTAATTTCTTCCTTATATTCCATGAATATAAAGAAAGTATTCGTTGTTTAAACGAAAATTGCGGCAACCCTGTTTATTTTTTAAGTAGGTAATGTTTTTGTTTAGATTCTTTAATAATTGTCACTCTTGATAAAAAAATAAATATTTTTTTTAAACATAGTTCCGCAAACGCTTTTTACCAATCTACATTGTGTTTAAATTAGGGGTGTTGGAAAGAGCACGGGAATCAATGAGAAGAAAAGCGGATAAAAGTTGATGTATTTTTTTCACATTTTTAGGACCAGTCCTAATGGGTTAGTGAAGGGGGGACTTTTTTGGGGTGTATAATGGCCGTGGTCTACTTTTGAATACCTTTAAAATGATACCCACAAAATAATTTCTTTTTTTTGTGATCAGTTCGCCGTTGCTTTCTGATGGCACAAAAGTTTAGTTGTGAAGTTCGCTACATGTTTCCAGTTTTGGGGAAAAGTTGTACTTGTATAACAAATTTCAAATCTTTAGTTACAATAGGTCAGGAGATTGACGGACGGACGAAATATCAAAAGCTATAACCTCGAAACCCTGTTAACTAAAATAATCTTAAACACCCTGTAGATAGGTAACGTGCGCTGTGCGAACCCATGTCCGGATGTACATGGCATTTAGGAACACCCTGTATATATGTGTACACACACACACACACACACACACACAAATATATATATATATAAATAACTATACATAATATGAATGGAGAACCTTGATAAGGTGGTAAGATCATTCCATAAGATAACTCATATCATTAGTATCTTTATTATTGCTGTTATTATTATTATATTTTTCATACACCATTTGTTTACTTTCTCAAATAACTAGTAAATATTTGCAGAAAGTTTAGTGGATTCATCCATATAATTAGCTTTCCGAAGTCTACTTACCAAGAGGTTGATAAAAATAAATTTGATTTTGCTGAAAATCGAATGAAAAATGAAATATAAAAATTATTTATATTAGAGATCATCGGATTTAAATTAAGCATCACTATGTACATAAGAAAGTTTTGTTCGAGTTTGTCAAACGATTTGGTTCCCCTTTTTTATGGTTATATAATTAGCTGAAAAATTGGCTTAACAAATAATACATATAAATATGAGATTTGGTTTAAAGAACATAAAACATTTTTTTACAGTTTTGGAATTAAATTATAGATGTGAAAATAAAAGTGCTTCCTTATGAATGAGTACTTGATCACGGAATGAGGACTTGACGACGGAATATAGCCTTGTGAAGAAACGTATCTTTGATATAAATTTATTTTCTTAGTTCCTTCGTGATCTAAGTTGGCTATAATCATTTGAAATAGAAATATAAAATTGTTGATATGAATTGGATCAACGGGTTAATAACTGTTGCAGAAATATATCTATGGGTCTCTAAGGTCAGAAACGGGAGTATGTGACTTCTATTTCGTTATAGTAGATTTTTTACATCAATAATTAAGTTTTATTTTTATATAATGATACTTACATCATTAGCGCATGCTTGGTAACATGTTTAGCTATTATTCAAACCTAAAGGGGTTGTATGGATTCTATTACTTTATAAGTATTACAGAGTTGTATTCTTTCATAGTAAATGTTATAATAATATATTTTTAAATTGAAATAATCTCAAATTGTTATTATTTTTTTATGGTTGTAACAAAAAGAAATGACTATTCTGAAAGGAAAAATATGATGGAAGTGAAAATTAACGAGTTTGTGTAAATATAGATGAATGATGATTGATAGTGTCATTCTGTTTGAAAAACCCGTATTTCTGCTAGAGAAAGCGAAGAGGGAAGAGTTTTTTTCCCGCTGAATACCCTCAGATAATATCTTATTGTACTGTTGCTTCCCCCCCCCCCCTTCACCTGCCTGATAAAAAGCTACGTGTTGGAAAAACATCTAAAGCTTTTTTCTTTTACATTACATCAATAGAGCCTACGACCCGAAGCATATTTAATAGTTTACTCTGATCATTTTAAATTGGTACATCCTACTTTATAGACATATAATATATACACACACACACACATATATATATATATATATATATATATAATATATACAGTGCTTGATTTCTAGAAATTGAGGTGCCGGAACTACAACCTACCCTCTCCACCCTCCATTTAGAAGGGGGGTCCGGGGGTCCTTCCCCGGGAAAAATTTGAAAAATATACGTTCAAAAACAGCATTTTAAGCAGTTTTAGACATAAACCCACACTCTTAGTACAAATCTTAGTGCCGATAATTTTATTTTTTATTTATCAGAGAGAGAGGTCCCGGAACGCCGTTTCGCCTCAAATCGAGCCCTGTATATATATATATATATATATATATATATATATATATATATATATATATATATATATATATATATATATATATATATATATATATATATATATATATATATATATATATATATATATAAATTAATAAATTCTCGACCGTAAATATATATACAAAAAAAAAATTACGTGTGGTGTCGCGGGACACCCGGTAGGAATGAAGTTCCTTATATTTTTCATTTAATTTAAATTATAAAATCACACTGCTAAGTACGTATACATTGCTAACTACTTATACATAGTGTAGTTAAAAAAGAGACAAAATTAAAAGTAACGAACTGTTTTTACCAAGCAGAGTTAAGGCAAAATTAAAAGAAAATCATTATTTGTATAATTAAAGCAAGCGTCTTACTATATATATATATTGAATACAAGAAAAAAGTTGATTATGATGAGTTTATAGTGAAAGAGTATGTTTGTTAAAGGAGTTTGGATTGAAATAGGACTGTTTTCAACCTACCCCGCCAATTAATTTAAAATATTATAAAATATATCTCTTCCCTACTCTACAGCTTCTGTTTGTATCAGGGTGAAATTTTACATGATTATATTTAATTTATTTACAAAACAAAGTGACATTTTTGACATATATAACAAAAATAATCAAAACAAGTCAAGTAACAGGCTTCCTTAATAACACTTTTTCCCTTCTTTTGAAGCTTACGTTTACGCGAGCGTTGCGCGTGAACGCTTGGGCGGATAACGTTTTCCGACGAACTTAGCCTGGACATTGGTAAAATAAACATGTGTACCAAATTTCATCTAACTCGGTGATCTTTTACTCAAGTTATCGTCATCTGTAGATTTCGTGACGGTGATTTAGGTCGTTTTTTTCGGATTCACTCCCGGGCTCCAGAACGTGCCATAAGGAACTTCGTTCCAAAACTAACCTCAGATTTCGGTCACAAAAATCGTTTTTGTTAATTATTACTTAATATTTTTAATACTTAATATTTTTACTTAAAACCTAAAAACAAACGAAATTAAAAAAACCCATGAAAGAAACGCTCATGACTATCAATATGGAAAAACTAAGAAGCTACCGGAATGTACAACACAATAAATTTGCATTCAACGCATAAGCTCACCGTAAAACGTTAAAACGACCAAACATTCTCTCGCGTCAACACACACACTCACACACACACACATATATATATATATATATATATATATATATATATATATATATATATATATATATATATATATATATATATATATATATATATATATATATAAACAAGACTCCTTCCTCAACTCAACTCAGGGAGACGGTCAGGTGCAATAACAACTCCACATTCACATCAAGCCAACGTGCTTATTTGTGCTTAGTTCTTCATCTTCATGTGAGTTCTGATTTAGTTCCGGTTATGTGTTTCACTTATTTATTACCTTGTTCGTAGTCTGCTTGTTTATGCTCACATATTTTTTATGTATGTTACAGTTTGCCCTGATGAAGGCAACATTAAACAGTTGCCGAAACGTTGGCTTGATGTGAATGTGGAGTTTTTATTGCACCTGACCGTCTCCCTGAGTTCAGTTGAGGAAGGAGTCTTGTTTTTATATATTTTCCGGTCGAGTTGAGCTTCTGTGTGTGTACACACACACACACACACACACATATATATATATATATATATATATATATATATATATATATATATATATATATATATATATGTGTGTGTGCGGAGAGAAAACCACACCCTCCTTGATAAAAACATACGACATCAAACATTTGTTTTTCCTCAGAACCTTCGTAATAGCTGCAATGAAAATTCTCCCTCCTCCCCCTCCCCCCGTCATTTTCTAAATTTATATACTTGAAAAGAAAGGGGCCATAGCTTGGTAAGTATTGCAGGAGTTTAAACCGGTACTCTAGGCAGTTTGTGGACTGGCTTTAGAGAGGACCAACCTTGCACTCAACTAGTAAATTGAAGGAAACCACAGAAAAAATCGCAATTAGGTTGGGCGTACCCGGGTCCTTCTAATAAAATATCCTTAGATAAGCATATCTAAGGATATTAAGTAGTCGTAGACGATATTCACGTAACTCGGCTTTCTAAATTTAAATGTATAACTAAAAATATGTTTCCAGTGATTTTACGAATCCCTCTTCAATTTTTATCCCTTTAAATATGCTTCATTTCCTACTATTGTGTATTATAGTAATAATTTAACACATTAATAACATATCCCTATATATATTTCATAACATGTCCTAAGTTTTTCAGGTTTATGTTCATAGAATATTATAGCATAAAATTGCATTTCAATGAAAAGTTAAATTTTTTTTTTTTTTAGTTTTGAACCTGCTACTGCTGTTAAATTTATTGTTAACAAATATTTTAGAACATGATTAAAATAAATTATAACCGCTTGGGTCCTGTTAACTAAAACTCACCTTATATAAATTTTTATTCCTAGAACAAGAACTTTCGTTCCCCAAACGAGTTCGCTTTAACCCTTTGTACTGGAAAGATATAATACGAAAATGCGAGACTAACCATATAGTTATCTATATCCCACGTTCACATAAAAAGGGAGTGTAATAACTTATTTTTTAGTTTAATGTTTAATATACCCATAAATCAAATTAAATTATGCTATTCTTAATATCCGTACGTGTGTAACGATAATTTGAGCCCAACTCAAGTCGGCTAAGGGGAGGTGCAGAATACTTACAGCTTCTTTTACCTTCAACTAATACAGACTGGACTTGATATAAAGTCTTGATATTCTCATATATAGTGGACGCCAGGTTCTTTACGGTTACGGGGAAAGAACCAAACCCAAGAGGACAAGGAGAAGGAACGGGAAAGGAAACAGGAAAGAAAGGACACCAGACAAAATTTAGATTTGTAAATTTTGACAAGAAGGAAAATAATGATAGAGGCTTATACGTTAATAAAGATTGGATAATTACAGTAAATATTAATTTCAAGTTAATAAGAGTATGTTTATTCATGTAAGTGAACAGAGCTGATTCTCTTTGATCTGTTCGCCCAGAAAATAAACAAAAAAACTGACCTAACGTCAGAGCAGTCACTAGATGAAATAAACTAAAAGAAAAGAATGAAATTTAAAAAAAGTTCTTTAACTTGGCAGAGTTTAAGTTGAAACATAAATTATAGACTACTTTAAGGACCGTCTGACCTGTATGTAAATAAAATAATAAGTAACCATGGAGGTAATTACTACAAAAGAAAAAGTAAAAACAGTGATAAATAAAATGACCTGATAACTGAACTGAACATACATTTTTAAGGTACCTTGGGATCCCATCACATACATATCCTACAGGTGGTCTTCCACCAACCTAAAACTACTTCTGGGCAAGGTAACATAAAGGTAATTTAAAGTATTTACAGAAAAAGAAAATAATAAAAAAAGAAAGCCAAAAGAGAGAAAATAATCTGGTGTTCTTGTAGGGTGTTGTAGATCATAGAGATGGTGGATCAGTTAAGAACTTCCAGAACTGGTCACCAACCCATGAACTATGTTGTTAGGAAGGAAGTTGGTAGCAAATAATAAATTTCAAACCTTACAGTTTGTGAGCAGTCTCACAGTAAAGACTCATATATATATTTTTTTTTTGAGCTCACACAATCCTCACTCAGGCATTAAAACAGGTGGTTGGTGGTTTGATCTGGAGCCTAGTTAGAGCCATAGACAGGTCCAGAGATAAATTGAATCTCACTAATTCCACTAACAGTGTCCTATCTAATTAATCCACTAAAAGTGTCCACTAGACCACCAAATGAAACTTAAATTAGCACCTAATTAACATAAAAACTCAGAACATGAGGTCTTGACCCTTGACCACCACTTTCACTTGACCTCCAACCTCTGACCTAATCTTCCTACAGGCCTACCAACTTAACTATGAAAAGAAAAAGAAAATCAAATCAAACAAAACCTTTCCAAAACTAGAATTTAGAAACTAAAACAAACCTACAATAAAGGAAAAGACAAAAGAAAACTTAAACTTCACAATCATAAAATAAAACAACCTACACAGTTTCCCTCCAAAACTTAAACAAGAATTGGCGCCATAATTCAAATATAAATCAAATCAGACACATACCACTTCTAAATTAATTTTAAATAATTAAATTATAAAAAGGGGTATATCCCAAATAAATATGTTACACGTGCATGTAAAATATAATTTTAAAATATAAAATATATATATATAACTTAAAACTATTAATAGTTTTTACACAATAAACAATATAACAATAAAGTAATATAACTATAATTTTAATGTTAATATAACAATAAAGTACATCATAGGATGCGAGGAAGCTATGTGCCGCAATAATTAGCAGTCTATTTTGCCTCCGAGCTTACCGAAGGTAACGGAAGCATTGTGTTCACTTTTGAGGACGAAAAATTTTTATGTCTCAGATTTTAAAAATTCCAAGACAGAAATCCGTTTCAGGCATCACGGAACATTTTAGGTCTCGTGTCTGTCTGTCGGTCTATGTGTCTCCGAATTATGAAACGTGTGACAATAACTTGAGTAAATGTTGACCGATTTTGATGAAATTTGGTAGACATGTTCATTTTACCAATGCTCAGGACGAGTTTGTTGGACAGCATTATCCGTCCAAGCGTTCACGCGAAACGCTCGCGTACACTTGAACTTCAAATTTAAATTTTGAATTTTAGCACTTTCGTTATTCTTTTTAGACCTGGAACCAAGCCAAATCAACAAAGACATTTTCAACGTATCTACGATCTACCATTGCAGGATTAAAATTGAAGAGCCCTATAAAAAACAAGAAATAGTACAATGCCAAACCTGTCAGCAATATGGTCATTCAAAAAACTACTGTAACCATACACCTCGCTGTGTGAAATGCGCAGGGTTACATCTTACTAAAGACTGTGTTAAAACCTTGGAAGAGGCTCCAAAATGTGCTTTGTGTCAGGGCACCCACCCCGCCAGCTACAGGGGATGTTCTGTGCACAAAGATCTTCAGAAGAGACTTAGAAAGAACACAATAAACAATTCTCCTACATCTATAAAAAATAAACATGCCCACGCCACACCAGCTCCAACCAGCGCTCAGCTAAACCAACCCAAGACACCCTTACCAACAACATCAATCAACCCACAAACATCATTTATTGAACAGCCGAATACAAATGTATCAGGTCTCAGTTATGCTGCGGCTACTTCAGGCACATCTACTCGTCAACGTCTCCCAGCCTATATCCCACCTCCATCTCCTTCAACTGATATTGCATCAACACTCCAAAACTTCCTTCATGAACTCCAAACCATCATCAATCCTCTCCTTACTACACTCGCCACATTTACCACTTTTCTCCAGTCTCTTATTCCTGCGATTCCTACACCTAAATGAACCTCGGAACCAATAGGTCCCTAATTATCCTATTGTGGAATGCTAATGGTGCTGCTCAACACCGGCAGGAACTAGACATCTTATTGCAGGACAGAAGAATCGACATTGCCCTCATCACAGAAACACATTTCACTACACGTTCACACTTTCTCATACACAATTACACAACATACAGAACAGATCACCCTGATAACACTGCACACGGGGGTAGTGCGATTCTAATACGAAATTCCCTCTCCCACTTCCTTTTACCACCAACTTGCACAGCATCTATTCAGTGTACCTCCATATCTCTAACCTCATCTCCTTTTAATTATACCATATCCGCTATCTACTGCCCTCCTAGCCAATCTGTTACACAACAAGACTTCCTATCCTTATTCCAATCCTTTGGTCCTAAATTCATTGCTGGCGGGGACTACAATGCAAAACATCCCCAGTGGGGGTGTCGCGCTCGTAATCCTCGTGGCCTCTCCCTCCTAAATGCTCTGTCCTCTACCAATTACCACATCCTTTCACCTGGTGAATACACATACTTTCCATCCGATCCTAACAAATTGCCTGATATATTAGATTATTTCGTAACCTCTTCCTTAGCTAATCTTCATCCTACTGCTACTGTACTTCACGACCTTTCCTCTGACCATAGCCCTGTCATTCTCACACTGGAACTTTCCTCTTCCGAAATTCCTCCCAAATCTAGACTAACTGACGGACATGTTGACTGGACCCTATTTCAAACTCTAATTGAACAGAGACTCGACCTTAATACTTCACTAAAAATACAGGAAGAAATCGACGAAGCCGTACAGTTACTGACCGAAACGATACAGACTTCAATTTGGGACTCGACAGTACCATATGTTTACAAGAAAGACCATAATAAACGTTTACCAGCTGACATACGAACTTTAATTACCGAAAAAAGACGTGCTAGGGCCCGTTGGCAAGAGACTCGTTATCCATCAGACAAACGTACTTACAATATTATTCGTAGGCGACTAACTAACTTACTGAAACGATACAATGACGATAGATTTGCAGAATTCACGTCAAACATTACGGACAGAGACAAATCTTTATGGAACGCGACCCGACGACTCCTCTCCTATAAATCTACTCCTTCCCCACTCCTAAATCCTAACAATTCTTGGGCAAAGTCGGAAACTGAGAAGGTGGAAGTCTTTGCTCAGCACCTTACCAAAATGTTTTCCCCCCATCCTGATATAATAGACCCAGAACATGCTAATAAAATAATCAGTGACCTACATTCCCCTCTTCAGTTATCTCTCCCTCCAAAAGCCTTTAATCCCTCAGATGTAATTTTCACAATCAAACAACTTCAATCAAGAAAATCTCCTGGTTACGACCTCATCACATCTCAAATCTTGAAACACCTTCCTAAAAAGGGCATCCTTTTCCTCACCCATGTCTTTAATTCCGTCCTAAGAACCACACACTTTCCTACACAGTGGAAATTCGCGACCATAGTAATGATACCCAAACCTTCTAAACCTAGTCACCTTCCTTCCTCCTACAGACCAATTAGCCTGCTCCCAGTAATGGGTAAAATCCTAGAAAAACTCCTTCTTCGCAGACTTATTCCTATCCTCACAACTTTCCTTCCAGATCATCAATTTGGTTTCCGTTCACATCATTCCACTATCCAACAATGCCATCGCATTGTCGATGTCATTGCATCCTCCCTTGAGAATAAAAAGTACTGTTCAGCTGTCTTCTTAGACGAGTCACAAGCTTTTGACAGAGTATGGCATTCTGGCTTGCTTTGGAAGCTCAAGGGCATCCTTCCATTCACCTACTACCTTATCCTCAAGTCCTATCTCACTGACAGATTTTTTTGTGTAAGTCTTGGATCTTCCTTTTCCGTTATATGCCCTGTGAGTGCTGGAGTACCTCAGGGCAGTATCCTAGGACCCCTTCTCTACTCCCTATATACTCATGATATTCCCCAGCATCCCTTAACATTCCTTGCCACCTTTGCAGATGATAAGGCAATCCTTTCTGTCCAAGAGAACCACCTCCTTGCATCCGATAATACCCAAAGTCATTTGTTACTTCTCGAACCTTGGTTAAGGAAATGGAGGATAAAGATAAACATACAGAAAAGTGTGCACGTCACCTTTGCTCTTCGTCATAACACCTGTCCTCCAGTCACCCTTAATCAAGTTCCCATTCCTCAGTCCGACTCCGTCCGATACCTTGGCCTTTTCCTTGACCGACGATTAACATGGCAACTACACACTAAAACTAAACGTACTGACATCACACGACGATACAAGTTACTGCTCGGTCTTCTTGATCGTAGGTCTAAGATTTCTCTTAACAACAAGCTTCGTATTTATAATGTAGTTCTAAAACCAGCTTGGACCTACGGTCTGGAAGTGTGGGGTAGCACCAAGCCTTCCAATTCCCGTCGTCTCCAAATCCTGCAGTCAAAAATCCTTAGAAAAATAACCAATGCTCCTTTCTATGTTTCTAACCTAACTCTTCATGAAGATTTAAATGTGCCCTTTGTCCGAGATCTGACCGTATCCCGATATAAAAAAATTCCATGAATCCATATCCCACCATCCAAATCCTCTTGTACAACTCCTATCCTCTCAGTTTATCCCAAGCAACCCACCAAGACGTTTGAAGAGGAGATGGCCTAGAGATCTCTTATCTTAAAATATCGTTTTCCCATATATTATGTTAAACTTTTATAATAATTAATATAATCCACTTCATCATTATTTTATCATTATAAGTTAATTTGTATTATAATTATTTCACTATATTTACTGCTAACGAAGTGTAGTCACTGGACTACTTCTTCTTCATGTTTTTTCCCGCCACATAACCAATGTATCATCACTATCACTTGTTGCAATTTAAATTTGTAGTTGTGTTATCCAATAAAAAAAAAAAAAAAAAAAAAAAAAAAAAAAAAAAAAAAAAAAAAATAGGTCGGGAAAAAAATCAAACTTCATCTATTCAATGTGACAAACATTTTTTTCAAATACTATTTTTTAGTTAAACCAACAGCGACACCGTTATGAAGTGTTAAAGATCGCTAAAACTATTATAATAGTTTTTACACAATAAACATTATAACAATAAAGTACATGATAGGATGCGAGGAAGCTATGTGCCACACTAATTGGCAGACTGTTTTCCCTGTATAAGTAAATCTTTATTATAAGAAATTACTTCATAAATATATATAAAGTAATTACCGTGTACCAACTTTATACTAAGAAATACTTATCAATGTATGTATAATAATACACTTAGTTTTTTTCTACAAAAACTGCATAGAACTAAATTTCTACCTCTAAAATAAGATTTTTTTTATTAACTCGTTTAGTCTTTTTGGATCATGAAATAAGACACCTTACTCATCTACTCAACTATCATGCATGTTAATCATATCTCTTATTATCCAAGAATCGAGCCAGTTATATTGGTGTGGACAGTAGTTTCTGTGATTAAAAACCATCGATGAAATACCACCAGTGTTGATCCCCTCTGAAAGAAAACTTTTTTTTTTTTTTTTTTTTTAATTTTACATATATATTACTTGCAATTTCATTTTGCTATAAGTAATAATGATAACAAATTTTATGAGTGACATGGATTGTCATGAGAGGAGAGGCTACCCAGTGGTAGTACTCCTGGCGTGCGTAACATTAATCTAACATGTAATCCATAACATTAACATTAAACAGTAACATTAAATCTAGTGCATCGGTTGAGGTTGTGAACTATAGTAGCAGGTCACGAGGCCAATGCCTCTTCAGCCGACGGGGGTTGATCAGGGATATGAAGGGATGCCATGGATTTGACTAAAGGATTAGGATGGTGATTTAAGGTTTCATGGAAATGTTTATAACGGGTAGAAGCGAGGTCATGGACAAAAGGAATTTTTAGGTCGTGGTGAGTTGTAAGGTTAGAAACGTATGGTGGGGAATTGGTGATTTTTCGAAGGATCTTTGATTGAAGGGATTGGAGTCTATAGGAATTTGAGCGCTTGGTGCAACCCCAGAGCTCAATTCCATAGGTCCAAAAGGGTTTAAGGATTGTATTATAAATAAGGATTTTGTTATAAAGGGATAGGTGGGATCTTTGGTCAAGAAGTCGCAAGAGCAGTTTATATCGTCTGTTAGTGTCCGTACGTTTAGTTTTGGTGTGTTGAGCCCAATTCAATCGTCGATCAAGGTGTAGTCCTAGATATCTTACGGAAGAGGATTGTGGGATGACTGCTTGGTTGAGGATGACTGGAGGACAAGTTGAATGTCTGAGAGTAAAAGTGACATGGACACATTTCTGCTCATTAATTTTTATCCTCCATTTCCTCAACCAAGGTTCAAGAAGGATAAGGTGGTTTTGGATATTGGTTACTGCTATATTAGGGTCGTGGGAGGAGGAAAATATACATTTGTCATCAGCAAAGGTAGCTATTTGGGTACTTGGATGTTGGGGAATATCAGATGTATAAAAGGAGTACAGCAAAGGACCTAGAATACTTCCTTGTGGTACACCAGCAAGTATAGGACTCGTAGGTGAGCGAGAAGAGCCACAGCTTACATGGAAGTGTGAAAGAAAACTAAAACAGAATAGTCGTAGACAGTGAAACTGTTTTGTTCTTTAGGTTGTATATGTGAATTTTCTAGAAACGAATTTGATGTTAGCGCTAGAATACCTTATAGTATAATTATATCATAATAACCAGATTCAACTAATCCACCCACATCTTTATTTGAATCAAATGATATTTCAACAATTCGCCTAATGTATGTTTCAATATTTAAAGCGGCCCGCACAGGTCAATAGTATTATCAATACACAAACGTATTGTCAATACTATTGACCGTGTGCGGAGTTGGTATTGATATAAAAAAGACAGTTTGATGAAAATTTGTTATTAAATTGCATATTGACAATAGCATTTTCAATAAATATTATTGACAATTCTATTGATTGGCCGCTTAATAGTTTTGTCAATTTAATGATACATTTTACCCTTAAGATTATTATATATTCTTAATTCCCACTTCTATTTTTTAGGGTCCGTAGGCAAAACCAAGGACCCTTATATTTTCCTGCATGTGTCTGTCCGTCCGTCCGGTCGCCTGCTCTCACGGCTACACCTTTCGTCCGATCACTCTGAAATTTGGCATGTATGTGTCTTGTACCTACCCACGTATTTTAAAAATATAGCGACTAAGAAAACTTAATGGTTACATTTTTTTTCCGACACCGTGAGGGGTATCGTATAAAAGGGTACGTCGAGCTGATTACAAAAATATATAATTCTTTGGTTATAACTTTGATAGGGCGAGCGTAGGCAAGTTTGAAGTGGGTGTGAAACGTTCCCCCCCCCCCCTCTATCTCGCTTATGTGAAGTGCAAAAAATTTGAAAAAATTTCTTAACATTCTTCGACCAAAAGTAAAGATACTTTTGGAAATTTCGAAAAAAAAAATTTTTTTTATTGACAAAATACGTTTTTTTATAACTATGGTCATTTCGATGTATTTATATGGTTGTAGCCCGGTTTATCAGAAGTTTGTTTGTGTGTTTTGAGAATATCAGACCCATAGGATAGTTCAAAGTAAGCTTGTTAGCATTTTAAAAAACACCATCAATAGGGTAGGGTACTACTTAAACTATACAGGGTGGCCTTCGGACCCTCGCTGTGTGCTGACTAGCACACACTTGACCTGTTCATTTGTTATTTACATTTTGAGCTCCGCTTCTTAACAATAATTTTGCATTGGATTTTTAACGACTTACGTTTTATTTTACTACGTTTTTGTTAGCTTCCTTTCTTGTTTGTTTGTTTGTTTGTTTGTCCAGTACAAATCTTACAATCGATTTTTAACTAACTTCCCGAGTACCTAAACATTTGAATTTTTAGAATAGCTCAGAACACGATGACAATGCATTATTTTAATACTTTTAGCCATCTTTCAGCTGAATTTAATTCGTTTTCAGCAAATTTCCCAAATCTTCATTTTGACTGGTTTCAAATTTATGATTTATGACAGAATTTTTATTTAAACGTAGTATATAGAAAGTTCTTTTTATCTTGTAATTATTTATTTTGAACTTAATATTTTTGTCATTACAACTTCTAGTTTACGGATGTGCTAGATTAAAAAAAGCAATTGTATGCAAATAAATACTAAGATGAATAATTTTATGTCAGTAACTATATATATCTTGGCCTCCTTTATTTTTCATGATAAAAATTACCTATTTGTGATGTCGATTTTTTTTTTTTTTTTTTTTACATTCTAAAAAGATAAAGAAAAATCAGTCCAAGACAACTCAGACTAACTTTCTCATATAATCTCGATCCCAATCCTAGAAACTTTTTGTTTTCGGTTTTCAACAAAATCAGATTTATTTCCATCAATAACTCGGAAACTACCATGTTTCCCGGGAAAACGGCTTATATCGTTAGAATCAAAATCGTCGGAAACGTTTTCGAGAAATAAGTATTTTAGTGTTGAATTTTTGGGGGATAGCGTCCCCAAATTTCGACTCGGGGTATGATCTTTCTGAATACGTTTGCCAAATTTCGTAAAAATTGACCCAGTAGTTTAGGTTTCACCTCCACGCGTCTGTACTGACGACAGGCTACATTCATTTTTTTAAAACCACTTTTTCGGACTAAGTGGACATCAAAACGATCACAATACTTTCTCTTTATATGAGAAAGTAAAAAGATTATCATATGAATAAAACGCTGTACATTTTAAAGATAAAATTTGCAACAAAATATTCATCCTTATTATTATTTAATCTACAGCAAAAAAAGTTTTGAATCATTATTGTCAATAAAAGATATTGATTTTTTAATATTATCAAGTTTCTCAATTGACTCAATGCAAAAAATGGTAATTGCAGATGCTCTGATCAATAAATTTACTCTTCAATTGTTATTTATTAAAATGTCACCGACATGGGGAATCAATATTCGTTTGCTGCCTAAAGTATGTTCAATGTTTATTTCTATCCAGGCCACAAAGGGGAACTAATTTATATTGATTATTTATTATATTTATATTATAATTTTACTATATACCCCTGCTCTAATAACTATGATATAAAAAATACCTTTATTTTGATTGTATTAAAATATATTTTATATCTCATAATACGATAACTTAAGAATTAACAATTTCATTGAATCGATGAATGTTAATTTAAAGTTTCGTTTTACATACATTTGTTTTTAGAGGTTGCGAGGAGTAGGGAGATAAAAACAGGGGATGTTACCACCCACTTTTTATCCAACACATGTTGCGTTCACAAAGCAAAACTGTTAAACCGAATTGCTGGTCGCGGTCAGGCTGTGGTTATTTTTCGGGACCGACTGGTTCAAATTGGTACAGAATAGATAAAAATAACATACATTTTTTTGTTTAATTATATATTATTTTCCATAATAAATAATATAAAAAATATACTTAATTTGAATACAAAACCCTTATTCAGTATAGAGTCGTGGAAAGAGCTGGCCTAAAAGTTAAGAGCTTATAAATATATGTATATATATATATATATATATATATATATATATATATATATATATATATATATATATATATAGGGCTAAATCAGCAGCAGCAGGCAGTCGTTGTTTAGATGTTTTACGGCCCCTGAAGAAGGTTTTAAGTAAAAACCGAAACGTCGGGATTGTAACATAAAGACGATTTTTGTGACCGAAACCTGAGTTTTGTTTGTTTTCTGTATATATATATATATATATATATATATATATATATATATATATATATATATATATATATATATATATATATATATATATATATATATATATATATATATATATATATATATATATATATATATACACATAAATGTATATTCTGATTAGACGTAGCTAATAATAACATTATATTTTCCTTTAAGTTTTCTAGTTGTAGCAGTTTATTATCCACGGCTTTCGTAAAATTAGTAACTCAATTTATGAAGAATAAATGGTAATTATTAAATGAATAAATTAAAATAATAATTACACAAGTTATTTCCACAAGTACTACCCTTAATTTTTCTTTTACTATCGATTCTATTTTATATATTTATGTGGCTCATTAACTCTAGTAATAAATATAATTCTTGTTTGTAAAACTTCAGACCATCTTTCAGATTAACAACGCTTTTTTACTTACTTCCTTGTTTAAAACAATTCATTAGATGCAAAATTAAAGCGCTATTATTGCCTGGTGTAGTCCCTTTGAAATTTATTTCAAGGATACAGTATGTTTAAAAGTAGCTCGTTCAGCAGTTTGATTTATTGCCAAAACGACCTACACTCGGACCTGGTGTGGTCAAACTTAATTTTCCTCCAATCCTTTCTACGGAAATGGCAGCTGTGGTATTTCTGGGATAAACGTACACCTTTAGAAAAAATGTTCGCTAAGCTAGGCACGTTTAGAATTATGTAGTACTTTTTTTTCAATGTTGAAATATTCTCGCTGGTTAAAAAAAACAACCTTTGACTTTTCTATTCATCTATCCATATTTAATTTTTTTTACATTGTAAAATTGTTGTTTTTTTTTAGATATAATAAACGGAACAGAGTGTGCTATATTTATTTTGGCGAAAATAAATTCAATAAATTTTTTATCCTTTTTAAAATTTAACTTCTATCTTTAAAAGTTTTTCGAAACATTCACTTTCATAACATTCTAAATAAAAACTTTAACTTGACCAGAAAATAGGTCGTAAATTTATTTTGAATAAAACCATAAGAACCTATAATATGAACTTTACACGAATACTTCGTTGAGCAAGAGATGCATTATAAAATATTGTTATTTTAAACTTATTATTGCGTTTATTCGAAAGGTTTTAAAATGTTTGAAGTAAAGTTTAAGGAAATAAAGTTCCTTTGATATTTTAAATACTTACACTTTTATAACATTTATTTAAAAAAAGGAGAGTTTAATTAAGGATCTATAAGAGCCTAATGCTTGCTAATTCAAAGCGTTATTGAATAACTGAAATTAAAATTATTTTATAATATGAAAATAAGAAATATTACTGAATATAAAATATAAAACAATGGCTTACACTCTCTAACATAGATATTGGTTGAGAGGTTTACTAAGATTTTTTTTTTTAAATAAATAAATATGCCCTGTTTATGTATGTGTGTGTGTGTGTAAAATTGAGATATTTTATATAACTAACATTATCATTATGTTGAATTACAGTGTTGTTATACATCCATCAGGTTATTGCTAAAGGAGTTTTACTGGAGAGAGAGTTTACGCAAGGAAGTACTGTGGCTAGAGAAAAGTGCTGTCATAAGTAATATGTAATGTCAATTACTATTACATCACCTGCAAGTGCAGTTATGTGATTGTTGACTGATTTATAGCTTTCCTTGCTTATCAAAGGTAACGGAAGCTATGTGATCGTTCTGACGGACAAAAATGTTTTATGTCACCGATTTCAAAATTTCTAAGACAAAATCCGTTCCAGAAGTCAGAGATTTTTGTTGTCCCGTGTCTGACTGTCTGTCGCTTAAAGTTCAAAGAGTAGTTTTTTAAGATATTTTGCGAACCAAAATACCTTAAAAACGTATAAACTATATAATACCGGTATAATAAAATTTAAATGGTAATTTAGACTAGCCCATTGTTGGTCCCATATAAGTTTCAACGTTCTGCCCCAAATTTGTTTCTTTTCCACTTGGCCACATGGCCAAGTGGAAAAGACATAAATTTATTTACACCTATATCTTTAAAAGTACTCCTCTAATTTTTGACTGGTCTAATATGGGTGGTTTGTCGATAGTAGCTCGCAGATGGTCCCATGATGATATTAACCGTCTGCACTCTTCAAATATTTGCTTATTGATACTTTTATTTTATTCATGTAAAAACTTCAAAACAATTTTGACAGATTTAGATATAGTTTGGTAATTAGTGTGGTACACAGCTTCCTCGCGTCCTATGGTGTAACATGGTGTTGTGTTTTTACAATCCAATATTATCAAATTTCTTTAATTTTTCCTTCTAAGCTAACCGTACGTGGTCGTTATGAACAACATACATATTTATGTCTTTGATTTAAAAAGTCAGAAATCCGTTCCAGGCATCAGGGATCATTTTTGTGGTTGTGTATGACTGTCTGTCGCTCAATTTTTGCGAACTAAAATATTTTACAAACTACTCGTCTTATTTTAATTAAATTTAGATAGTAGGTCATAATTAGCTCATTTTTGGTCCCTGGAATAACTTTCAGACTTCTGCACCCATTTATTTATCTTTCACATGCGCAGGGCCGGATTTTCAATTTTTGGGCCCCCCCGCGAAAAACTCCAATGGGCCCCCAACCTACCCAGGCCAGGTCCTATTCGGAACGGGAGGGGGGAGGGTGTTTACCGGTTAGTGCACCGTAGAATGGAAGTCCTACACTATCGGTGAGCCTCGTGATGGCCAAAGAAAGTAAGAAAACTACACACTAGAACCAAATTACACGCACCGCATTCATTCTTCATCTCAAATCGCTTTTGAACTACCTCGCCGAAATAAGAAAGAGGTAATTGCCTCAAAAAAATGCTTATTCCTAATTAGGTCTTCAGGGTATCAATAATTCCAAAGTCAACCTATTTTTGGCTATATTTCACCTCCTTTGAGGCATCTTCAGGCCTAAAAGAAGATTTTTAAATTTTATTTTTTAAATCTAGATTAACTTACATTATCTTTATATAACATAAAGACTACAACATGTTGACATAACTTTTAACAATTTCCCCTAAAACATTACTTGATATGTTTTCTTATTATTTTCTTTCATGACAATTCTCTTGCAAGGAAAGAAAATAACTAAGATAATAAATTAAGTAATGTGTTAGGACATTTTGTTAAAGGTTAGTCTACTGTTATATGTTAATTTTTTATATTTATTGGAACTAAGTTCCTTATAGCACGATACAGCGCCTGGAGCCCGGGAGTGAATCCGAAAAAAACACCGTCACTAAACTGAAATCGACCCATGACGATAACTTGAGCCAAAGTTGACCCCTGTGGAAGATATGTTTATTTTAGCAACGCTCGCGTAAACGTTAAAATGTAAAATTGAAATTTTTGGACGGGAAAAATTCTAACTTATTCTATTCAATAGACATACAACTTTTTTAAATTATTATTTTTTTAGTTAAATCAACACCGATACTTCTATGAAGTGTTAATGATCGCTAAATTTATTAAAGCGGACCTAAACGTTTAATATAGAGAAAACTACGTTTAAACCGATATCTTACGTTCTAACGTAACGATTTTTATAAAACGTCATACACAAAGTAAAGTAAAGTAAAATTGAAACAGGCATGTAAAATTTCAACCTGATACAAGCAGACGTTTTTGAGTGGGGAAGAGATATATTTTATAATATTTTAAATTAGAAGGCCGGGTAGGGGTCCAGAAACAGTCCTGTTTCTCACCTACTACCACTTCCATTTTAACTATATCGACTCATCATGATTAATTTTTTTCTCAATATTCAATACATAAGTATTTATTGCAAGGCACTCGCTTCAATGATATAAACAATGTTTTTCTCTTAATTTTGTCTTAACTCCGCTAGGTACAAACAGTTAATTACTTTTACTTTTGTGTCTCTTCTAACACCGCCATGTATAAGTAGTTAGCATCGTAAACATCGTATACTTAGTAGTGTGGATTTATAATTTGTATATTTAATGCAAAGCGTAAGGAACTTCGTTCCTAACGGGTGTCCTGCGACGCCACACGTATTTTATTTAAAAAAGTGTTACGTTTTGTTTAAAAGTTGTGTCAACATGTTATACAAAGATGTAAGTTAAAAGTTAATGTAGATATAAGAAATAAAATTTTAAAACTCTTGTAGGCCTGAAGATGCCTCAAAGGAGGTGAAATATAGCCAAAAACGGATTGATTTTAAAGTTATTAATGCCCTAAAGACCTAAATAAGAATAATAAGCATAGTATGGAAATAAAGGGTAATATACTGCGAATATCTCTCAAATAAATAAAAATGCAATTTACCTCCTCACAACAACAACAATATTATATGGGTGTCCTATAACTACTCCCCTTCCATATTAACTTTTGTAATATTTCAAATAAAAAAATGTTCAAGCTTATCCGACAATGGGGTCTTACAATCGTTAGTCCTTTTCGAAGATACCTATTTTATCGTTTAGGTAAAATAAGAACTGAGCTGATTTAGTTATTATGTATAATGTATAATGACCAGATATATGTATTATATATCAGGGGCGTTTAGGGGATTTCCGGGCCCAAGGGCAAGTTAGCAGCACGGAGAATTCTTTAAAATTTAAGTGCAAAATGATAAGTTTTAAGGATTTCAGAGGGCAAGTTTGTCCTTACAGGAAAAGAGGTTTGGCGCGGGGACGAATTTTGAAGTTTATCTAAGGGGGGCTAAAAAACACAAATAATTAAGTTGTTTTGTAGCTGGCAAGATTAAAAATTGCATTACAAGTAAAAAATGTAAAATGTATTAATATCAGTTAATATTATTTGTCAGTCAGTTTCTCTCCTTTAAATTAGCATTGACCATATTGAATATGGTGAAAACATCACAAAAATCTAACTAAAAATTTTAAGTTTATCACAATCAGTGGCGTACCTAAGGCAGTGGGCCCCTCCTATGAGTATAATTCCAGTTTAGATTTAATTATACTCTAAAGGGGCCCCCATCGAAATTGATGTCCAAACATAGTAGTTTCATGGTTTTTTTTTTATGTGGGCCCCCTGGCACCGGGGACGTGCCGCAATTCGGGCCCATAGCTACGCCACTGATCACAATATCCTTCTTGCCTTTTTTGTTGTAAAAAAACCTTTTTAAACATCTCTGACTGGGCCCCCCAGGACCGTGGGCCCCCCCGCACCGCGGGGGCTGGCGGTAGCTATATCCGGCCCTGCACATGCGCACTATCATACACTTACATCAATCTATATCTTGTATCCCCGCCAATCGGTGGACTATTTTATTGACTGTAAAAAATGTTTAATGAGAGAGGGATTGTTTAATTTACTTAGCTTTTAATTCGAAGTAATATATGTAGAACTGCATATTTTAATATTTTAGGTAAGTTCAGTGAAAGGACATTCAGTTATTAATGATATTAATAAAATTCTAATTCTGATACTGACGGTATTCCATCTCCTTTCGAGTTATGAGTTAATGATTAATCCAATTAAATCAACGTAATAACTCCATTTAAATTATTGTAAATGATTTATTCCATTCTAAATTATTGTGAAATAATTATGGAGTGTTTTATCTCTTCCTTTATAACCCAATTTAATATCTTATTCCAACTAAACTAAGTACGCAAGACGCTAAATTTACAATAAAAGTAAAATTGAGAAACTAGTTTGATTATAAGTTGTTGCTTATTTTACAATAACTTGAGATACCTATATCAATGGCGAATGAGGTGAATCTTTATTTATTGATTAAATAATAAGAGTAATATGTTTTTTAGTTATTTCAGTTATTTAATATATGTTAATAATTTTGGAAAGAGATTAATCGATACTAAGTAAATTAAAATCCTGATCAATATAGAAGTATTTAATGTGTTGTGGAGTTGGAGTTAGAGTAGCAGGTTAATTGAGCGATTGAATGGAGGTTGGTGGATATATTGATTAGATTATTATGCTAAGTAATAAAGGTATTAGTATATTTAACGTTATATTAAGTTAAATGCGATGGTATTTAAGTACTGATCTATATTGCATTTAATATTTATCAGTGATTTAGGGGTTTGTTTATCTGATGTAACTAGCTATATAACTCAATAATTTAACTTAGTTAATAACTTGGTTTTCCGGTGAAATTCGTGTCACCAAGTGTTTAAAGAGCGACATTTCGATTCCACTATTGGAAGTATCTTTTGGGTGTGGTGCATCGTCATGTTAACTCGAAGCAACAAGATGTAATAACGACTGGAGAGATAAAAGAGGTATTCATACTGGTTTTCTGAAATGTAGATTGTATACCTGGATTTCCGGGGGTCTCTTCAGTTAGGTTAAGCCTTTGTTTGGGTGATGCAATCGGGCATTCCTGCCTTTGTCGATATTCCTTTTCTAAGTGGGTGGTGTTTGAAGTTATTGCCTCTTGCTTTCTGCTTGTCACAGGAGCTGACCAGAGGTTTCCAGGTCCAGAAAACGGTGAATCCATCCTCTTTGTTGAAATTATTTGGTTGTTTCTCGATCTAAATTGCGCCTCCCTTGCCACCCTTCTGTGATATCTGTTAACAGATGCGAGTACACGAATGCCGGTTTCTTTAGAATACTGAGCTGTCGCTGATATGTGAACTTTGTTTTTCACTGTTCTTACATGTTCTTGTCGGTGGGTTGAGATCAATCTTCCGGTTTCTTCAATGTAGTTTTTGCCACTATGAAATGGATTTGGTAGACACCGTGTTTCATATTTCCATGAATGTGTTACATTTCTCCACCAACAAGACGGTTTTTCAGAGGAGCTGAAGCAAGGGCTCTATCTAAGATGTCTTCCAAAAACAGGTTGGCAGCTACAGGTAACAGAGGACCACCCATGGAGGTGCACCTTCTACCTGCTTGTAGTATTCTCCGTTGAATTAGAAGTACAGTAGAGCGTCTATATTACGGATTAATTGGGAACGACCCCTTCCGGATTATTAAATTGTCCGGTTTTTCGAAATGAACCTATAAAATAGTAGGTAGACGTTGTAACATTTATGTATAATAATTAACCCTGCTCAGTGCGGGTGTGTGTGGGTTCCCAGAAATGATTAGAGAAGAGGTTGATGAAACACAAAATAAATACCAGAAGAGTTTAAATTTTACTAAACGAACAGAACTTTAATACTGTAAAAATTATAAGTTATTCTACAAGAAAAAGAAAAACCTACTGAATTTAACAAAATAAGTATAAGCCCTACATTCGGTTATTCTGGTGTCAAATTAAACTTGGTTCTTACAAAAAACCTCTATGGAGACAGAACGGTGACTCAGTACTCCCGACGCCTAGACCAAAGCTCGCAAATGGCCATTTCTATAACCAAGTTTCCGATGATCCGGTTTAACCGCAATAACCTACGTACTCCACTTGTCACTCTCTTACGCACTGACTTCTCTCTTCCTACACGGCTTGGCTCTATCGCCCTATCAAATCCACAGAAATCCTGGAAATCAACGGAATTGACTGACAGCGTTGTTTCGGACTCACAACAGACCGAACTCCAACGCTAACCTAACCAAGAACATAAAACTAATAATGATACAAAAATTATCGTTATAGCATATTTAAGTACATAATTCACTCTGATGTCTACAGAAGTAGAGCGAATGAGTAAAACTATTTGCGTAGTTAAATTACGTATTTCAGTTATAGAATGCATAATATTGCATTGTCTTATTTATCGCTCGAATCAAGTCCGGATTTTTGACGTCCGAGTAAGTATCGTGTGTGTGTGGTGATTTGAGACGAAATTCGGCAATGTTTCGGAAACATTTCGGTAACATAGGGCAATGGTGTCGTTAATCGCCAGGTTGGTAAATAGAGCCACTTTATCGGAGTTAACCAGTAGATCTCCTTTCTCGAAATGAAGGTCCAACTTTATGAGAATACATCCAATTGTGAAGAATTGTAGGTGGTTTGTCGAATGTAACCAACAAGTGGACTCATATAAATTTCAACTGTCTGCAACCCATTAAATTTTGAATAAAAATAATTGGAATCGAAAAAGGTCTAATCAATCACACATTTCTAATTTTATACCCATGATTCCTTTCTTCCACTATTAGGATGATAGGAAGCTATTAGCTACACTAAGACTATATCTTTAATGCAAAGAAACATTTATCAAATTTTCTCATGATTTTTGTATAATGTGAACATTTACGCTTATATGTTAAATAGAAATAAAGTAGACCTCACTGGAAATCTAAACAGGTTCAAACAACAATACATAAAATTCTCAGGGAAATCACATTATTTTAAACTACTGTTGGTATTTGATCAATAATAGAACATGAGGAAAAAGGTAATGTTTCAATCTAATTAGGGGAATATTGTTAACCATTATCTCAAAAACTAGGTTTCCCCCATGGTAGTGACTCATATGCCTAAATTGGCACACGTATTTTAATGAAATGCATTTAAAAAAATGTACATGGTCAAAACCCGTAGATTTGCCAATTTTGTTAGTAAAACAACAAAAAAGTAACCCCTATAGCTTTGTTTGTCACTCGGTTCTGTTCCTTAATCCTGTACGGTTTTTTGATTCAAATAACTTTTGAATCAAAAGGAATACAAACATGGAAATTGGCAATATTAAAAATCGTTTTGACGCGCAGACAAGAAAAATATATCGAACTCAAAATTATCAGCCGTTAAAATCCAAAAAGGCGGATAGTTCAAGTTACGCGAAAAATGGACTGCCAATTGGTGTGGCACGTAGCTTTCTCGCATCCTAGCACGTACTTTATTTATTTGATGATTTACAAGCCATTATTGTCTAATTTGTTTAATTGTTTCCATAGTTTTTTTTAATATGTCAAAATTGTTTTTAAATTTCACATGAATCAATTTAGCAAAAGTTAAAGAGCGCAGACAGTTCAAATTAACTGGGGCTATTTGCGGGTTACCTTCGATAAACTATAAAAGTTTCATACAAATCAGATAAGTACTTGTGACGATATTGGTGTAAATAAATGTATGTTTGTGTGCATGTGGAAGAGAAACAAATGAGTGCAGAAGGTTGAAACTTGTATGGGACCAACAATGCGCTACTTATAATCGACCATTTCTATACAAATTTCATTAAAATTGGACGAGTAGGATTTAAGATATGTTGGTTCGAGAAATTGACCGACAGACAGACAGACACGGAACCAAAAATGTTCCCTGAGATCTGAAATGGATTTCTGTATTGGAATTTTTAAAATCGGAGACATAAAATATTTTATTTCTTCAGAACGAACACATAGCTTCCGTTACCTTCGGTAAGCTCGGAAGCAAAATATTTTTAAAATGTTGAGTGGGGTGTCAAATGGAAGGTATTATAGAGTAGACTACAAACTATTCAACATTTGTAGAAAGTGTTTAATTTATCACGCCATTTTGTCAGAAAACATTAAACTTTCGCGTGCCCCTACCCCCCTCCCCCACCCCTTATAATAAGTAATTATATGTTTACGATACTAACAAACCCCTTTTTACGTGAAACTTCACGCACAACCATTTTATTTAGAAATCCATTTATTTCAAAGTTTTTGGGGGACGGTTCCCCAAATTATAATACAATTTATATCTTAAATTTTGAACCCTTGGTTAAGTTTGTTTTTTTAATATTAACTACAAATGTAATCGAATTTGTTTAATAATTTAGGTTTTACGCATTAGCGCACAGACTAGAACAGATTTAAAAAATAAATAAATAAATAAATAAACAAGAAAATCGAATTTAAGTATACCTTTTTTTATACATTTCTTTGATTTATCTGACGACAGCGAATACGAATAATTCCTCGCTAATAAAACCCGCCATACTTAAGGATAAGTTTTAGAATAAAAAGAGAGACTCTTAAAAAAAATTAGGTCGTTATAGTAAAAAATTGGTTCCACTTTAAACCTAACAACTGTAGCACTGTCATTATTTTTTAGAGCTTCCTCTAAAGAAATGTGAAAAACACGTTTCTCTAAAAGTATCGGGCTTCGAAGCATCTTAAGACCTTAGCTAATCCGACAAACTCTTGCGAGTTAAATTGAGATAGAGACGATTACTGGTCCTTGTACAACATTGATGGATTAATGAAACAGTTTAAAATACATTTACCTATATAATCCAATCTTAGAGAGTACTTCAAAGATGTACGTGAAAAAGAAGAACTATATATACGTGAATTGCTTTTTATTGTTCCATGTTATAATTCCTTCTATAGGGTTATGTGGGTACATGAATTTGAAGAAAAATAATGTTATTGGTTAGTGATTTATTCGACATCTACCTCATCTAATAAAAATGAGTCCAGTAGATGTAATCAAACTTAAGGTTTATTTATTAAAGGGTTTCCTTAAATAAACAATTATCAGAATTTTACTAAGCTTTATATCAGTTCAAATCTTATTTATTAATTATAAAAAGCTATTAGTTATTCTAACTTTAGAAATTTATAAAAATTAATGCTATTAATAAGCATAGTATTATTATTATATCGTACGTCGATCAAATATGAACTGGTCTTTTTCGATAATATATTTAGAAAAAATACAAGAATAATGACCAATTTTTTAAATTTTTTTGCATAGTCCCCCCTTCCTCCCTTTCAAAATGCATTTCTTCCAAAGTTTAGTTAATTTTTTCATTCTTTTATCGTAAAATGATCGTGGGCGAAAATGCCCAGGTGGGCGATAGGTATGACTTTGGATTTAAGCGTATTTTCGGCCTTGCCTGAAACTCGTTGCATCTAAATTTTACCCTTGTCCGTGAAATTGAATTGGGGTGTCTTCCATGTACTGAAACAGACACTGAAGTCGGCGACAAATTCCGGCGGTTTGACGGTTTTTTAAGGGTGAGAAACTTGACCCGGCGCCTGCTACCAGCGTCACTGATTCTTGTGCATCTGGTGTCATGCAGACCCTCATTTATTCTAAGATAACGGGATAAAAAAAATGTATCTATCTGTAACGAATATAGGATGTATCTGTAACGAATATAGGAGGCCCGTGGTTCGAATCCCGGCGCTGGATTCTATTTTTCACTGTCTGTCTCCCGTTGTTATTAATAATTATAATTTGATTTAAATTAAAATTTAAACTTGCCGTAGTATGACTGCTACCAAAAACTTAAAAATTGAAATGCTAATTGATTGTACTAGGTACAGGTACTAATTGGGTACTTTATAATTATAAGCGTTAATTATCGGTCTAGTTCTACTATCGTAAATGTCGATTCCTAGACTTGTGGAAAAATTGAAAGCTTAATTCGGGACTATGTATCTTTAACGACAGAGGAAATTATTCTTCAGTGTAGTTTAGTTGGTTAGAGCGTCTATACTGGAAATATAGGAGGCCCTTGGTTGGAATCCCGGCGCTGGAGTCCATTTTTGTCTGTCTGTCTCCCGTTGTTAATAATAATTATAATTTAATTTAAATTAAAATTTAAACTTTCGTTAGTAAGAATACTACCAAAAACTTAAAAATTGAATTAAGAAATGCATTTTAAATAGTAACCATTAAGAAATAAATAACCCTTATTAACTAATGAGCATTAGCTATTAACAGACACAAAATTCTTCATCACGGCAAATCATCAATTTAAAATTATATAATTGACAATGGACTTTTACAATAAACTTTTTGATAATAATTTACTTAATTTACTATTTGGAAATATCTAAATCTTTCAGAGGAAATATACGAGATTTGGTTAATCCTGACGTTTTGAACTCATTGCAGGGATCATTCTCATGGGAGTTGCTCATGTTGTAGAAGGTCGCAATTGATTCACATCTTGAACAGCTCCCTTGAGGGCTTGTTTTCTATCTTGTGTTAGAATCGGTGGTGGTTTAGGCTGTTCCAGGTGTGGTGTACTAGAGGATATCTAGATTTATTTTAAATGTATCTATCTTTGTTCAGAGAAACCTACTTCTAAAAATATCTGCATTTTATTTTAGATTTATCCGAATTTTCTAAAATCTAGATGTAAAATATCTATAGAGACATACTTGTTAAAATATTCGATTATTTTTCTTTTTTCATTGTTTTATAATTATCTGACTTTACTAGAGAATCGTACTTGTAAACTGCGTGTGATAAATAAATAAATTTGTTTTTTTTTTACGATACATATTATATTTTTACTCCCGCCGCTTGCGGCAGTAACTGATATTAAATGAGACAATTTTATTGGAGGGAAATTAAAAAAAATATATAATCAACTTAGTTTTTAAATTAAGGACATTCATATTAAATTGTATTATGTATTCAGTCTGATATTAGAAGTAATTTTAAAAGTTGTTTTTAGCTATAAAAATCAGCTTGGTCCTTCATGGGACTCATCCTCGTCAATTACCGTCGCTTTTCTGTGATTTTTGTCCTATGCCTTACTGATCAGTTTACTAAATAACATGGGGAGGATTTGCAGTTTATCGTACATAAAATCAAATCATCTTGATGAACACTCCCTCCTGTGCTAGCATAATCTATTAAATTAATTAGAGATCAATCAAGTCATTATTGACTTATCCTACATGCACGCTTCATCCATAAATACATCACACAAGTGTATAACCCACTAGCTTTAAAAAAGAGAGAGAGAGACGACCTGAGTGAAGTTAGAATCAGACAGTAAAAATCAATACCGAGCTTACCTTCACGTGGTTTAATGGCTTTTATTTTTCATACTATGTTATGCTATGCTGCATGTACGGTGTGCAGTGTGTCGTAAGATAAAGTATATAAGAAAGAATTTTTTACTATTTTTGGGTTTTCAAAAAAATAGTTTTTGGAACGAAGTTCCTTATGGCTTGTTACAGTGTCGTTACAGGAGCCCGAAAGTGAATCCGAAAAGAACGACCGACACAAAAACCGACCGATGACAATAACTTGAGTAAATGATGACCGATTTAGTTGAACACACTACACTTATTTTTTATAAAAACTCCTGCTTGTTCTTAGCCCTATAAAAATGGTATTACTTTCTTGCTTTTATGTACAGATAGGTTTTATATTGTATGTCAAAGAACTGATTTTATTTGTTATGTTTTTTTACTTTTAAAATAGCATAATATACGGATCAACGAAACTGTATAAATAAATATATCCTATTTTTTCGGAAGTGATAAGAGTGTATTTTCCAATGGAATTACTTTTTTAAATCCGCTTCTTGGAAATGATAATCAAAGGGAAATTCCATTATTTGATTAAGACCAATTTTATCGTTAGTCAGAACGTAGAGAATCTTGTTGCCTCTAATTAATTTGATCTTTTTATCCAAGCCCCGCTAGAAGTATGCATGGTTAATGAGCAGTCAAGACTTGGTTTTGCCGACACTCCTTTTCAAGGGTCCTATAGGCTTCAAGTATCATTTCCATTAGCCCTTACCCCCTCTCATTACAAGTTAGCTCTTAAATTAATCCTTTTATAGGGGTTTTAAAGTATCATACAATGCATATTTTACTACGTTTATCGATGATTTACCTCCTTTAGCGTCGAATTTAGTTGCACTTATTCACGGTTCTAAGAATGTCTTTCAGCATTAGGAACCCATTTATTTCTACCTCAAATTCTCGCTAATAGACTAATTTAATTAAAGGATAGAGATTATCTTGATATTAAAATTGAATTTAGTCAATGCAAGTGAGGAGTGGTTTTTTATTTTCAAAGCAGCTTTCTACTGATGGCGAAATCGAAGGTTCTTGGGCAGTCTTGCTTTTTTATCTCCGACTTAAAGTCCAATCACCTTCCTGTATTAATTTAATTAATGGTTATTCCTAATTTCTTGAATCATCGGCACTGTTGATAACCTTATAGAGGCCAAGAGCTACTTTAAAATTAATAATATTTTATCTCCGGAAGGGAGAAAAAGTAAAAATTTCTCTCTAGTTTACAGGGAGAAAAGTTATGCTCAAGAACCAACTTCATCGCTCAGGGTACAATCACTTACTTTACTCCCTTGGTGCGTCTATAACTAACTATTGTGTGGAAAGGTTAGTTCTTTCATTCCACCATGATTACCTCCATTGACGCTCTTTGTCTGATATATTTAGTTTGGTACCGTAATATATTTATACACATGGTTTAAGAATAAACCATGTGATTTGATATATTATGTCTAAATATTTCTTTGCGGTAGAAAATTAAAAAGCAAACCTAAAAATTAAATTTTAGGTTTTATAGATACAGTGTTTACTACTTCAAAGCTTTCGCCTCTGAAACTTGAGCATATTCATTAATGTAAAAATTTGCAAGAGAATGGCCATAATTTATAATAATAACATTTTAATAAAACAAATATATTTAAAAATTAAAATATCAAACCATAAAGTACAATTTTAAAGATTATTTGTGTTTTAATTTAGCATATTTAAAAAATTTAGCATATTTTAAAAAAAACTAACATTTAATTTAGCATATTAAAAAACAAAAACATGAATATATAAAGTACAGAGAAATATTAATTGCTATAATTTCAAAGAATGAATTTATTAGTGGCAATATATATATATATATATATATATATATATATATATATATATATATATATATATATATATATATATATATATATATATATATATATATATATATATACATACATACACCCCGTCAAAATGAACGCACCACCTTTATATTTCTCTGTTTCGACTATCTCTAATTTATACTGAATAATGATTCATTAATCACCATCATTTATCATTATTAATCATCATCATGAATTATATTTAATCATCCTCATTAATGATTCACTGTTATTTGCAGTTGATTAAATGAGAGCTCTCACATAGTTATTCATTAATACAGTTGTTTGTTTGTGTCAAAATGAATAGACCTCCTAATTTAACTATGGAGGAAGCGATTAAACCCTAGAGATGGGTTAAGGAAGGCTTTTTTCGAAAGGTTGGTTGTCGACTAGGAGTGCATCTCACTATACAATCGGCCGAGCTTATCGGCAGTTCCAGGAGTGTGGCTATGATCGACAGAGGCGAAATAGGTCCACCCGAGATGAAAACAATAGAAAAAAGATCCTAATTGAACGACTTTTGTGTAAGCATAAAAATATAAAAGTGGTGCGTTAATTTTGACGGGGAGTTTATATATATATATATATATATATATATATATATATATATATATATATATATATATCCTTGATGTAAAACCCACGTTAATTATTTTATGTATTTATGTGTTGAGTTTACTTAACTCTAAGTATAAGTATTAAATTAGGTCGTTATATTGTAAACAAATTTAAAAATTTAAGTAACAAGGAAAAACTGGGTTCTCTTTATTTTTTCGAGCCAATAAGGATAACACACATGACTCTTTTCTGCCCTCTCCCAATGTTAAAGTCGAAAACACTCGGTGTGTTTTAGGCGTCCTATAGGGTTAGCAAAGGCTTAAACATTCGCGCAAAAACACATGCTTTTGCATACAACGTTTTTTTCCCTCACGTTGGGATTTAAGCCGTTTCGATTATTCTTCCATTTAATAAAAAAAAACTTTCTTGTTACTTGTGACCATATGACGACGGGATTAAACGTTTGATGGAAAAAAGGAAAAATAATATATAGAAGATAGAATAAGTCTAAAATCCGAGAGGAAAAACAGAGTATAAAAAGATAAAAATATAAAATATGATCTTTTATTTTTATACGGCTGTTTTACTACAGGACTTGTTACAAGCACTTTGCTATCATCTCAGAACTCGGTTTGTTTCCTCCTTTCCCGTACTCTTAAAGCTTTACTCTACCGATTTAACAATAATTCAAACATTTAATACCTCCTTCGTCTTTCTATAAATAAAGGATTTGAAATTATATTCTTAGTCCAAATGTAATAAGAGAACCGTGAAATGTAATCGTTTATATCAATTACTTTCCTATTCCTCAGAATCATTATATATCTTATTTACTACTTTTTCATGCGCCACCTTATTTCAATGATATCATGTTTTCTACTTGAGTTCGTGACTCTTTCTAATTATTTATATTTTCAGTCTATTGTCTTAAAGCACTATCTTTTTTTTTTTTTTTTTTTTTTATTAATTTTTATTGACTAACACAACTACATAAATTTTAATGTTATTAGTGTTATTGATGTACATTGATGTTTTTTGGGCGGGGAATTACATGGAAAGGATATAGTCCATTGGCTAGTCCTTTTGGCGTGAATATTTGAGAATATAACAATAAATAATTTTATAATAATATGGAAAGAATAATAATAATAATAATAATATAATAATTATATTATTACAAGTTAAGCAAATCTCTAGGCCACTGCCTCCTAAGGCGGCGAAGTGGGTTATCTGGGATGGTTTGGGAAGAAAGAAGTTCTACTAAAGGATTGGGGTGATCGGATAAGGACTGATGGAATTTTTGATATCGGGATATTGATAGGTCACGGACAAATGGAACATTAAGATCATTGTGGAGGGTGAGGTTGGATACATAAAAAGGAGCATCGGTAATTTTCCTGAGGATTTTGGATTGAAGAGTTTGAAGTCGACGGGAGTTGGAAGGCTTGGTGCTACCCCAAACCTCCAGACCGTAAGTCCAAGCTGGTTTTAAAATTGTGTTGTAGATTAGAAGTTTATTGTTTAGAGTAATTTTGGACCTACGATCTAGTAAACGAAGCAGCAACTTGTAGCGTCTTGAGATGTCAGTACGTTTAGTTTTTGTGTGATGTTGCCAGGTGAGTCGTCGATCAAGGTGAAGGCCAAGGTAACGGACAGTGCTGGATTGAGGAAGGAGAACTTGGTTAAGAATGACTGGAGGACAGGTGCTATGACGAAGAGTAAAGGTGATATGTACACTTTTCTGCTCGTTAATCCGGATCCTCCATTTTCTTAACCAAGGTTCGAGAAGGAGAAGGTGACTTTGAGTGTTATTGGATGCAGTTTGAGGGTCTTGGTGGACTGATAGGATTGCCTTGTCATCTGCGAAGGTGGCAAGGACTGAGGAAGGGTATTGAGGGATATCATGTGTGTAGAAGGAATATAGGAGGGGTCCAAGAATACTACCCTGAGGTACTCCAGCACTTACAGGGCAGATGGAGGAGGAAGTGGTTCCTAAACTTGCACAGAAAGATCTATCAGTGAGAAAGGACTTCAGGATGAGGTAGTAAGTAAAAGGAAGGATTCCCTTGAGTTTCCAAAGCAGCCCAGCGTGCCAAACTCTGTCAAAAGCTTGTGCTTCGTCCAGGAAGACAGCTGAGCAATACTTTTTCTTCTCTAAGGTGGAGGCAATGACATCAACAATGCGATGACACTGTTGGATGGTGGAGTGGTGAGCACGGAAGCCAAACTGATGGTCAGGTATGAATGGTTTAAGTATGGGAAGGAGTCTACGGAGAAGGAGCTTTTCTAGGATTTTCCCCATTACAGGGAGAAGGCTTATAGGTCGATAGGATGATGGAAGATGAGGAGGCTTGGATGGTTTAGGAATCATTATAATTGTGGCGAATTTCCATTGGGTAGGAAAGTGGGTTGTTTTAAGGACAGAGTTAAATATGTATGTAAGGAAAAGGATACCTTTTTTAGGAAGGTGTTTAAGGATTTCAGAGGTAATAAGGTCATAACCGGGAGCTTTTCGTGGTTGAAGATGTTTAATACAGTAAAGGACGTCCGAGGGATTAAAGGATTTGGGAGGCGGAGACAGTTGGAGGGGAGCTAGGAGATCTTTGTTAATAAGGTTTACATGGTTATGATCAATTATATCTGGATGTGGAGAGAAAAGGTTTGTAAGGTGTTGAGCAAAGACTTCAACCTTTTCAGTTTCAGACTTTGCCCAGGAGTTATCAGGATTTAGAATGGGAGAAGGGATTGATTTTTGGGAAAGGATTCGTCTGGTCGCGTTCCAAAGTGATTTATCTTTAGTTGTAAGTTGTGAAGTGAAAGTCTTAAATTTGTCTTCTTTATAGAGTCTCAGTAAGTTAGTCAGTTTTCTACTTGCTATATTATATGTACGTTTGTCTGACGGATACCTAGTTCGTTTCCAGTGGGCCCTAGCTCGTCTTTTTTCACTTATCAGTGTCCGTATGTCGATTGGTAAGCTTGATCTAATGTCTTGTCTGTTAGTTAGTGGTTGAGTCGAGTCCCAAATGGAAGTCTGTAAGTCTGTATGGCAAGTCTGTAAGCACTATCGAGGTGTTTTGCGTGAGATTTATTAATTTTAACAGTTTATTAGAAGTAAAAAATATTATCCATCTTTGCATTTACGATATTTCCTTTTTTGCTTTTTCAATTTAAACAGAAGGTAGAAATCAAGGGAATTCTTGTAAAGCGACATCAAGGATTTCAACTTAAGTTTCATTGAAAATCTCTACAGTCTATACTTTTAGTAATATTTCTAGCCAGGGGTAAGTAAAGGGTAAATTTGATTTTATACTTGATATAAAATTTACAAATCATTTTAGACGTCACAGTTTGTAACTTTTTCCTCTAACTTAATTTCTCCTTTGTCATTACAATACATAATATCACACTGTTTAATAGGAAATAATAATAATAAAAAACCTTTTTCTAAATTTGTGGGCGTAGTGGTAGTATACATTTTTATTTATTTATGCGACTGTTCACTCTGTGTTTAGCGTGAATCTATTTGAGATCTTATTATGAAAGAAGTTATTTTTATCGTAAATTTAAGGTTTTCTGTTTTGTTGGTGCAACGTTTGTTTTGATTTGGACGACTAGGTTATTTATTAGACTATTTATGTGACCTTCGCAATTAGAAAAAAAATATTCTACAGAGTTTATTAAATATTGTTCAATATATTCAATCCCGGCTAGTTCATGTAGTTCAGTGATCTTGGTATATCAAGGCAAATTTGTAGCAAATCGTAAAAATTTGTTTTGAATTATTTGTAGAATTATTAAGTTTGTGCTCGAAGTAAAACTTTAAGCAGCGCTAGCATTTAACAAGTATTTTTACTGAATTGCACCACGGTAGAACTAGGCCGTCGACAGTTATATTACCGGAGATTTTTGGGCGTCTCTTCGAGAAAAGGATGGCTTCGAATTTGTTATTATTAGGCTTAATCGCCAGTGTAGAAATTAACTTCAGATTTTTGCTAGGGCTTTATTTAGTTTAATAATACTGTCATCTTGTTACTATAGTGTCAGTTCTCCAAGAGGAAGTATATATCGCTACGTCATCAGCAAATATTGCCAGGTTTACTTGTGTGAGACGTGGGATGTCTCTAGTATAGATACCGTAAAGTACGGGTCCAAGGATAGAACCTTGGGGTACCCCTGCAATCTTGTTCCATCCATCTTGTTAGACTGGCACTTATTTATTTGTACTTGAAATTTTCTATTTGTAATATATTAAAATAATAATTTAATAATATAGTGGGAAAATTGGAATTTTATGAGTTTGTATAGTAGGCCCTTGTGCCAGATGGTATCAAAAGCCTTTTCTAAATCTACTAGTCAAGCCGGTATGCTTTCTATGATTGAACTTTACAGTAATATGTTGGACTAGCCTAGACAGCTGGCTTTGGGTTGAATGTTCACTTCTGAAGCCAAATTGTAAATTGTTCATTCGGAAGTATACTTTTTATGCTTGTGATTTTGGAGATTCTAGCTTGCATTATCCATTTCTATTTCTATTTAAGTTGTCCCCTTTAATTAAATATCTAAGATTACTGATTTGTGTCAATAGGGGTGTGTTTAATATGAAAAAATGCTACTCCATTTAGATTTTTTTCAAAAACGGCTATATTTCATTCCTCTTCGGAACATTTTCAAACCTGTACAGAAATAAAATTACAAAAATCTTTTACTTAAATAACCAAAATTTTAAAAGATAAATTACCAATAATTAGTCATGTATGGATATATTTACCAAATTAGTTAAATTTGAAGTCTAGTAGAACGAAGTCATAAAAATTAATTACTAAACAAGTAATTCGTCACACTATCCAAGTCTGAACACTAATATCACAACCAGGAAGTGAGTCACTTCACATAATATACACATAGGAATCTGATCCATGACTGACCTTAAATTGTTTACAACCAGCTTTATTATCTATAAATAAATATCCAACATCATTTATTTACATCCAAACTAGTTATGCGGTATAATCTAATCAATTAAACTCTATATTCCTTTTACTATAATTATTTACACTTAAACTTTCTATGACCAATTAGTGACCAACAATTTTTACGGAGTTGTTTCAACATTGAATTTGTGATACCATCTAGCCAGGGGTAAATCACTCTCTTTCTTTCCATTGATCTCACTTAAAAATTATCTTTTTAATTTTTATCTTTTGAAACATTTATTTATCTGGGATCCAATAATTTTATTTGGAATAAACAAAGAACAATTCTTTTAAGAGTTCCAGCATAAAGCTTTTAAAGATGACATAACGTGTGTATACACATTAGTTTTTAGGGTCCGTAGGCAAAACCAAGGACCTTTATATTTTCCTGCGTGTGTCTGTCCGTCCGTCCTGTCGCCTGCTCTAACGGCTACACTTTTCGTCCGATCATTTTGAAATGTTGCATGTATGTGTCTTGTACCTGCCCACATATTTTAAAAATATAGCGACTTAAAAAAAATATTTTTCAAAAAAATTAGGGTAAAAAAACTTAAGGGTTAAATTTTTTTTATTTTTTTTCGACACCGTGAGGGGTATCATATGAAAGGGTACGTCGAGTTGATTACAAAAATATATAATTCTTTGGATATAACTTTGATAGGGCGAGCGTAGGCCAGTTTGAAGTGGGTGTGAAACATGTCCCCCCCCCCCCCCCCCTCCCCTCTATCTCGCTTATGTGAAGTGCAAAAAATCTGAAAATAATTCTAGACATTCTTCGACCAAAAGTAAACATACCACTTTTGGAAATTTCTAAAAAAATATTATTTTATTTTTTATTGACAAAATACGTTTTTTATAACTTTGGTCTTTTCGATGTATTTATATGGTTGTAGTCCGGTGTTGTGGCAAAAAAATACTTTATCAGAAGTTTGTTTATGTTTTTTGATAATATCAGACCCATAGGATAGTTCAAAGTAACCTTTTTAGCATTTTAAAAAACACCATCAATATGGTACTACTTAAACTATACAGTGTGGCCTACGGACCCTCGCTGTGTGCTGACTAGCACACACTTGACCTGTTTATTTCAGTTGATTTTTGTGTGCTTCCGTGTCAATAAATAATTATGCGAAATATTTAATGGTCCCAAACCTAATAATATTTTAGCATTTTATTAGACTAAATGACAAAACATCATTAATAAAAGCACTGATTATAAAATAATTAGGCATGAACCTGTAACTTACAGAAATTTCAAAGTTTGGATGATCTCACTATGCAGCGTACACGCTTAAATATTATACATATTTTATTTTAATGGAAATTATTAAAAAATATTATTATTTCATAAATTTACTAAACAAATGCAACATTTTGTTTGTATTAAGAGCGTCTTACTACCAAGCTCTTTTTCTGGCGGTCTAGACTTTTTAAACAATGCAATTACGAGTTATTTTTATGTCTTAACTATTTCCGTGTTTTTAATAAATAAATTCATCACTTTGCTTATCTTTATAAAAGTCAACATGGGTGGGTAGATGGATAAGTGGTTTGTGGGTGGGTGTGTGGATGGATAAGTGGTTTGTGGGTGGGTGTGTGTTATAAATAAAAAAAGTTAAAAATTGTATAAAACAAATATAATTATTTGTACTAAAATATAAAATTATATAACAATAAAGATATTGTATTATTTTATTTTTTTTTAACACAGTGTCAACCTCTAGACTTTAGACGGATAAGGCGGCTTTCACACTGCGCGCGATGCGGTCGAGACCGAACGAGGCCGATTCCGCTTGAGAAACAAACACATGTATTAGCATGGTGCTATTCACATCAAACACCGAGCGAGACCGAACCGACCCGGGTGATTTGTTTTTGTTAGTTAAGCGTTTTCGGCCGCCGAAAAGCCTTGGCGTGCCAAGCTCGCCGATCCGGCTAGTAATAATATATAATCATATTATGACTTTATTATTATTGTCATTTACGTCCGATGTATATAATTTCAACATTACTTTTTCACAACACAATGTTCAATACATACTTATTTTCCAATGTTCCGGATGCATTTACATAAATCTACTTATTCACCAATATATTTATTTTTGAATCACCCGGGCTACGCCGACCACTTTAGCCAGTTATAATTTAACTACAAATTAAATTATTAAATCAAATATTAAATTAATCCTTATAATGTGGCATTTTCCCCCAAATTTAACGTTGAAATTGGTCATAATATTCGTAAAAACTTTTAAAATAAACAAAATCATGTTCATTTTTTTAAAAAAAATTATTTTATCCTCAAGAAGGCTTGACCCGTCCTCCATATCTCTCCCAGTATTTTCCTATAAATGTAATATTAGTCTATCTGTACTCCCCATCTTCTAAACTTTGAAATAATTCATATAGTGGACCCTACTGTTGAATATACCATTTTAGCCTTTCACCTCTATAAATCTGTTGAATACTAAACATTTTATGAGACTTAATTGTAAAGCGGTTTTCGTAAAACATCCGTATTAAATTTCACGATAAAATCTATTTCTGGGTTATTTTGGGTATGGAACGTGCTTTTATTAAAATAAAGTTAAATTTATTAATCTTTAAACCTTTCATTAATTATAATTAATAGAAGACGATTTGAGAATATTGTTGCCACCGTTGAATATACAGTGAGTCCCCCTATGAAGAACTGAAGAGAAAAAAAATTGTATATTCATTGATTTTTGAGGAAAAAAAAAAATATTTTCTCAATTTTTGCTTCCGAGCTTAACTTACAAGCTATGTGATCGTTCTGGAGAACAAACATTTTTTATGTCTCCAATTTCAAAACTTCTAGGACAGCATTCTATTATAGACATTCAGGAACATTTTTGGTTCCGTGTCTGTCTATCGCTCAGTATTTGCGAACCAACATATCTTAAAAACTACTTGTTCCATTTTAATACAATTTAGATGGTAGGTGATAATTAGTATATTATTAGTCCCTTACAAGTTTCAACCCTCTGCGCCCATTTGTTTCTCTTCCACGTGCACACAAATATACATTTATGTACACTGTACACCTATGTCTTCAAAAGTACTCAAATTTCTATAAAATTTTTCAAATTTTTAAAAAATTTGGATAGTTAATCTAAAGAAGCCCGCAGATAGCCTTAGATTAATTTCAGCTCACGCACGCTGTAAATTTTGCTAAAATTACACTCTAACTCTAATTCATGTAAGTAATCAAAACAATTTTGACAGATTTTAAAAAGAGTGGGGGGATGGGATTAAATAGATTTGACGATAATAGGTTGTCATTAAAATATACGAAATAGCTTAAGACGCGATGAAGCTATGTGCCACACTAAATGGCTGACTTTTTTGACAGGGTGTTCAAAATTGATAACTTAGAGTTTAATACCGATAATGTTGTCGGCATTGAAAAATAATGTTTAGAAATATGATGTTGAAAGAAGAGAAACGTGAAAATATTATTTAGGTATTTTCAAAAAATAAAATAAAACACAAATAATATATTTATATATTTCAACAAGTATATTTCAACTCATAAAACCAATAAAGAATGAAAAATTGAAAATAATATATATATGATTTTTTGGAAACCTACTTTAAATAAATATATTTTATATTTTTGCGAATGGGCATTTTTAAATTTTAACTTCTGTATATTTTTCCTATGGTAAGATATACACAAGATAGATATTTTTCCTATGGTAAGATATTGACAAGTTATTGGTTGTTCCAGTGTTTTAAATTTCAGGTCTTTAGCTTAATCGGTTCGGGTGCTATGAACCAAAGAGTGACGGACGGACGGACATATCACCCTCGGCATAAGGGTTTCCAGAAGTATCTACCAAACCTTAAAAACAAGTTTATTTGACACCCGTGTCATAGCTTCGCCATCACTGTTATATATAGACCTCTATAATATACATTACAACCTCGACCTTTAATTATAACCTCGATTTTCGGACGTAGTCGTAGCCAACTGACCAAGCGAGCGTGGGGATGAGGCCAAATGTTAATATCATCTAAAAAGTCACACTAGTATTTTATTAGAAACATTTTGTTAGTAACATTTGTTACCAACATTCTTTGCTCTTGACTGACTTATTTTTTATGGCAAAATTCTTATCGCAATTTTTTGTTGTTGTTGCTAATACAATGTTGGTAAAAAATTCAGAATCGTTTTCCAAAATGTTACTAACAAATATTACTAACTCTGGTAACTTCAACAGTAATGAAATAAACAGGTCAAGTGTGTGCTAGTCAGCACACAGCGAGGGTCCGTAGGCCACACTATATAGTGTTTAACTGTGAAGTGTATAAACAGTGTTTTTTTAAAATGCTAAAAAGCTTACTTTGAAACATTCTAAGGGTCTGATATTCTCATACACACTCTGATAAAGTATTTTTTTGCCACTGAACTGGACTACAACCATATAAATACATCGTAAAGACCATAATTATAAAAAACGTATTTTGTCAATAAAAAATAAAATAATATTTTTTTCGAAATTTCCAAAAGGAATTTTTTCAGATTTTTTGCACTTCACATAAGCGAGATAGAGGGGGGGGGGGGACACGTTTCACACCCACTTCAAACTTGCCTACGCTCGCCCTATCAAAGTTATATCCAAAGAATTATATATTTCTGTAATCTGCTCGACGTACCCTTTCATATGATACCCCTCACGGTGTCGAAAAAAAATAAAAAAATTTAACCCTTAAGTTTTTTTACCCTAATTTGTTTGAATTTTTTTTTTTTTTTTAAGTCGCTATATTTTTAAAATATGTGGGCAGGTACAAGACACATACATGCCAAATTTCAAAGTGATCGGACGAAAGGTGTAGCCGTGAGAGCACGCGAGAGGACAGACAGACAGACACACGCAGGAAAATATAAGTGTCCTTGGTTTTGCCTACGGACCCTAAAAAAGATCATGCAACAAATGTATTGCCAGCTACAAACTTTATAAATTTCCAACCCATTTATGAATTCTCTACAATAATTTTTACCTTGCTAAAGGGCAATATTGTCATTGTTATTATTATTAAATTCAATATAATCTACTATTTGGTGTTAGCTGTTTACTATAGTAAGATAAACTAAAATTTAACATTTCATAAATTAAACTAAACGTTAATATTTTCCAAAATAAACTAATAAGTATATGCAATAGTTAAACGTTCTAAATAACATTTATCTACGATTGTTACGAAATATAAACATTATATCTTTGTTTAGATGCGTAGAAAGTGATTCTTTACGTACTTGTATTCATTGCGCATGCGCGTCTCATAGTTCTGAATAATTCCTCTTCTTTACCACACTAGTGCGGTAAAGAAGAGGAATTCTTCAGCTTTACGCACGATTAGCAAGTTTTTTTTTACATTTAACAAAACTAATTTGCTGTTCTTTTATTAAAGTAACTGTTTATATCGAGTTTTTAGTGAAAAACAATGAGTGAATCAAGTGACTTAGACGAAAATGTGGAGAATAATACTCCTCCAGAAATAATTAATTAGGCAAAAAATACAACTAATGAATTAATGCCATCTTTATCAAGAGAGAGATACGAACTTACATACAGCAAGTTTATTTTTTTCTGTATTTATTATTTAAATCTAACAATCGTAGATAAAGTATGGTACGCAACTCGTGCGTAAACGGCATTTTGCATTGCTCGTGTGGTTTTACCACCCTCGCTATCGCTCGGGTGCAAACTCCACACTCGCATGCAAAATGCTACTTTTCGCACTCGACGCGTAATGTACTATTGTTGATACCGTTAACAATGTCGATAGTTTATTCTTTGTCGTTTTTTTATTTTTTAAAAAATTGAGAAAATAATATACATTTTTATTACTTTTAGAATAAGCAATATTCTTCATGAATTATTCATTTTTTTACTTGAACTGTATATACAAAATTTGAAATTAAGTTTTTACTTTACTTAACGTGTATCGTGTGTAATAAATTGTGGATGTGTGTAAGTGCTAACCCCAAATTATTCACATATAATTATTTTATAAGAAATATGAAGATTTAATCATCTTTCTTAATTCATTTATTCCATTAAGATTTTAAAGTATACAGTTTGACATTTAAATGAGCTATGCACTGACATAAACACTAGGGTAGCTAGAAGAAGCAGAACAAATGAAATTACTACACAAAAACATAAGTGCTCTTTTACATTACAAAATACTTACTCATAATAGTACATTACACGCCTAGTGCTGAAAGTAGCATTTTGCATGCGAGTGTGGAATTTGCACCCGAGTGACAGCGAGGGTGGTAAAACCACACGAGCAAAGCAAAATGCAGTTTTCGCACGAGTTGCGTACCGTACTTTATCTACGATTGTTGGATTTTAATAATAAAGAACAGAAAATCATTAAATATACATTGTTTATCACTAAAAATTTGATAAAAAAAAGTTAGCAAATTAGTTTTGTTAAATGTAAACGAACACGCAAATCGTGCGATAAGGCGAAGAATTCTTCACCTTTTCGCACGATTATGAAACGCGCATGCGCAATGAATACAGCTACGAAAAGAATAATTTTCTACGTATCTAAACAGAGATAAAATGTTTATATTTCGATCACTCGTAGATAAAAACATTTTCCAATCCCACAAGAACTCTTGCTTGTTTAGAAAATACGCACTTATACTGTACTAATGGAATTTGAAACCACCAGTCCCAATAAAAGTTGTTTATCCTTGTAAATTAATCTACCGTATATTTGTATGTTCAACATATACGTGGCCGTAGGCCTAACCTACATTATTTATAATTGAATCAGCAACTGTATTTCATTCAAATTCCAACCCCTTTATTAGCTTTTACACTAAAATTGTTCAACCAATAAATTACCATTTTTCACCCACGTGGTTCATTCGTGCGTACTGACTATTTTATACATACCTAAAAAAAAATTAATATTCAAAAGTAAATTAAAAGAATAAAAATTTAAAAAAACATTAAATTATTTCTAATTTGAACTCGTTATTGATTTTTAAGGTAACCATCAGATTTGCATTCCATAATTAAAATCCTCGAGAATTACTCACTAAATGGCGTTTTTTATTATTAGTCTGTTAAAATGTTTCATTTACGTAAATAAACAAAATGAAAAGTTCTGAGGAATTAAAAATTGAGGTTTTCATGTAATCTTTTTTATTGTTGCATGTCCTGCAATTATAATTTTTACCCTAGATGTAAACATTAATTAATCTGCTATTTGTCAATATTAATTTTTTAGTTTGTTATATTTTTCTTAAGACATAATTATATTTTTTTTTTAGGGTCCGTAGGCAAAACCAAGGACCCTTATATTTTCCTCCGTGTGTCTGTCTGTCCGTCCATCTGTCGCCTGCTCACACGGCTACACCTTTCGTCCGATCACTACTACTGTATATAGTACCTACCCACACATTTTAAAAATATAGCGACTTGAAAAAAAAAAAAATTCTACAAAATTAGGGTAAAAATTACTTATGGGTAAAAAAAACTTAAGGTTTAAAAAATAATTGTTTTTTCTGGAGACCGTGTCGGGTATCATATAAAAGGGTACGTCGAGCTGATACAAAAATATATAATTTTTTGGTTATAACTTTGATAGGGCGAGCGTAGACGAGTTTGAAGTTGGTGTGAAAAGTGTCCCCTCCTTTTATCTTGCTTATGTAAAGTGCAAAAAATCTGAAAAAATTTCTGAACATTCTTCGAACAACTTTTTGGAAATATCGAGAAAAAAAAAAGTTTTTATTGACAAAATACGTTTTTTTTATAATTATGCTCTTTTGGATGTATTTATATGTTTATAGTCCAGTTCACTGGCAAGAAATACTTTATCAGAAATTTGTTTATTTGTTTTGAGAATATCAGACCCATATAGGATAGTTCAAAGTAGGCTTTTTAGCATTTTAAAAAGCACCATGAATAGATACTACTTAAACAATACTGTGTTGCCTACGGACCCTCGCTGAGTGCTGACTAATACACACTTGACCTGTTTATTTAAATTAATACATAATATACAAAGAATTTGGTGAGATAATGTAGAAAGAATATTTATTATTATTACACTATCTAATTTATTTAGATTATGGAAAAATATTAATTATATTGAGATTTATACATCATTTTTTTTTTATTTTCTTTAAGAAATGTGATTAAGTAAGTTTCTTAGCTTTTTACTTTAACGTATTCGTAGTACATATATGGAGAAAGTGGGCATTATGACTACGCATAAATTAAATTTTATGATTTTTATGGATTTACGAGCTTGCAGACGCGTGGATCCTAATCTACTGAACCGATTTCGACGAATTTTATGTATATGTGTTTAGAAAATACATATATCCTCGAGAAGGCATTTTAATTCTAAAAAGGGAGAATTTAACATTTATAATGTTTTAGGTGCATAATTTTGCTAACAACTAATTAACAAACTAAGCTAGAAACTAGACTAGAGTATGTTAAAAATAACATAAGAACTAAGAGCGGTATGTTTAGCCGCTTTTACAGGATGGTGCAATATAGTGGACTTACAGAAAGTGCCATAAGAACTAAATCTGGAGTACAGAAGTGGAATTGGTTTCAGGAACTTTACCGCATGACGAGCATTGATTTTGAGAGACAATTAGTTTATGAATTTTCTATTGACATCTTCCTTATCTATACCAAAACTCAGCAGTTTCAACCAAGGTGTAATGCCTTATACTCGTATTTTAGTTTCTGTAGTCTTTTAATTTACAATATCTGAAAACTGATTGATTCTGATTCAAATCAATTATACTTCAGACTGTTTCATTTATTTTTATTTTCCACTTTGTAGATAGTAAGAAGTGAGCTGGGTAATCAAAAAGAATAATGGGAAATACTGAAATAACATACGACTACTCTTGCAGAACATCAAAGTGCAACTGAGGATGTACGCTAGTAGCAGTGGTACTCTTGCAAAAATAGGTCTCAACATAAGAATAAGGAGTTTAAATAGTGAACAAGTTTATTGTAATTGCACACATACACTCACTCATAAAAAGAACCTGATTCCTTTAAAATCTGATCCTTTATGTTAAGCTTGGGTCAAAATAGGTCTCAAGATAAGAATAAGATGGGGAAAAGAAATAATATTTTTCAACAAATAAAAGAAGAAGAAGAAGAAAAAAAGTGAACCAGTGCAATGTTGCCAGATTTCCTTTGATCCGGACTGACAATCATCGGGTTTGGTTTGGCATGTGTAAAATGGCACATGCCAAGCTAGACGTCCACATCACACTTTGCAGTGCTATTTGGCCTTGACATTCCTTGCCATTTGGCATAGTATGGACGTGGCTTTAGGCGACATTCTCTATGTCATCTATGATCAATAGCTTTGAATCTTTTACTTTGACTAAAAAAGAGAGAATACACCCGAATTCAAGCAACTGAGATACTAAGAAGAGTATCTGGCAAGACCATAAGATCAAGTAAGGAAAACACTATCAGACTTGGATTGGATGCTAAATCTATCACCCAGAATACAGAATAAGCTCAACTCTACTGGTTTGACCACGTACGAAGAGTGGAGGTTTTTTTCTGGTTTTATTTTTTATGAAGAGATTCAGAAGAAAGATTACCTCGAAGCAAAAGTCCTATTGAGAGTGAGACCTAAAAAATATAAAAACATCAATCAATAAAAATAAATATATGTATATTTATTCTGGAAAGGGTTTTTAATCATATAAAATACTAACTGCTTGTAGAGAAGTGTTCCATTTTTTACTAGCTTGCTTTCTTGTTTGTTTGTTTGTCCAGTACAAATCTAGCCATCGATTTGTAACTAACTTCCCGAGTACACTACAACAATTAAAACTTTTAGAATAGCTCAGAACACGATGACAATGCATTGTTGTAATACTTTTAGCCATCTTTCAGCAGAATTTAATTAGTTTTCAGCAAATTTTGCTGTATGGAAAGTTAGTTCGGAAAAAATCCGCAAGTTATTTTATTTGTTTTGACATATCCCATAGTATTTACAATCTTCATTTTGACGGGTTTCAAATTTGTGATTTTTTTTAAAGGAGGGTCTACACGCTCCAAGTTGACTTGGACTAAGTAACTTAGATCAAATCCACTTGGTCAAAGTAAAAATGATTTTTTTATGCAGTGTTTACACGATCCAAGTATACTTGGTCCAAGTAGGGGAACTTGTCAAAAAAACTCAATAAGAAGCAAAGGAATAAAAACAAAAATTCAGGGGTATCCAACTCCAGTATTCTAAAGGTGTAAGACCACTAGCGCTGGTCGGGCAGATGGCGGTTAAAATTGTTCTTTTCAAATTCAAATTGATCTTTTGACATTCCTCGAATTCTAAAATATAAACAAATACTGGTTGTCAGACATTTGTACTATTTTGTAAACAAACAAAATAAATAAAAACCAGCCTCGGTGGCTGTGTGAGATGAGCTCCGAATGCGAAAGTTCCCGGGTTCAAATCTAGTAATCTGACCATTTAATTTATAAATTTATTTCTTTGAATTAAGAAACTCAAAATATTTTGAATGGTGTAAAAGATTTATTTACAATATTAACCGCAAATTCCCGTGGAGCGCTAGTACTCTAACACAGGTAGATAAAGAGGGGAGTTGAAAATCTTTCCGTTTTAGGATTCTATGATCGCTGCAAAAATTTGAAAGAAATTGAAGCTGTGAATAACCTTATAATCAAATCCGTCACAACTTTTCACGTCTTTTCTCATTTTTGACAGATTTCTTGTCATAATCATATGGTTGACGCCATCCAAGTCTGCTTGGATCAAATAACGTCCAACTCAACTTGGATTTCCAAGTTGATTTTAATAACCTGTTTACACGATCCAAAAGCGTCAAAATAGAGTCAAAACTGATTTGGTCCAAGTCATCTTGGATTGTATAAACTCGGCTTAAGAGGTAAACATTGAATGCCAGCGAAAAGTAAACAAAGAAATAAATTAATTGACTTGTGCCACCCAGGTTAGTTGACACTTGTATCCTAGGTACAGGTTTAATTTTTCTGCATTTGTACTTCTTTACTTGTACACATTTTTCTTCTCTTACTGTCCCTACACAGGGGCATATCAATGACACGGTTTAGATTCGGTGGTATTGGTGAGATCCGTTGTACAAAGATTTGTCCTTTTATAGGTTTAACATCAGCTCTCAAGATGGTTGACATTATTATGTGAAGTAAATAAATTCGGAACTATGCATTTTTTTTCACTAACATTATATTTAACTAACTAACAATGACAATTATATTATCAACATTACATAAGATTCAACAGAAGATTTAAAAACGTATTATATAAAAAGTTCTTTTTATCTTGTAATTATTGTTGATATGCTGGGTTGTCTATTAGTCCTTTTGAACTAAATTTCTAAGTCGGGAAAAAGTTAATTTTAATTATAAACATCTATATATAAGTTACAAGAGTGATTCCTGCTGAATCCTCCTTTTCCACCTCAGCACTTAATAGGGTATATAACTGTTGTAAAGCCGCCGTGGCTCCAGTCTATGTTCTCGTGGCTCCAACTACATTCCAGGTAATACTATATGTTTGTTGTAAAATCAATTGTTGACTTAAATTTATCAAAAGAAGAAAGTAACTTGTAAATTAAAATAAAACCTTTTTTAAAAAGTTAATCTTGTGATTCTTAAAGTTAACTGGCGCAGTCGGTAGGACAGTCAGCGGTAATAATATAATCTAAGTTAGATTCCGTTTTGTTTTAACAAATTAACTGACTGTCCAAGAAGAACCATAAAGTGTTGTGCATAACCCAGAAGGAAATAAGTGGATTTACCTGTGGAACCCAAATGAATTGGATTTTCGCCCTTCTGTAAGTACAAATTTCTCTTTATTGGTCTGAGTCATATTACTCGTTAAAAACTTAGTTGTTTTTAAAATACTTTGATCAAATTATCAAATATTTCAAAAATAACTTACAATTAAATACTTTGATTCAATTATCAAGTATCGAGTCAAATCACTCGTTAAAACCCTTATTATTCTAATTAACGCTTTGATCGAATTATCAAGTATTATTAAAATAATTTTTAAATTCATATTTGATACAATTATCAAGTTTATATAATTTATAATAAATTATACTAAGTTTGCCAACTATTTAAAATAATTTATTACTAAAATAATTAATTAAACAAAACATTTTTTAAATAATCTTAAAACTTAAATAATATATTTTTTTTCTTTCTATTTCTCAAAGTAAATTTATACCTCATAAAGATGACAGAAACTTTGAAGAAAGAATTCTTGGAAATGGTTCCAGAATTCAATGGAGAAGCTTCACTTCTCCCAAGATTTTTAGAGATAGCCGAGGAGCTAGTAAATAGATTTTATAATACCCAAAACCCTGCCGATTTCCAGAATAAATATCTAATGTACGGCATAATGTCAAAAATTAAAGGCAAAGCAGCCGAAACTATAAACAATGCCAATGTAATATCCTGGCAGGATTTAAAAACAACTTTATTGAATAGTTTTAATGATAGAAGGGATGGCTACACCCTTAATATAGAAATTTCCGCTCTTAAGCAGAGGCAAAATGAATCCCCTTTTCAATTTTACGATAGAATACAAAATTTATTAACTCTCCAAATCAGTTACTGGAGAAATTTTGCAGTCAGCTCAGAAGCCGAAATTCTTTGTCAATTCGCTCGAAAAAATGCTTTACGTGTCCTGTTAAGAGGTCTAAGAGAACCAATTGGCTCTTTGATGAGGACTAAAAACCCTGAAAATCTTAGCAGTGCCCTAAATATGTTAACAAATGATTTTCAGTTTTACACTGAACTACAAAACGCTGAACAATTTCCCAAACAACCAAAACCAGCTAACAGAATGCAACCACCGAAACAACAATACAACCAATATAAACCCCCTTTTAATAAACCTCTCAATAAACCTCCCACAACCTCAAATAACTATACAGACAAACGATACCAGCCAAATAATAATTACACACCTACCCCTATGTCTATATCTACAAACAATACTACTAATCCTAGAACAAATTTAAATAAGCCCATGTATCAAAATAATCAAATTCATAATTTAGAAGATCAAATGCCAGAAGACATTGACGACGATCCGGAATGTGATTACGAATACAACCCTGACGATAACTTATATAATGGTGAACTTTTAATTGATAACGCGAATAATTTTTTATGCGTAAAAGCCTCGGAAAATTCGAACTAATGAGTTTATCAAATCAAAAAAGTTCATTACCTTTTATAAAATTCCCTCAAACAGACCTTAAATTTCTAATAGATACGGGAAGTTCAAAATCGTTCATAACTGAAGAAACAGCAAACAAATATTTCCCTAAACTTATCATGCACGACCCTTGCCAAATCACCTCAGCCCACGGCACTTCTACTCAAAAATATAGTACTAAAATCCCATGCTCAGATATTTTTAAAATCAAAAATTTAATGCTAAAATTTCATATATTTAATTTCCACACTTTCTTCGACGGACTTATTGGTCTAGATAATTTAAAATTGATAGGAGCTCATATAGATTTAATAAACGATCATTTGATTACCCCTAATTGCGCTATCCCTATTAGTTATAGAAACAGTAGTAAATATAATAACAATGACAGTAATGAAATCAAACGTGAATCAAATAAACGCCATAGTTATAACTCGAAAAATAATGAAGCAAAAGAAATATTAATACCACCTAATACGGGACAAATAATAAAGTTTAAAGTAGGAAACATAAAAGATGGAGATGCTCACCTTCCCAATATAAAATTTGAAAATTTAAATATACCCGAAGGTGTTGTAACCGTCACTAATCATGAAGCATATTGTGTCATACGAAATTTATCCGAACATCCACAAAAATTGAATATTTTAAACCCTTCCATATTAAAAGAAACATCTAATTTTAAAATAACAGAACCTAATCTACACCACTTTAACCATGAAAATGTTAAACTTAATTTATCAAGAATTCGCACTCACAAAAAGTACTCCAAGAAATGTTCCCAAAACACTAACGCTGACGCACTGTCCAGAATTGAAATCAATATGGTACAGGAAGAAAACGTAGAAGACCCAGACGACGTTATTAGGGACTTAGTAAATGATTTTTATTCCAAAAATCCTGATCTAAATGAACCAGACGGGGATAATGTCTCTTTAATTGTTCACTCCGAGGAATGCCCAAATTATGACGAATCAGACGATGCAACCGTTCATTCCAATCAGGAAGGGAATACAGTAGTTAATATACCAATATTAGAAGCACCGGTAAATACTGGCGCATATCAGGTTTTTATATCCGAAGTGGAACACAGCCCCGCCGAAGTTAAAACAATAGATCTGTTCCAAAACAAACAGCGATTCATAGTTCAATTGTCCAAAAACAACTTTGATAACGATCTCATAAACTTTGTCAAATCTTTCATAGTACCCCGAATTAGATACTGTGTATATTTCGAAAACGACAGTTACGAGAAATTCGCAGCCACTGTTCTAACTCATTTCAAAGACTCCGAAATTAACATGGTAAAATATAACAAAAAACTAATTGATGTAGAAGACGAATCGGAGCAACAAGAAATTATCGATCGATATCATACCGGTAAAACTAACCATCGCGGAATTGATGAGACCGAACAGCGAATCAAACGCCTCTATTATTGGCCCAATCAAAGAAAAACTATTCAAAACTTCATTAATAAGTGCGATATTTGTTTAACCACCAAATATGAACGAAGGCCGTTAAGAATAGAATACAATGTCACGCCCACCGCTATAAAGCCCTTCCAAATAGTCCACATAGATACCGTAACTTTAGATAAACTTAAATTCCTAACAATAATAGACTCCTTTTCAAAATACGCCCAATGCTACCATCTAAAAGCAGCTCAAGGATTAGAAGTGGTAAACAGTTTAATAAAATATTTTAGTCATCACGGAATACCCCAACAAATAATTAGTGATAACGGCTTGGAAATTAACAATGCTCTGGTGAAAGAATTATTAGCTCTACATAAAATAGATGTACATTTCATAAGTTCGCAACACCCAGATTCCAATGGCAATGCAGAGCGTTTTCATTCAACCTTAATCGAAAACATTAGGTTATTACAAAACCAGAAAGAATACAAAGATGATCCGACAGAAGTTAAAGTCCTCTATGCTCTTATAGCGTACGACAAAACAATACATTCGCTGACTAAGCTGACCCCATTCAAGATTGTCTCAGGACATATGGACGCGACGTCACCTTTCAGTCTAGACTTAGATAAACAGCTGGTCTCCGATTACATAGCTAAGCATAAAGAAAAATCAAAGCTACTGTATAAGCACGTTAACGAAATTAGCAGAAATAGAAAAGAACAGGTTATAGGAAAACTAAATGAAACCAGAGAAGTTATCCCAACCATTCCTGAGACCGTATTTGTAGCAAATAAGCAAAAACAAAGTAAAACAAAGAAGAAACATAAGAAAGAGACTATTAAAGCGGTAAATAAAGAGAGGAAAACAGCATTAATTCAACCCACTTACCCTAATACTAAAGAAAAAATACACCTCTCTAATATAAGAAGACCAAGAAAAAATATTAAAACTAGCGATAATGTTCCAGGTCCCTCGCGTATGTCGCCGGAGACGACATAAAGGATATAACCTATTTATAGTAACTCTAAAGTAGTAACTCTAAGTAACCAAATATTATAATCTATAGTAAAACTCGGGGAAGCGAAACTGCAAGCAACTCACCATACGCTAATGCACTACTTGTTGTAATAATGCGCACAAGATAATCATTTAGTTCACTTTATATTTAAAGTAGCAACATTTATAATAAATTTCTAATACAATCTATACAAATTATTTCTGCGACATTGATGCCTGACTGTCATATTATAATATGACATATTGACACTACTACCACCTGGAACCTCTACTTTTAAAATTAATATGCAGTACTTTAAGATTTTAGAACGTATTAAACATAATGATAAATATTTAAAAGAAACCGAGAACTATTGTAGGATTATTAACTATACACGAAGTATAATTAGAGATAAGTTTAACAATATAAATGTTCACTCAACGCCCTTAAAACAAAAAAGAGCCTTGATCAATGGTTTGGGAACCATCCTCAAAGCGATCACGGGAAATTTAGATGCAAACGATGAAGAAAAATATAACAAAATCTTAGACCACATTCAAACTAATGAAAACAATTTAGCCGGACAGATTGCCAGCCAATATTCTTTTAATAAACAATTAATGATAAATTATAACGATACAATTAAGGATATTCAAGAAAATACTTATGAATTAAAATCTAAATTAGTTCAGATAAGTGATAATGTTAGATTAGGAGCTAGTAATACCGATATATTAATAACTAAAGATCTACTTAATCAAATTCATATAATATACAATGAAATCTTAAATGTTGTCCAAGATATAGAAAATTCTGTAACTTTTTGTAAGCTAAAAACCCTTCATCCAAGTATTATAAAATCTCACGACCTTTATCAAGAGTTAATAAAAATCTCCCAACACCATTTACCTGGTGAACTACCATTTAGTATCAAATATGAAAACATATTTGCTTTTGAATCCATCATAGATGTAAGCTGTAAAATAAGAAATAATAAAATAATTTTCTTTTTAAACATCCCATTAAATTTAAGAACAAGTTTTGAGTTATATTATCTTTTAGCTATTCCTAGTAAGTATAATTCTAAATACGTAACTATAGTGCCTGAATCAAAGTATTTATTGAAGTCAAGCGATAATATGTTCAAGCCTCTAATAGGAATCTGTTCGAAGCTTGGAGACTACCAATGTTCAAAGGAGCTCGTTGCACCTCACCAAACAACATGTGAGTCCAATATAATTACAAAGGGTATCACTGACGGCTGTCATTACGTAAATCTACTTATAACCAATAACAGCCTCCAGTATGTACCAGAGATTAATCAATATCTCGCCATCTTTACGTCTCCAGACGAAATCCAAATTCGGACCACCGGAAGAACCGAGACCAAGTCTCTTCAAGGTATCTACCTCATCCAGCAGGCTTCCAAACAGATACTCTACAAGAACACCCTACTGGCCTACAAGACGTCCTCACATGGTCAACCCATCCTCCTTCCGGACCTAAAGCTCGCCCTTACGTCTCTACAGACCCCAAATGTCACTATAAACTTAAAATCTTTACAGCTGAAAGATATCTCTATTCCTGCATTCTCATTTGAGAAGGAACCCTTCCCGGTCCACCTACCCAGTACTTGGACAGGACTTTTGTACATCATATTATTATTCATTGCGGGCCTTGTGGCACTTCATTACAGGACATGGCGTCCTATCCTCTTTCCCATCAAGGTACCCTCTCAACAGCCACCTTCACCACCTCCCAGGATCAACCTCCCAGGGGATGCACCACTCTAAGGATGGAAGAGTTACAAGAGTGATTCCTGCTGAATCCTCCTTTTCCACCTCAGCACTTAATAGGGTATATAACTGTTGTAATGCCGCCGTGGCTCCAGTCTATGTTCTCGTGGCTCCAACTACATTCCAGGTAATACTATATGTTTGTTGTAAAATCAATTGTTGACTTAAATTTATCAAAAGAAGAAAGTAACTTGTAAATTAAAATAAAACCTTTTTTAAAAAGTTAATCTTGTGATTCTTAAAGTTAACTTATATATAGAGCACTACGTTGGCATCAGCACATAAACAGCTTAGTAGAATCGGCGAAAGAGACGATAAATATATTAAAGGTAATGTCTAGCCAGAGGTATGGAGCTAAACAAGAAGTGATAATTAAAGCCCTCTGTGCTCTGATAAGGACTAAATTTGAATACGGAGCTCAAGTATATGCTTCATCAAGACCATCCCTAATGAAAAAGTTAGAACCGGTATTTAACCAAGGAATCCGGCTGGCTACAGGCTTGTAAGAACAACACCAACCTGTTTCCTATACCACGTCGCTTGTGTACCACCATTAACATTTAGAAGAGAGGAACTGCTGTTAAGATATAGCGAGAAGCTGAGGATGTCTCCTGATCACTTCCTACACAAAGAGGTACGAACCAGAGAAATAAGGGAGACCTATAGATGGATACCTACAAGAACCCGTCCCCTCGGAATAAGAGCAGAAGAATTGATAGCCGAAAGAAATCTCGAGCTCCCGGGACTAGTTAAATTTTCAGCATCCAGAATCCCTCCATGGAAAACATTAAAAGCTAAAATAGATTTCTCCCTAAAAAAATATCTTAAAGATGTGACTTCACTGGAGATATATCAGACACTTTTACTGGAGAGGCTAGAAAGATACAAGGGGTACAAATGTATATATACAGATGGTTCTAAGCTAGAGAACGGAGTAGGTTTCGCACTGCCGACAGACGGACAAACAAAAAGGTGGAAGTTACCAGAAGCAGCATCAGTGTATACCGCCGAACTATGGGTTTTAATATTCGCAGTTAAATACGCAGTAGAAGAAGACGGGTCGAATTGGCTTATTTGCTCCGACTCAAAAAGTGCTCTAACTGCATCCAAAAATGCATTTACAGAAGATTGTCTGGTAAGTTGGTAGAGAAAATTAATCACGGTCTCACCACCGGTAAAAATATAGTTTTCCTCTGGGTCCCAGGACATGCTGGTATCACAGGAAATGAAAGAGCTGACATAGTTGCCTGTGGTCACACCCTCCTGACTCATGGGTATATAATGGACGGAAAAAGTCACCCAAGGTGCTACAAATGTACTGAGAGACTCACAATACATAATCTTCTAGATTGTGATGAGTATAGACAGGAAAGAAGAGAATGCAGCATAGAAAATGGAATAGAAGAGTTTAAGAGCAAGGCTGGAAAACAAAATATTAAACAATTCATTAAAAAATTAGATATATATAACAAAATTTAAAAAATAAACTTAGTATACCTGCCAATGACCCTGGTAGTCGACGCAGAGAAGAAGAAAAAAAAAAAAAAAAAAAAAAAAAAAAAAATATATATATATATATATATATATATATATATATATATATATATATATATATATATATATATATATATATATATAGAGAGAGAGAGAGAGAGAGAGAGGAGAGAGAGAGAGAGAGAGAGAGAGAGAGAGAGAATTGAAAACTCATCCTTCGGGAAGCGACATATAATTCAAACAATTTAAACTACGGGAGACAGAAATAGAGAAAAATATGCTCCAGCTCCGGGATTTGAACCACGGGCCTCCATATTTCCAGTGTGGTGCTCTACCAACTAAGCTAAGCCAGATACAAACTTTTCCCTGCGCGAAACGTTAGAATAATCCCAATATTACACGCTAAATATATATTCTTTTCTCTCTCTCTCTCTCTCTCTCTCTCTCAATATATATATATATATATATATATATATATATATATATATATATATATATATATATATATATATATATATATTGCCTCAGCATAAGGTGATTTGGTTTAACATTTCTAGATAAAACTTTAATTAACTCTGTCACAGGTCACTGCATTAACCAATAAAGGCATTCATTCATGTATATATTACCATATAATGTGTGTGTTATATATGTATGTATGTAACAATAAAAATAAACGTGAGGGTATATGCATATTAAGACTACAAGAAGAAAACAATTAAAATAACCAAACTGCATGCTTAAAAACCTCAATTCATTTTTCATACTCGTTGTAAAAAATCAATGTTTAGATTATTTTTGTGTGTTTTTTTGTTTTTAATCTTCAACTATGTAATGTTTGACGTCAGAGCTTGGAAATCTCTTGGGTGTAAAAAATAAAAGTTATAGCAATATTTATACCTTGTATTTGGCATCATGCAATTCGTTCTTCACGGAATGATTAAATCGATATTTTATCACAAGCTAATGATTGAATGTCGCTAAAAGCGAAGTTATTCTTTCAAGAAATTATGATTATAAAGTTATCACATTTCTGTAAAAAAAAAAATGAATAAAATAGTGGAAATATCCTGTTTTAATAAACGATATTTTAAATTTTTTTAACGACTTTTTTTGGAGTCATTAGAGCCTTTTCTTTTATTGTTATTACCAGATTTTTTTTTGTGGTCGTTAACCCAAACTACATAGTTTATGCTCGATGTATTTGGTATTTTTAAAATTACTTAACATCCATTTATTTTCGATTGAGTTTGATTTATTTTTTCTGTTTCTTTTACGCTCCGATCTGCACGAAATTTATTTAAATCGGCAACCTACGAAGATGTTTATCCATATTAATTTCAACAGTCTGTGCTCATTGCTTCCTGATGACTTAATTGTTTTAAAATACCATTATAATTTATTTCTACTCGTGTGAGGACGAGTAGATAGGAAGTTATGGGCCACACTAATTGGAAGAAATTTGTTTTTTTACATTTGCTTGTAACTTTCAATATAGATAATACTATCGCAGGATTTTTCTTTACTTCTTATGGTTATGCCTCGTTTCTGAATAAATATGTATAACTTCTTTAATACATTTTTGATATGATATGTACTCGTATTTATAACAAGTGGTTGATGATTGTTACAATTAATCTTCGTTGTCAGATGAACAAGCGTCCTACTTCAGCGAATGTGTCAATGCTACAACCGATAATCACAGCCAGTGTAATTATGTTGGGTTGAATAATAGAACAGGCAAATATTCACTGTTAGCCATCTTCGGTTGGATTTCTGTGTCCCAGTACTCCCCTTGATTGATTAACTGTCAACTGCATTCAGTTCAGTACAGTTATATCACCTCTTCAAATCCCTCAAATTCAGCGTCTACCAAGTGCAGTGGAAACTATTTATTGTTTAGGCACGGTTAACATCAATACTACTTAAGGAAGCAATTCGCAACTGACAATTTATGCTTAGGTCAATATAAATCTACTTTATGATAAGTAACTAGCAAATTTAATTAAGTTTTCTCAGTGCTACCATGTATTGGTTAGAGAGTGTCTGGGTTTAGAATATATCTTGAAATATACTCTTGCTATAGAAACTATATATAGATACATAGGTTGCATACGATGAAGAAGTGTATGTATGAGAATGGGTAAGAGGGAGAAAATTAATTGAACCTTGAAATAAGATACAACTTTAGAGATTATGATATGTACTGATACTACTGATATACTAATATATGTTTCATAAATCTTAATGTTAAGAATTTTAAGTCGTAACAGTTATATTGGACTAATGCCATTATGAAGCATAGAACGGTAGTGCCATCTAGTAAATAGAATAAGTAAGATATAGTTAGAGAGGAAAAATATTACTTATTTCAGAATATAAAATGCACTTCTTCCTGCAATAAGAATTTAATTCGAAAAATAGCTTTTTTATATGTTATGTATCGGATTGGCAGATAAAAAGTTCCAGTGAAACATACACATAGGATAAAAATAAAATAATATAATAGAGGAGAACAAGTTTGGAATAACGCTGACTTTTTATTTTTTAAACTGCTTTGTAAGTGTGCTGGATCATGATTTAAGAGTAAACGTATCAAAAAAATAAAATAGATATAAAAATAAAAAAATAAAAAATAATAATAAGTTAGGCTATAAATATATTTATCTACGATTGATACGAAATATAAACATTATATCTCTGTTTAGATGCGTAAAAAGTGATTCTTTACGCACTTGTATTCATTGCGCATGCGCGTCTCATAGTTCTGAAGAATTCCTCTTCTTTACCACACTAGTGCGGTAAAGAAGAGGAATTCTTCTGCTTTACGCACGATTAGAGAGTTTGTTTACATTTAACAAGACTAATTTGCTGTTTGTTTAATAAAAGTAACTTTTATATCGAGTTTTTTGTGAAAATCAATGAGTGATTTAAATGATTATGACGAATATGAGGAGAATAATACGCCTCCCGAAATAATTCGGCACAAAATACAACTAATGAATTAATGTTATCTTTATCAAAAGAGAAATACGAACTTGTATACTGGAAGTTTATTTCTTTCTGTATTTATTATTTAAATCTAACAATCGTAGATAAAGTACGGTACGCAACTCGTGCGAAAACGGCATTTTGCATTGCTCGTGTGGTTTTACCACCCTCGCTATCGCTCGGGTGCAAACTCCACACTCGCATGCAAAATGCTACTTTCCGCACTCGACGCGTAATGTACTATTATAATATGTATAATGTATATATTGATTTATATATTTTAAATTATATATATATATATATATATATATATATATATATATATATATATATATATATATATATATATATATATATATATATATATAAATATATATATATATTTAATAAATATTTAACATTGGTTTCGCTCAAGGCAACGTTTCGACCTTGCCGGTCATTCTCAAGCCTAGTTAACTGTTATGTGTTCAATCATCAATCTAAATTTCTATTTCATAAGGTGCCATCTTTCACAAAAGTGTACTTGCATGTCATTTCCATCATCTAATTGATTTCGTTGTGATTATGTTCTTAGATTATATTTTATAAACATCGAGGTAGTAAAAATTCTCCATGTAGAAGAAAGATAAATTAAAAAACAAAAACAAACATAGCACCCTATCCTCACATCACAAACAATACTAATTAACGACCTTAAAATATCACAGTATTTGGTAGTTATATTCTAAATAAAAACAAAAAGAAAGACAAATAAACAGGTCAAGTGTGTGCTAGTCCGCACTCAGCGAGGGTCCGTAGGCAACACTGTATAGTGTTTAACTGTAAAGTGTATAAGCAGTGTTTTTTTTTAAATGCTAGAAAGCTTACTTTGAACCATTCTAAGGTTCTGATAATCTCAACACACACTGTGATAAAGTATTTTTTTTGCCACTGATTCGGACTACAACCATATAAATACATCGAAAAGACAATAATTATAAAAAAAAACGTATTTTGTCAATAAAAAATAAAATAATATTTTTTTCGAAATTTCCAAAAAGTGGTAACTTTACTTTTGGTCGAAGAATGTTGAGGATTTCATAAGCGAGATAGAGGGGGGGGGGGGGCACGTTTCACACCCACTTCAAACTTGCCTACGCTCGCTCTATCAAAGTTATAACCAAAGAATTATATATTTTTGTAATCGTACCCTTTCATATGATACCCCTCACTGTGTCGAAAAAAATAAAAATATTATAATTAAAAAATTTTAACCCTTTACCTTTTTTACCCTAATTTTTTTGAATAATATTTTTTTCAAGTCGTTATATTTTTAAAATATGTGGGTAGGTACATGACACATACATGCAAAATTTCAAAGTGGTCGGACGAAAGGTGTAGCCGTGAAAGCAGGCGACCGGTATTAATACTATTTGTGTTTATTGTTTGTATATTATGTCATTTATTTGTCCTATTATACACTTTTTACTTCTATTGGTTTTTTTTTTAATATAGGTGTTTTTTGGTTGATGATCTAATTTGAGATTAGGAATACTTATACTTATGTTATATGCATGAACTGGTTGTCTATATACTCTTTATTACCTTCGAAAATATGAAATGACAGTGAGAAAAAAAAACAAAAAAAAAACGTTTGTTGTATTTTCAAACAAATTGGTGTACTAGTATTGGCAAATATTTGCCAAGTTGTTTTTTACATTTAAGACCGTTTTTATCGAAAATTTACTCACGTGGAATTACTGGTTTTTCAACCATTATTGATCTTACTGACCTTTTAAATAAAAATATATAATCCTTTTTTTCCCTTTTTAGCAAAAGACATATTTTAAAAAATATAAAAATAGTAGAAAATGGGGTTATTCATGCAAACATTATCCTTCCCCATCAACTTATTATTGATGTTCATTCACACTTAAGTTGATAGTTTATAGGAAAAAATGTTAGATCGTATTTTTTTCATATTGCATTTTTACCTTTATTTTACATGAGAATTTTATTTTACCCTTACTCGTTATTTACTCGTTATACATCTTATCACTAAAAATGTCTTTCTTTAAAAAAATAAATATACTGCTTATTACCAGTGCTTAGAGATTATTGCTAAACATTCGTTCAATTTTTCTTTAAACATCTTTCAGACACGCGTGGACATTTATTAAATTATTAAGTAAGCCAAGTTTTTTTCTGAAAGCCATGATCATTACTTAATAATTTCCGGATAATATGATATAAATTTTTGCAAGAAGGGGAGTTGTCGTGATAACCAGACTAATTACACTAGTACACGCAATGCAGCTATTACCTTAATATCTGTTACAACTCTATCAAGAAAACTACATTTTTGACTTACCCATTCACTTTTTTTAGTTAAAGGCTGAGCAAGTATAAGATGTTTTGACATTATAGTTGTGGGGATTTTTTCTTTCTTTATTATACCGTTTAGCATAACAAGATTGTTATGATGGTTTGTGTAATGGTAGCGTTAGGAACTATGGACTATGAGGGAATCTCAAGGAGAACTAAAGGAAAAGTCAAGTAAGAAAAATCATATCAGATCTGCGTTAATAATGAAGTAATGGATATTTTTGTAAGAAAATATTTTATAATTATATTTCGACAGGTATAAAAACCCCTTTAAAACAGATTTTGTCGACTTTTATTATTATTTTTTGTAAAGTAATAGAATATATTATGTACACATGTCACTAAATACATGCTCGTATTTTGTTCCTTTATAAAATTGAATGTAAGTTGTAATGCCTCGATGGTTTTTAAAGCTAGAGCTAACAAACTTGTGAGTTCACCATCATGTAACTAATTATTTCATTTGAAACTAATCTTAATTAACTATAATTGTTTTTATATATCTAAAATATCGGACAGAGGTGTCTCGGACCGTACCACATCATATAATTCCGAAATGGCGGCAGACATTTAGTTGAAATATGGAGGAATTATTTATTTTATAGAAAGGTCTATAATTGGTGCGAATTTCAGCTCAATCAGCAGATATGTTACGAATTTTTTTACCGTTAAAGTTTCAAAGTTCAAAAAACATTATTATCGAAACGGCGCGGCGGCAAATTCGGTGGAAATGTTTGTCTTAAAAAGAGGGATTGGTTCAAATTTCAGCGAAAATGGAAAATATTTATATTGGATACGAATTTTCTCTGACTCAGCAAAATTAATGTCGTTACCAAGTTATGATTTTCTGGGCGGCACAACTACATGTAAGGACTGATGTTTGTACTTATTTTAATTTTTGTTAGTTTTATCTCTCTAGCTTAAATAGTGTGCGAGTAAAAATATGCGTGACACAGACAGACTGACTAACACACACAAACATCCAGCTAAATCCACTCACATGGTCATAAGGCTCTACCGCCCTTTGAGGTTAGAAAAATCATTAAAATGAAAATTTTATTGTTTCTAAGCAAGAACACAGTAAGTACAGGCTTCATTCCTAATTTTTATTCTGCACAATTTGAGCCCTATTTCAACTTCCTAGTACAATAAATACTACAACTATTTCAATACAACGAGTGTTATCAGTGTATTGATATTGACATGGCGCCAGTAGGGTAGGGCGGGGCTAGTTGAGCAATTGTTTATAAAATCTATAATAACTCCTAAACGGTTCATCCGATTTACTTGATTCCTTCAACGTTAGATAAGTAATTTATCCTTCTTTAAATGTATTTAGAAAATAAAACTATTTCAGATCTGGTTTAGAAAATATTTCCATTAATGCGAGAAACCTCCTACTTGCTCAACCTGCCCCATAGTAGGGGTTAGTTGAGCAAGGGCATGGGGCAAGTTGGGCAATGGAAAGAATAGGATAATAGTGATGTGGAAATTGCTCAAAACTACAGTAAAACCTCAGTTGATAATTAAATATATATTTTTTAAGTTCCATCTCTAATGTAGGTACAGAAACAACAACAAACAATACTTTTCCTGCTATTAGTAGTGAGGAAAAGTAAAAATCTAAAGCAAATATAACACACTTTTACGACATAAATTATTATTTATCTTTGGATATTATTACACTCTTTGTAATTAAAATTATGTTTTATTATTCATTTTTAAGGATAAAAAAAATGTAAATATAAAAACAATATAAAAATTTGAGGTTAGTAGGTTATTTAGAGGTTAGTAAGGTAAAAATATTAATGGAGGGTTTATCATCAGTCATCTTGTGAGATTCATTTGTTTTACGTTAAATTCTTTTGCAGCTGCGTTCATGCTCTTGTACCCGGCCATCACAGATTTTGCAGCTTCACTTGACTGTTGACTCGTAGCAGAACCCCTTGACGTTTTTCTTTTATATGTCCGCATCCTAAAATGAATTGCAAGCCATTTAACATTTTCTTACTTTTTTATTAATAATTTCAAAATTATAAATACAATTATTATACAAATGGTTATTACAAAGTATAAAAAGGCATACCTATTATAGCCGTCTGCCAGAGTCTGCTTAGTATTTTTAAAAATAAAAAATAAACCTTTAACTTTTCATAGTAGTATAATAGTGGGGCAAGTTGAGCATGCCTGCCCAACTAGCCCCGACTAGACTTATTAGATAAAAAGTTAAGTTATGAAAAACGGGTAGACTTGGGACTAAATAACTAATCATTATCAAAAGTACAATAAATACATAAAATATAAACACTTACGTGATTGTAGACGGTTGTTTTAGTACGAGTCTAGGAGAAAAATGGCGATCAACAGTTTTTTTTACTTTTTACTAAGAAAATTAAAAAAGGTGTCTGTTATCTTTCTCGATTGTCGTAGGGCAACTAAAGGTTGCGCGATGCGTTCTCCTTCCTCGTCCCCATCTTTCCATTATTTGAAGTATTTTTGTGACATGCGTAGTTTTAGAGATATTTAAATTGCCCAACTTGCCCCTATGCTCAACTAGCCCCGCTCTACCCTACTATTTATCATAGAAACTTGAAATAGGGCTCAAATTGTGCAGAATTAAAATTGGGAATGAAGCCTGTACTTAGATGTTTGATATCTTGCTTAGAACCAAAAAAAATCCATTTTACTGTTTTTACTAACCTCAAAGGGCATTAGAGCCTTAAATTCACACAAAAAAGATAATTCAGTTGAAGTATCGGTTTTGGAATTTTTAGGGTGAGTACAATACTGTTTTTCTACAGGTTAGGAAAAGTAAAAAAAAAAAATCAGTCCCACCAACAAAACAATACTTTGCCATCTGGATAGTGATACTGAATCTAATTTCATAATATTTAATTTGAATTACTAATTAATTAACATATTATATAGTGTTTTAAAAGTGGTATTTTACATTTTAGTTTTATCAAGAAAATACTTTCTCTCTCTCTCTCTCTCTCTCTCTCTCTCTCTCTCTCTCTCACTCTATGTATATTATCATGTAGTAAAGTTTTCTATTTTATTTACTATAAAAGTATCATAGAATTGGTTTTGTTTATTTTTTTTTTTTTTAGAGTACATGTAAGTGACGTAACATATTAACGACGTTGGACCGTTGAACTTAATTAAGTTTTAATGTTTAATTTACTAATCATGTATGACTTAAATTTTAACTCACATCTCATATGACAGGGTAATCTAAATACGTTTACAAATTTGTTTTCGTCTAATAACTTTTAGACTGTGGATGTATTCAAATTTATTAATTGAAGCAAATCTATAAATTTAAAATGTTTGTTTAGTAATTGTGTATGGTTTGTTGTTGAATGAGTACAGTATTGTAGGGAAATGTTGTTTGTAATGAAAAAGAGTAAAAATACGTCACGGCATGCATGACGTGCGGGAGTAATAATTAATGTCGTGAAGCACGGGTTAGGGGAGTAAAACTACGACGGTATTTATAACTCTCAGGCGTCAGTTTTTAACGATTACAGTGAGCAAAGTGACACATTGGCTTTACTGTTTTTCAAGCATAGTTTGTGAGTGACTAATAATTAATATCTAATAGAGATTGACAATTCATTACACGATTATTGACAGCGGAAAAGTACATTGAGTATGTTTTTTATTACTAGTATTGTACGGTTTTGAGTATAATAAATAAAATACATAATCCGCTAATTAATGTGGCACATAGCATGCTCGGGTCCTATAGCAGCGTACTTATATAACCCATTATTGTCTGAATCATTTAATCCCCCCTCCTTTTGAAACTAAAAAAAAAACATTTTCTTACATGAATAAATCAATTTAGCATTTATTGGATGTGTGCATTAATTTATAGAGCACAGATGGTTAAAGTTATATTGGGACCATTCTGTGAGCTACTTCAAAACAAACCATCCAAATTTCTTAAAAATCAGATACTTAAAAAGATATAGGTGAAGATAAATTAAAGGCCACAGAAGATTCTATGGGACCAACGCCGGCTAATTATGGCCTATCTCCCAAATTTAATTGTCAAATTAATATTCAGTTTTTTTTTTGGTTCGCAAAAATGTTAGACTGACAGAACAATATACACACGAAACCAAAATATTCCCTGATCTGAATTAATTACTGAGTTAATTCTGAACGATTCCTGACTCGATTTAAAATCGAAGATATAAAAATATTTTGTTTCATCAGAACAATCTCAATGCTTTTGTTGCCTTTGGTGACAAAATTATTTAGAATGTCTTATCCAAAACATTCTTTTACCAAAATTCTCACTCTAGAAAGTTTTTATTGGCATTTATATTGTTTTATGATTAGCGACTATAATGTAGATAGAAATATGATATTAAATAAAATGGTTGTGGGTGAAATCTCATAAAAAAAGGGTATCGTGGTTATTGTGAAAATGAAAATATAATTGCACAATGAAGGTGAAATTTGAATTTGCAGTTAATCAGATCAAATTGCTATTTTTATTTTTTCTATGGCCCAGCACACAGCACATTTTGGATTTTTATATTTTTTAGTAACTGCAGAAATGTGGTTTTTTTTTAAGGCGGGAGAGGGAGACGCAAAATGTATTTTAACAAAATCAAAAATTAAACCATCTTCACAAGAGTGATATATCTCCACTCAAAATTTCAAAAGATAAGAAAAATGCCTGTAATTTTTGAACGGCTGATTATTTTTAGTTCGCTTTATTTTTCCTGTGTACGCGTCAAACATAGGAACGAAATTATAAAAGTTTCTTTTTTGTTTTACTTTAAAAATCCTAAAAAAGTATACTTCCTAGTATCTATTGAAGTTTTCGTTATTGTATTTAGTTTAATGCATTTTTAAGGGGTTCCGGGTTGCTTATTACCATCGTGTACGCCTGTCATGCATGAGGTTCCGATTCCTGACTCCGGCAAGGGCCCCACAAACGTTTGCTCAGCATCACCTCATAATTGGGTGTCTGCTTTTTGTAAACTAAGTGGTTGGTTTCGAATGACAATCTTAAAGTTTATGTAGCTAATAGAGCGACACATTAATCCCGTTACTTTCATATGCACTCACCATTTATATAATTGAGTAGTGTCCCGACGGCCACAAGGCACCTCATAGGGCAACCACATTTATTCCTATGAAAATAAATGTTTGTTTTGATTTGATCTTCAAATAGATATCTATATTAATTTACTTAATTTTACTCTTTGTTCTAAATATAAAATTAAGCCCTTTGCCACAGGCATTAACGGCTCGTAGTTGTATAAGCCATTTGGCAAGCCTGGTCTCTCGACGGGCTGCTGGATCATGTTAGCTAATGCATTTTTAAACCAAATACGTGTTCTACGAAGATCTAACTAAAATTGGTTTCTCTGTGTGAAACACAGTTTAGTGGTATTTAAGAATAATCGATTCTAAAATTTTTCTACCTGAAATAAGCGTAGTGTGAAATTAAACGTATAGTGAAATTCATTAACGTAGAGGGCTTTGTTATAGTAATAATTTAATAATACCTAATTATAAAAAAACGGTCCGAGACAACTCAGACAAACTTTCTCATATATGAGTTCCTAATAACTTAGCCCAGTGTTTTATTTGTTTGTTTTCGTAGTTACATTTAATTACTATTCAATATTTATCATACAAATAAATTCTCCTCGGCGGGAAATCGAACCCGGCCTCTCTCCGTCCGCGTTTAAAGCTATTTCTAACGATATTCGAACTAGATTTTTCCCGGAAAAACGGCTTATATCTTTAGATTTGTATTTAAATGGACTACATTTTAGAATTTTTTAAATCAAAATTGTAGTGACCGTTTTCCGAAATTTTTCGTTTTTTTCAGAGTTTTTCTGTTGTGGGGGGAGGAAGAAATGTGGAGCTAACATTTATTTCTCGATTTTGCCTCGGGGTATGATTTTTCTGAACATCTATGCCAAATTTCGTCAATATCGGCCCAGTAGTTAAGGCTCGACGCGTCAAAAACTCAAACTCAAATTTTCTCGCCATCACAATACTTTCTCTTTATACATGAAAGTAAAAAAATGAACCATGAATAAGCATTATATAGAATATCATCAATACTTAAAAAGTGTTACGCTATCTTCAAAATCACTTAATTAAATTTAACTAATTAAATATTCTTTAATATGTACAACATTAATTATTTTCCAGTCTCAACATTGTTGTATCTCATGGTTAATATTAATTAAAATTCCTAAATATAAAGTCAAAAATGATGAACACTCATAACATTAATGAAGTTATATAATAAACTAGTCCTTGTAAACTATGCTAGCATTGTATAAATGTTTTCTATCTATATAAGATAAAATGTCATAAAGATACTGGGGGATTCTATGGGTCAAATGCAACAAAAAAATGACGAGTAATCATATACCCATATCTCAATAGTTTTCGAGATATCGATTTATTTCTTTCTTTAAAGTGCTTCAAGAAAATTTTCTGGGCTAAGGACAAACTTTAAAGAGCTTAAAAAAACCTTACAGAATCATTCATTTATTTTTGAATTTTTTAAAATTCGACCACACAATTCCTGAGCTTTCTACTCTTATTTGAGGGATGTTAGAAGTGTAGCGATATCAGGAAAAACTTCTGCTTTTCATAAGCTTTCAAAAGTTATAATTAAAGTTCCAGATCAACGTACTAGTTTTTGAATTATAATGGATTGAATATTACCAGACATGACATTTATTGATCAGGATTTTTGTCAGGATCACAACCAATTATAGTACAAATACAAAATAAGTTTCCCTGAATGAAACCACAACACTTAATGATTATTATAGGAAATTTGACGCTGAATCAAAAATGTCTAATAACATTGACCCGGAAAATCTTCGTTTTCGAGATATTCGCAAAAAACAATAAAAAACAAAATGTTTGGACGTTTTCATTAAATTTCTCAAATACTACACTTCATACCATAAAACACCTTAAGGAAAACTTGTACAGAATATAATTTTTCGTTGAATGACACTCTTCCCTGCTCTGTACGAAAACCCCCTGATTTTCAGCGAAATGTATTAGTAAATTCATTAAGGTGAACTCCATCAACTCTCAGTTTTAAAAGATTATGTTGTAGAGAGCTAAAATTAGTGTAATTCGACTCTCTACAAGATTTACTCCAAGGAGTTTTATGGTAAGAAAAACGTAGTTTTTGAGAATTGTCAGGATAAACGTCCAATAATGGTGTTTTTTGCGAATATCTCGAAAACGAAGCTGTTCCAAGCCCATATTTATAGGAACTTTTTTGTTCAGCGTCAAATTTCCTATAAGAAACCCTAAGTTTTGTGATTTCTTTCGGGAAAACCATTTTTGCATTTGTAAGAGAATTGTATGTGATCCTGACCAAATAATTTCACGTCTGGTAACATTCAATCCACCATAATTCAAAAACTAGTCCGTTGATTTTGAACTTTTGAAGTTTCTCCTGATATCGTCACACTTCTAAAATCTCTCAATTATGAGTAGAGCTAGGGAATTTGGTGGTCAAATGTTAAAAATCTAAATTTTCAAATGCAATAGAACTTAAGCTGATAATTTGGAAATAAATTAATGATTCTAAAAGGTTTTTTTATGTTCTTAAAAGCTGGTCCTTTGCCCAACTTCTCTATCTCATTTAGTTTTTGAGATATCAGGCATTTTTTGAAAATTTTCGTGAAGCACTTAAAAATAAAAAATAAATCGATATCTCGAGAACTATTGAGATATATGGGCATATGATTACTCGTAATTTTTTGTTGAATTTGACCCATAGAATCCGGCAGTTTCTTTATGACTTTTGATCGCGGGTCACCCTGTATATTTCTTCATTTACAAGAATCTCAATTTGGATTTAACAAATTTGTGTTAAGGACTAACCGCAATGGTATATGTTATTGATTGGATTTTTTTTTTATTAGTAATTAACATATTTTTTATTTATTCGCAGTTTTTTATTCAGTAAATGAGGTTTGAAATAAGAGTATTAAAACTATTTTTGTTTTTTGTTATTTTATGAAAATGTGAATGTATTCTTTAGAGAGTAAGAATTATATTTTCTTGGAGACCATATAATTATTTATATTAGTATTCATATGCATTATATAATTACATATATATTATTATGAATATGTTCATCATTTATATTTCAGAGAGACTGAGGGGGTGGAATGACGTCATACTGAAGGGAGGGGGTAGGGTAACAAATGTTTATGAATTTTTCCCTCCTCTCGTAGTATTAGAGGAGATATTTATTAGTTTGTTTTTGACTGTGTCCCTTTCTATAAACTGATTCGGTATTATAGCCAATGGCAGATTGGTTGTTATCAACTTTCAAATTTAAAATGGATAAGTGCGGCTTCTATAGATATAACATTTTTCTATTATTTTTGAAAAAGACAACAACAACAAAATCAGCAAAACTTTAATAGTGGTTTTATGTTAAATATGATAATCGAAAACTAGTTCTCGGTGAAAACTAGTTCTCAATTATCAAAATGCAGATAATATCAGGTTTAGTTTTAACTCTGAAAATTGGATTAAAACTTTTGATGAATTTTATTTATATTAAATTTTATATTTCTATCCAGGAAAAAGTAGAGGTTTTTGCTTAAGCCTTGTTTAAAAATTGTTTCTGATTAAATTATCTAACATAAAATTTGTGTAAATTTAATTTTAAATGTACTGGCTCGTTTTGTGTCCTAAATTTTGTTTAAATAACACCTAAGTATTTTAGCGAATTTTTGAATAAAATTAAGCTATTGCAATGGCTTCTAAATTTTTGAAAATTTTCTCCATGGAAATCCGTTTTAGACCATTCTGAATCGATTCCTAAAATTTAACACTTTTTTTATGTATGTATGTATATATGTATATATATATATATATATATATATATATATATATATATATATATATATATATATATATATATATATATATATATATATATATATATTTGTGTGTGTGTGTGTGTCACTCCAGACTATATCTCCCCTTAGGATGTACTTAAACATTTCAAACAAATTTTAAATGTCCATTATATCAAAAGAAGGGATGAGTTCGTTGGCTGGAAATATGACAAAAGTGTACATAACAACAATTACTGAACTCTTGAAGAGCTTTCCAACGACATGTTTCTTAAAGGGTAAATACTATTTTGACTTTGGTACCCCGTTCCCTGTGTACCATTTTTTTTTTCATCCATCCAAATTCTAAACCAAATTTTTTTTATATTATTATAAGCCAATAAGACGCAGCTTTCTTTGAAAATTCGCTCATTAAGTCATGGTGTATGACTGGACATTTTTATGTTAATTTAAATTAAATTTTAAGGACCATATCTTGAAAAATGTCATCTAAATTTTAAACTAGTTTACTCCTAATCGTGGAGCCTGAAATGCTGCAGTAATTTTAATTTAATACTGATACATATCTCAAGAAATAAATTTCCTAAAGGTAGGCTTACCCAAAACCAATGAATTCGATTCTGACAAATTTGAAATAAGTCATTTTCCGGGAAAAACATATTTTTCGGGGTACATCTGCACAACCATATATTCTACAATGGATATAACCCTCTTGATGATTTGAGAAAGTTTATCTAAACTATCTTGAAAATATACTATATATTTTTTTATTAATACATTTTTATAACAATTGTAATTCAAGCAGGACATATTTATTAAATAACTACGTTAACAAATATTAATAGACGCTCTACTATTAATAATTAATTTAATAATTTGTTTTAAAGTTAATCTAATAACATTCGTTTTGCAGATGACATGTTACATGTTCGATATAAAATTACATTCTCACTTGAAAATGTTTTAAAAATAAAAACGGCAATTCCCTAATTGTATTTTCTGTTGAATTATGTAAAACCCTTTACAAAATAAATTAAATTTTTGTTCTTTTATATATATATATATAGATACTATGGTAGACCGTTTTCTAATATTCGTAAAACTGGTTTGGCTCTGTACTTTAATAGAATTAACTAATCATTAAAAGAAGAAAGGCCTTATTGCTTTTAATTCTTTTTGTAATTTATGTAGTATTCAGTGATTAAAAATCCTCTTGTTATTTCTTTTTATTTTCTTCTTTCATCATTTAATTTAGTTTTAAGGGACGGCAAAATTAGTTGAGTGATAAGGAGAATGTCGATATTATGTCGGGGGTTAATCAGATTACGGACCAAGGGCTCCCTTCCTCTTCTCTGATTATTCCACAAAACTTTCTTAATTTACTAAAAAAAAAGAAACGGAGAAAACAAAATCTTAAGAAGTTATTCGGTTCTTGTTTAACTTCACTTTTTCTCTCTTGAAGAATTTTAAGTTTTTTTTATTTATTTATTTAAGTTAAGGAAAAGATGTAAGCTTTTAATATGTTTGAAAATGAACTTTCTTAATTTACTAATGAATAAAAATAAAAAAGGTGGGGTCGAACTCCACTAACAGAAGTAAAGATGGTCTTATTTATCTACCCAGATCATGACAAATTTTTTGACGTCTCAATTCTAGCCATACCTACCTTGATTGACCCTCGACCCTCAGTATGTTATTCAAGTGGAGACTAATTTTGCCACTACTAGATTTTAGACGTCTAACTTATCGAAACTTCTAAACCTTGCTCAGACCGAAACACATTGAAAACTTAATTTGAATTTATCGTATCAACGCATGAAGGTGTTTCTTTCTCTCTAAACTAATATTGAAGTACATTAGGAATAAGAGCGTTGATAGTGGTCATCTTAATGTATTCAAATAAACCTTTTTTTCCATGTAAACTTTTATATATTTTATGGGGAGGGACAGAGTTATTTGAATTAGTTAATATTGATTTAGGTGTTTGTAAATCTTTAAAAATAGACTAACCAACTGGTGTGGCACATAGCTTCCTCGCATCCTATTATGTTCTTTATTGATTTTATGCTTTAACAAGCCATTGTTGTTCAATTGTTTCCCCCGTTTTTTTTTATCTGTCAATGTCAATATTGTTTTGATTTTTAGGGTTTCGTTGGTAAAACCAAAAAGAAGAAACCCTTATAGTTTCGTTCCTGCGTCTGTCTTTCTGTCACGCTTTACGGTTCCAATAACTTCTGAATAAAAAAAAATATAAATATAAAACTTTGCAGTATTGAAGATCGTTTTGACGCACACACATGAAAAATATAGCGAACTCAATATTATCAGCCGTTCAAATTCAAAATGGCGGATAATTCATGTCACGCGAATAATTATATTATTAATTATAATTATATTATTAATTATAATTATATTATTAATTATAAAATTTTGAGTGGGGTATCAAATGAAAGTTATTGAAGAGCAGATTACAAAAATATATACCACTTAGGGAAAGTATTTAATTTTCGGCGCCATTTTGTCAAAAAAACATCGGAATTTTGCGTGTCCCCTTCCCCTAAAATCGTATTTCCGCTGTTACTAAACATATAGAAAAATATGCAAAATGTGCGGTCCGCTGGGCCGTAGAAAAAAATTGATTAGCAATTTGATCTGATTTACTGGGAATCCAATATGGCGGATAATTCATGTCACTCGAATTTTTTTTTTTTTTTTAAATTTTGTGTGGGGTATCAAATGAAATGTATTGAAGAGTAATTACAAAAATATAAATACATTTTTTAAAATTTTATTTCTTATTGTATTTATAAGTCGAAATATACAAAAATACAAATGTTCCCCCACCAACTCATTCAAAAATTTTGAAATAATTCACGCTTATACCCTATGGTGGACCGATGAATATTTCCGGAAAATAATGAATGCACCTTTTCATTGTTACCAATAAAAAACATTGTGACCCCCCAGGGGATTGAACCAGGAACCTCTTCCTCTGTAACACATGAAAATTGTTTAATTTTCTGCAGTTACTAGAAGTATAAAAAATATGCCAAGCGGTCTGCTGGACCATAGGAAATATTAGAATAGCAATTTTAACAGATTAACTGGGAATCCAATACGGATTCCCAATTGGCGGATAATTTAGACCACAAAAAAATAGACTGCCAATTAGTTTGGCACATAGCTTCCTCGCATCCTATTCACGTACTTTATTGATTTTCTGCTTTTACAAACCATTATTGTCTAAAAAAAAAAAAAAATTGATACATTTTTTAATACACATTCAAAGTGGTCACGTGAAAAAACGTGAAAAAAGTGCACACGGGAAAAAGTTTACTCTCATGTTCTCAGCAAATAGGATGAACTAATGAAATAAAATATAATCAATTTAAAGAGCATTAGTGTAAGATTCAAGCGCCTCAATCAGAAATGAAATCGGTCAACTATTATAGAAACTATGGCCATTCTAAGACAAAAAGGAAAAAAATAAAACCAAAATTTTCACCATCTAAGGTACAACCGATGATGATACGACAAAAAGTCATAGGACCAAAGTTGTAGATCTTTTAAAATCAGTTACCGCTGGTGCTATCCGTTTTCCAATATGACTTAGCCGCAATAAGTCCCCAATACAGCTTAAAAATCATATCGGCCATTTTTATTTTAAGGGGGGAAGAAGGGGGAAAAGTGTACTTTGTATAATTATTTTGGTTCACAATATGGACGTTGCGCGTCGAATGGCGCAAACCACAAGTCTCTAGCTTTTCTGGAAGTGGGTAAACATTCATATCAATCAGTGAGTCAGTTAGCCATGCGGCTTTATAGTTCATAGACGTATTAATTTAGCACGATTTAAAGTGTGATTTAAAGTAAATTAGGCAGGTGCTATCTGCAGGCTACTTTCGACAAACCATAAAAATTTCATAAAAGGTCAGATGATTTCTTTTTGGAAGATAAACAAATAAGCGCAGACAAACAATGGGCTAAGTATTACCTACTAACTAAGTTTCATTAAAATCGGACAAGTAGTTATTAAGATATGGTGGTTCGCAAAAATTGAACGACAGACAGACACGGACCAAAAATGTTCCCTGATGTCTGAAACGGATTTCTGTCTTGGAATTTTTGAAATCGGAGATATAAAATATTTTCGTTCTTCAGAACGATCACATAGCTTCCGTTACCTTCGGTAAGCTCGGAAGCAATATTTTTTTTTAAATTTTGTGTGGGGTATCAAATTAGGTATTTTTCAACGCCTTTTGCCAAAAAGCATCAACAATTTGCGTCCCCCCCCCCCCTAATAATATAACTAGTTTTATGTTAAGGATACCAACGAACCCCTTTTTACGTGAGATTTCACGAACAACTATTTATTTTATTTACTTGAAATAAAGTATCAATTTAGCAAAAGTTAAAGAGCACAGACACATTAATCTGGGGCTATCTGCGGGTTACTTTCGATTAACTATAAATAAATCAGATAAGTACTTTTGAAGATATAGGTGTAAATTAATGTATGTTTGTGAGCATGTGGAAGAGAAACAAATAGGCGCAGGAGGTTTAAACTTATATGGGACCAACAATGAGCTAATTATTATTATACTTACCATACAAATTTCATTAACATCGGACGTGTAGTTTTTATAATATGTTAGTTCACAAAAATTGAGCAACAGACAGACAAGGAACCAAAAATTTGCCTTGATGTCTGAAACGGATTTCTGTTATTTTATTGATTTTTATTATTTTTACTCCCACTATTAAGATAATTCAACCTTGATTAAATAACTATCGAACATTTTTTGTCACCGATTTGGAACGACTTATTAGACTTAACTTTGGAAACAAAACTATTTAGGTATTTAACTTAATAGCTTGGCTTATATGATGATAGAAAACATAAACGCTTATTCTTAGCTTGAGGTCCGCCAATCTTTATTGTTTTTAATATTATATATTGGTCGAAATGTTTTGTGAATATAATATTTCATGATTGATGCTCCGTGCTCTAGTAGAGACTAAAGAATCGATTTATTTAAACGAGTTGTAAATTAGAATTTATGTATTTAAATTTATAGAAAAATAAAAGATCTGAATATAGAAAAAAAGAAGGTGTCTTGGGCTCTAATAGCGCTTGAAAGTAATGCGAATGGAAGGTATGTTATTTATAATTAGGAAAACGTGAAAATAACACTTCTTTATGAATTCCAAAGTTGTTTTGAATGTACTACAGCTTACCTTTCTACATGTGGAAACATCTAAAGAGAGTAAATTATTATTTATTTAACGAGACATCAAACAGGAGAGAGAAAAAGTACAACTTTCTCTTTACTGAAGGAAAAATCCTTTTGACATTTTTTTTTTTTTTTTTGTTATTCATCTCCCTTTTTAATTTGTTTGCTTTGTCGAGCATTGTCACAATGATCTACTACGCGGAAGTGTTTCCGTCTCCGTTATTTCTGCATCCTGAATCTTTGAATATATTTATTTAAATAAACCACAGTGTAGCCTACCTAAACCATTTATTCAGGAAGAAAAAGGTATGTGTCATATGAAATGGGAAACCAGGACTCGTGGTATACCTGATAACGGTGGTATTAACAAAAACACCACATAAAATTAGACTGGTAAAATGTTAAAATTATATTTAAATGGCAAATCTATTCTTGTATTAAAATTAACAATAACTGTATAAGAATATCAATTTAATTTAGGTTTCCCAGTAATATCCGAATTTTCGTTGTCACCATTAAAAAAATGTTTATTAAAAGCTTAAGGCGGCTTTCACACTGCGCGCGAGGCCGAGCCGATCGGCCGATTATCTACCAATCCGCGTACAACCGTTTACAATGCGTTTTCGGCAAAAGAAAACGCTTTTCGCTCCGGTCACGCTCGGTCTCGCGTGGTGTGTGAATGCAAATACGCTCGGCCAAGCCTCGCTCGGTCTCGCGCGTAGTGTGAAAGCCGCCTAAGGCATCAAATGATTGATTCAAAGGCTACGTACCAAGTTAAACATTTTAGATCAATTAATTATAATTTTATTCTATGTCAATTTATTTTAATCCTTGAATATGCTTGCACTATTAAGGGACTTAAAAGCATTAAGAATGCTTAAAAACAGGGTTTTTTTTTGACAGAGTAAGCGGGTTTGGATTTTTATTTACAGAAAATCGAAGACGTGTTTTTCGTTTTAGCTTTGTAATTAAGCATTTGCGGACTACTTATATATACTCTGAAACTTTTTGGCTCAGAATTAAATTTCCTATAAGATCTTAAAGCCTGCTGACTCTGCAGGGACACCTTATGTACTTACTACTTAATTACTTAATCACTTAATTCAGTGAGAATTGAATGGGTGGGGTCTGCTTTTTGTCTTTGACATCTATTGCTGGTATCTATTTGCTGGTATTACAGACAGGTCAGATCTCGTGTAAATAACAAACCGGAACCCAAACCTGTGGTACACAGGCGGCGTGATTGGCCCTCTTGTTTCACTGGAGCCTGGATAGTTTGTCTGAGTGTATGGTAGATTGAAAGAAGGGTCGATTGCAGCACCCGACTTAGCGTTAATATGGAAATCTTGGCAGCTAGGAGTGGAAGTTTGTTTGGATAATTTTCTTCACCAACTGATAATATTGGCTGACCTTAAGTAGGCTTGTGTTGTAACCATCGATATCGAAGGAACTGGTCGCCAAGAGACGGTGCCGAGCGGAATATCTAAGGGAACTGTGACGTCATTCCCGAGGCAAGAGGTGAGCGATCCTAGCGGACAAATGTGGTACTTAAATTTGACATCTGTCGTTTAGTTCCTTAAATTGCCACAAGGTGATAAACTCCATGGTTATTCGCGACTCTGGTGGACAAATGTTGTACTAGATCTATAGTATCATTCATAATCTCTATGTAATCTTCTTATTTTAAACTGTTACTTGGATTTTCGTTTACTTTTAAAATTTTTACTGCTTTGCCTTCCTATGTAATTTAATTATAAACTCTAAATTAAATTATTTCCTCAATATGTATTAATATTTATTGCATTACTTTCTCTGTTAGGAAGTAAAAAAACAACATTGACTAAAGGCTAAAGTGAATTGTACGGTGCCATCGAATTTTGTACTTGGATTTGGACCTCTACCTGGTCTATATGCAGCAGGATTGTTTTTCTTCAGAATATGAGTGGAGCTCCGCGAAGTGGTGCGGAGCGGCCGTTGAAAATTCTAGGGCAAAAAATTAATTTTATACTTCGATTCTGTAAACAGCACTGTAATCCGTACAATTCACTTTTACCGTAACATTTACTATAATCATAAAAAATTAAGGGATTTCATTGAAATTACAATTTGCCCAACCTTACTGTAGTCAACATGTTTATGTATTTACTTTTTCTAAAGAGCTGTGGAGTAACTTGATTACGAACAAGAAATGGTCTCCAATAAAGTAACTCTTAGCACTAAGCCGGCTTTATCCTCTAGATTGGTCATCTTGTCATCCAAGTTAAACAATATATGTAACAATATTAAGAAAGGAAGGTTAAAAACTAAAACAATGATACTCTTACAAAAATAGATTATACACACAAACATTCACGCTTAAAATAAAAAAAGCTACACAAAATTAAAATTTAATTTTTACAAAAAATTTATTTTTTACAAAAATAAAAAAAAATAAAAATAGAAAATCGGTTGATTTTTTGAAGAGAAGTGTTATTACCAAAAATATTTTTCACATAATTCTACACAAAAAGGTCCTATGCATGTTTGAAGTGAGACAAACCGTTTTCGAGATATTGTAGTTGGAAAAAGATAAACAATCCATTACAGTTTTTTTTAGAACCAACATATCCTAAAAACTGCACGTCCAATTTATCTTCCACATACGCTCAAACATACATTTATTTACGCCTATATCTTCAAAAGTACTCAACTGATTATTATGAAATTTGGATGTTTTATTGTTTTATTGAAAGTAGCTTGCAGATAGCCCCAAATTAATTCTTCCCTCCGCGCTCTTTATTTTTGCTAAATTGATATTTTAATTCATTATTATCAGACAAAAAATTGATCGAGAGACAGACAGATAGGGAACCAATTTAGGAAATATAATGAGCGGAGACTGTTGAAATTAATTAAGGGGTGTCTACGGGTTACTTTCGACAAACCCTTCGAATTTCATAATAATCAGTTGAGTATTTTTTAAGATATGGGAGTAAATAAATGAAGGTAGGTGCGCATGTGGAAGATAATCAAATGGGCGCAGAAGGTTGAAATTTATATGGGATCAACAATGGGCTAATTATGACCTACCATCCAAATTTAATTAAAATCGGAAGAGCAGTTTTTACAATATGTTGGTTCGCAAAAATACGGTAATGGAATTGTTTATCTTTTTCCAACTACAATATCTCCGTAACCTATACGTAAACCTAACTACTACACAATATCTCGAAAACGGTATGTCTCACTTCAAACATGCATTGGACCTTTTTTGTGCAGAATAATGTGAAAAATATTTTTGGTAATAACTTTTCTCTTAAAAAAATAAACCGTTTTTTCGTAAAAATTGAAAATAAAGTAAATTTCGAACTTTAAGGAGGAGGGAGGGGGGACGCCCCCCACCCAAGAGGGGGGAAATTTACTGTTTCTTACTACTACACCCCTAAAGAGTGTTTTCACAAAGTTTCAACACTTTATAAATTTTTTACTCCATTTGCTGGTTTTTCTACTAATTTGCCTGGACTAAAAGGTCAGATACAAGAAATTTACCAATTTGAGTATAGATAAATAGTGGACAAGAGGTTAAGAGCAAGTGGGACCTTTTGCTCATATTGCTGTAGTGTAGAGTGTAGAGTATAGATCTAATCGGTGGCTTTATTAAGGCTAAGGAGATAAGAGTAAGAGTAGGTATCTCAGTTACTAGAAAGGTTGTGTGCTAGAACTGAATGATATGAAAAATGGAGTGACTAAGGGGTGCGTTCGAACTCCCTATCTAATAGGTCGACCGAGAAATAACCAGTGCCCGGAGCGTTTGGAATAACCAACCTATACAACCAACCGCGTTCGCAAACCTTCAGTTGTTTAAACGGTCGACTGGGTTGCGACTCCTTGGACCGAAATGTCTAACCCTCGATTAATTCCGTTTGTTAACGATAACTCTGCCTTCGAGGCACATTATTTAAATGTTGAAAATATTACATACTCCTGCATCCTATATTTTGTGATTTTCTTGACGATAATAATAATAGCAATCCATAAAAACAATGTTTTCATAATAACTTTTTTATATAACAATAACAATTGATAAAATGTTTATTATTTATATTGCTGCTGAGTAAATGTGTGTTGAGTCACCTTGATTAGATGGCTGGAAGAAAGTTAATTAGCCCTCTAAAGATTTTGACGACAGCTAGCCTCACACAAACAAACGAAACTTATATGTATAAAGGATTTAAAGAAAAAAAATTGGAAACATGAGCACCCGCAATAGTTTCACACACAAACCAGTTTATATTTATAACCTGGTCGACTGTTCCCTTCCATTGGACCCCTAGCCTATTAACCATGCCAAACCGCCTGTCGACCTGGTTTGGGATTCCAAACGCATCCTAGATAATGAAAGATAAAAAAAACCACCTGTCCCAACTTGATTTTATTTTACTACAGATCTCTCCACGTAACATATTTTTTATGCGTTTTCGCGCCTTTTCTTTCTTGTGCAAATTTATTTGTGAAACTGCCAAGGCAGTCGTGCGTCGGGACAAGACCTAATCAAAAAAGCTTCAATCAATATTTATCAAACAAGTACTATTGAATACTAAAAAAAAAAAAAAAGTAAAAGCTGTTACAAAGTTAGTGCTTTGTATTTTTTTTCAAAAAGGAAGGGAATAATGTTGTTAGATATCAGCTAGTTTAAAAGATAAGTTGGGAAAAAGGCTAATTTAACGGAATAAGTATAATATTGTGGTGTTAAGAAATAGGGTTTGTTAGGGAATTTTTAAAGAGAAGGAAGTCGTCTCATATGTTAGATAGAAGTGGGCCACTCAAACACGTTTATAAAGCTGACGAGGATTCTGGCTTGGTGCCTAGCCACGTCAAAACAATCCCATCCTCTTACAACGGTACTCCCCCACCGGACTTTAACTGGATAAAATATTGGCATATAGATATGTTAAGGGATTTTGCGAGAAGTGAAAGGCTGGAGAATATAGGGAACCATTTTGATTTTTTTTCTGCCGACCTAGATTCTTCCGTGATAAGTTTGGATTACAAGCTTTTTTATAACCTCGGCCTCTCTTATTGCTCTTTCCCCGTGAATTCAATAATAATCAGATTTTTCCCCCGTTGAGAGGCTTTTTCCCGGGGAAAAGTTACTTGTTATGCAGGATGGCCAGGATACAGGTCACTCACGTCTCTATGACGTTGTAAACCCGACACGTGTGTTGGGACTCGCAACAGATCAAAAATTAATAAAACAGTAAGGGTCTGCTTTTCTTGCTGAAATAACCTAAAATAATACATGACAGGGCTCCTAACTTTTTACAATCCCCTTTACCTCGCTCTTCACATAAAAATGATGCTCAAAAATTGAAATTTGTGATTCTAAAAATAAGGTCCCATTTCCTAATTCACTTCAGTCTTGTTTTATAAAAAAAAATAGAATCTACCGGTTACAAAAAATCGCTAGATAATGGTTTTTTAGTATAACTATTGATGTAGCCTCTCCCTCCTTATCTATGGTTGTAATTTGCTAATAATATTTTGGACAGAAAAAAGGATTGCATTCACACTATTGAATTCAAGCCATTATAACAGAATTATAACCATTTGTCAGAATTTATAACCAAAAAATGTTCGTATCATCGAGTAAGTGATGATAGAATTTTTTCCCGTCCTGAAATTCCAATTTTAAATTTGAAGCTCACGTTTACGCGAGCATTGCGCGCGAACTCTTGGACGGATCACGCTGTCCAACGAACTTAGCCTGAGTATTAGTAAGATGATCATGTATACCAACATTTCAACTAAATCGGTCAACTTTTACTCAAGTTATCGTCACACGCGTAAACGTTACTGACAGACAGACAGACAGACAAGATGCATATTTCGTTGAATGTAAGAAGCTCGCTTCAATTATTATTATTGTTGAAGTCATTCTAGATTAGATTGGCTACTTTTCTTGATTTATCCTAGTTACTTCTTTTCTTTTAAGCTGTAGAAGATATCTTTAATACTTTTAGTGATTTGTTAGTAAAAATATAAACTAGGCATCGCGTGGCGATGCCTAGTTTATAAGTAGGCAAATAAATATGTAATAAATATAATAAATATGTATGTAATATTGAAAAAATAGATAATCATGAATCATGATGAGTTGATAGTTAATGGGTCTGGTAGTAGTACAGCGGAGAGAAGAGGATCATGTATACCAAATTTCAACTAAATCGGTCAACTTTTACTCAAGTTATCGTCACACGCGTGAACGTTACTGACAGACAGACAGACAGACAAGATGCATAGTTTGTTGAATGTAAGAAGCTTGCTTACGCTCGCTTCAATAAATATTTTATATTGCGTGCATTATTCATTCAGAAGTTACGAATATTATAAACGTGTTTTTTGTATTTTGTTGTTATAGCTTCAGTTACCTATTCACAATTGTTATTATTCCCAAGCTACATATTTGATTTCTTTATCAACATTAATTTTAGTTAATACTTATGTTATTATCTTATTAATATGACACATAGTAATTAACTATGTTATATTAATAAAGATAGTATTTTAGCAGTTTTATTTTTCTGCCGCCCGTAGATAAAATATTAATGCAACAAGACAGCAAAGGAAACATTTCTGCCTCGTTTATTCATTGCCTGCCTCGGCTTTTTATTCATTGCCTTCCTCGGCTTCGCCTCGGCAGTCAAATTGGTGAATTACTTGCCTCGGCTTCGCCTCGGCAGTTAATTATCATAGCCTGTCCTCGTCTTCGGCTCGGAGGCTAATCTAATCACTCGTCAGTAAAATTCAATTTTGCTGCCTGGTTACATAAACAACTACTAATGTTCGTTCGTTAAACCTATTTTCATTTGTTCATTTGTTCAGTCACAAAATTTTGGAATATCCCTTCAACATACTACTCATAATAAGGTTCAAACTCTCTGAGCCTAACAAATAGATTAGAATAACAAAGAGCTACCTAACTATTGTAGGTTTTTTTCTACTCAAATAAATTTCAACTGTAGTCCAGTCACCAGGCGTTTTCGCTCTTAATTTTGGGAATCAACATCGATTTTCTTGAAAATTTGGATTTAAGTAATATTTAACATCAATCTACAGGCGGCAGAAAAATAAAGCTGAAAATATTACCTTATTCAAAATCTACCCTGTGCCAAAGAGGGCTTTTACCCTAGAGGTGAAAGCCACCCCTTCTAGGGGTTTAAACATTTTTTAATTAAAATAAACTAGGAGATCGATAGATTGACCCAATTCTAAGCAACTTTTGATCTATAAAGTTTTTTTAAAAGTTTATACTTTCCGAGTTATTAAGGATTGAAACTGTGCATTTTTTATTGAAAAAAAACGCATGTTTTAAAAAGTTTTAATTTTATCGAAAAAATCTGTAAGAACAAAAATGTAGCTAATAAAAAAATAAAGAGATTCGTTTTTAAAAAACAAATTTCTGTAAACTCAATACGAACTGTGTTATTGCTCGTTGACTGACGGTTATCTTTCGAGAAACCCGAAATTGAAAACCTTCAACCTTAAATAACTTGAAAATGGTTAAGTTTTTGGGGACAACTCAACTGAACTTTTTCAAAGAACATATTCCCTTTCAAATGAGCTCTAATAAAAACAATTTGTATAAGAATTGACTGACTTATAACAAAAATAAAGTTACTTCTTTTGTTTTGAAAAATTTAACAATTAGACCCACGCCATTACCGCCCAATTCAAAATTAATCGTAACCCATTTGCAATTAACTTCATTAATGTGTTAGTGATATGATCCAAGTGATATGACCGGTTTGGAATGCTATTTTAGAAAAATATAATTGATTAAATTGAAAATTGCATTTTTGTTATTTTGAAAAAAAAAAAAAAAAAAATCTTATATATACCAAAAACTATTCATGATATGAAAAAATGTTTCAAATGTTAATTTTAGGGCTTTTCTTATTTAAAATTTAGATTTTTTTTTTATCTTCGTATAATAAAAATTGAATGAGATATGGTGGTACAAAGTTTGAATTCGAGCACTATTTTTAGCTGATACAAGCCCTTTGAAATTAATCCTTTTCAAAAATAAGGGTTGAATAAAGTTTTAACTGACATGACGTTAAAGCGCTTGAAATTCCCTACAAAGGGTTTTTTTTTTTTTTTTTTTTTTTTTTAAAGTTAATAGCCTTACAAATTAAGGGAATTATCGTCGAAAAACAAACTGTACTTTTTTAAAAAAATAAATCGGACTTCAAATTTCGGAGCAAAGCGACTTTGACAGAAAAATGTAGCATACAATGGAGCAACAGCTGGCACATGGTGAAAGCATTATAATGGCATTTTCTAATCTATGTGTGTTTAGATATATACAGGGTAGTCCAAGAGTGTCCCCCCTCCCCCCTTCTTAACTTTTCAACGATTTGACGTAAATTAATAAAAGGGGGGATTCGTACCATGTAAAGGGAAGTTTGTTTTCATGCAATCGCGCACTAGGGGCAACCATCCATTTTTCCCCCAGGCGCTGCAATGAAATCAACTATTTTTATTTTTTACCCCATTTGGGGGGCAAAATATTGGAGAAAGAAAAAAAAATTAAGGTAAAATTTTATTATTTTTCTATTATAATATTATTGCTATCAAAAATATACACTGCAATTTGAAATTTTGAAGTTGGTTGGCCTGGGGACAAAATAGGGGCCTACTGCACGATTGCATGAAAATTTCTTCCCCTTGCATGGTACGAATCCCTTACGTTTCATTAATTTATCGCAAACCCTTAATATTTTACAACGGTATGTGTTATCTTTTACTAGTCGAGAAAGAGTTATTTTTATATCTTTTCCCCCCTATAAGGGGCAAAACATTGGCGATAGAAAAACAATTTTCAAGTAAAATTGTATTATTTTTCACCGTAAAAAACAAATATGCTAACAAAAATATACACTCCAATTTTGAAGTGGGGTGGCCTGGGGGCAATGTGGGTGGTTGCCCCTAGTGCGCAATGGCATTAAGTGTTGAAGCGTCTTACAAATAACAATTTCATTCAAATAAAATACAATAATTCGAACTTAATATGACGAACTTTTAAATCATTTCAAGTTATAATACGTATCTTTAAAACTAGATTTGAAAATTATTGCCCTCAGGGGATGATTTACAGGGGTTAAATCATTTTGATCAACCATGAACTTATTTGAGAATGTTAAGAGATCTACAAATAATTCATTTAAACCAATTACATGCTAGAATCTAACATTTTTTCAATTGTTTACAATAAGGGGTGGTTTTCACCCCTAAAAAATTAATAGCCCGGTTCGGCACCGGGTAGATTTTGATTTTGAAGTAGAGGGTAAGTAGAGCTCTAAATCTAAATGTTTACGAAAATCAGTGTTGATTCCCAAAATTTCGAGGTTTTATGTTATTTTACCACTGGTGACTGGACTACTAGAAATACCAAGGAGGAATTCTGATTCGTCAACAATATGATAGGTCAACAATGACCTATAAGCTGTTGAACGGGACTAAAACTGCAAAGAAAAAAAAAAAAATATGACTGGGTAAAGTAGTATAACACTACTTTTGTTGAAAATCCAATTTATTTAGGTATAAAATCCATTCATCTAATTTTCTTATGGAGGATATAGTAAAAGATCATGTCATGCTACTAAGAACTATTTAACATTTGAACGTACGTAACTGACACAAACCAAGCAGTATAAAAAAAAAAAAATGATTTCTGGGTTGCCTGAAACTGTTTACAATAAAAAGTAACCCTATTTGAATGCTTACCCTTTCTAATTAACCTAAGTAAAGAAAAAAAGTAATTATTTCAACAAGGTTTTTTTTCGCACATAGAAAAGTAAAATCCAAGTGTATTTCAACAATAGTTCTTATAATTTAAAGTCTTCATTTACTGCATAGTTTTTGTCAAAATTCAATTTAACTATTTTGACTGTACAGAGAAAAAAGTTCAATGACTTTTCTTATAATCTTAAAACATAAATAAATTCCAAACTTTGATGAAAAGAAAAGAAAGGAAAAAAGACACTTAATTCACCCCTGTAAATTGAATTCTTAGACTCTCGGAGAGAAATACCATATTTCATTGAAATAGTCCAATTCCTCTGAACGGCTTTTTATTTCTTATATTTTTGAAATATAGTTCCTTAATATCTTCGACCTCTCACTTTTTCCAAGGTTATTATTTGATCGGGAAGCGGGATAAAAGCACTTGTTATTATACGACTTATATATTTTGAGCCTAAAGACCAATAAAAAAACTTGTTGCCAGTAAGAGCCTATATTTCTTTGCATTTTATTGAAACGTGAATACAGTGTGGAAGTTTAGGTCGATAGCCAATTTATCAGGGAATACTTACATTTTCAAGGCTTATTTTTTTCTAAAAGGTTGGTAAAGACGTTAAAATCTTTAGTATAATATTTAATAGTTATTAAAATACCCGGGCTATTAGTGGAACACTTAACTTTCTCGCGCCTTCACGTACTTTAATGATGTTTTGTTTGTACGACCCATTATTGTCTAAGTACTTTTTTCTTACTCACATATGCGATATATATATATATATATATATATAAAGATAAAGTTTTGTGATGGCTTGAAAATTCAATTTGAGATTTTGATGTATAAACACGTTTTGAGGTCATTGAGTCCAAAAAGTTGTGTGTTGGTTACACACACACACACACACACACACAGAGTGTTTTATGAAGTTCTCCCACCACTAATGGAGCTTGCACTTTAGCTTATTTCATTAAAAAAGTTTATGTCAACATGAGTCAGATTCACTTTATTTATCGATTTAATTGCTGTTGACATTTCGACGAAGATCACATAACATTGAAATTATGTTTATTCTTTGAAATAAAATTGAATATTTTTGAATAGTCTGAATCTCGTTAATTCCCCTACATTTAGATATTAGGTATTTATTTCCCTTAAAAGGTAGTATGTACATTTCTTTCTTATTTCCAGTTTTTACTGCTTATATTATAATATATTTTTATTTACTTTCATTCTTTCTTTTGCTTTACTTGTCCACTAGTAGCGGAACATCTGTAATAACAGTACATTATTAATTCAGAACATCTTCGAAAAATTTTACCTCCTATACTTCAACAGATTTGTCCTAATCCGCATGCCTGTGAATTGCTCGCGTTGCATTCCTTACCTTCGCACGGTTGTCTTTCATTTGCGTTAACAAAATTGCAAATACATTTGTTGGTTAAGAGTACTTTCAAAAATGAATGGTCCTATAAATGGTCCCGCGCCACACATTAACGCTAAATCTACGTTGAAAAACTGTGACTCATCCGTAATTAAATAATACACTTGCCGGAGCACACTTTTGTCCTCAATCGAAGACAATCGACAATCTTGTTTATATATATGTATATATATATATATATATATATATATATATATATATATATATATATATATATATATATATATATATATATATATATATATATATATATATATATATTATACATTTTCATTTAACATTTAATTAATCATTGATCAAAAAACAAATTAAAAAATTAATTAAAAATTATTTTTTATTTTTAAAAAATTTAAGTATTTAATTATTGATCATTTTACTAAATTAACCATAAATATAACTCCTCCCCAGTGGGGAAATATGCCCGTCCTATTACCCTTTGTATTTACAGCTATTTTTCTCTATCACATTGAACTTTTTTTTATGGGAACTCCCACAATAATTTAATATCTAATGTAAGATCTTTTGTCTTATGAGTTGAGTGTGTATCTAGGTTGTGATTATCATTTCTGTGTGACAGTCATGCAATTGTTTAATTGTTTGTTTTAGACAAACTAGTATTATAAAATTTAACTGAATTGGTGTATAATATAAAACTAGTATTCATCAACTATAAATTATAGTTTTATTATTAATAAGCATTATCTTCGTCATTATAAAAACTAACATTTTTATAGCATAAATTATGTTTTGTTGTATTATTTTCTGTAGCACTCGAGTAATCTTCGATTGCCCTTGTCTTAACATTAGTTAAGGGTGGGTCGAAGAGCCCTTGAACTGTGCTGTGACAGATTATAGCCACGTAGTTTCATCTAGCGTGTTCAAACTTATTTTAATGTCTCACGAGGCTTGGTTGTGGCTTTGCTAAAGCTATATTTTTTCTCATTTTAAATAAACTGTCTTTATATTGTTTGTACAAACCTTGCAATGAATAGATAAAAATACAAATAAAAAGAAAAAAAAAAATAGAGTAAACTCAGAGTTTGGAGAACATAATGTAGGTTAAGAAGAAAACAAAATACTACCCTTAAATTCTAACAAAGAAAAGCAAAAGTTAAAAAAGTATGAGAAACGTCGAGTGATTATTTAAGCGTTGTAGTCCTGCTGTATTTTTTAAAATTTAATTTTGTGTTTTTTCTATTCGATAATTTATTATTATTAGTCTACCCTTGTTGAAAAGAAGGCAATTTGCAACCTATATTGCTAAGTGGGAAACGCCAATACTACTATATAAGAAGCTATATCTTTCGATGGTTTCAAATTACATGCATAACATGACCCAATTTTCTGAGCAATTTAACCTAAATATACTATATTTTACCAGATACGTGAGTCCGTCTAAAATAAAGGCACACATATCTATAAATTTTATAGATTTATAATCTTTCAAATCCCTAGCTTTAAGAGAATAGAAAAATAAATGGTTACAAAGATTTACTGACACTTGTATTTTGAATTAGTCGATAGCACTTGTCTGTTTTTCATGAAATTTAAATGATTTGTCGAAAGTTGCCCATTCTTGTTTCCATATAATTTTCAAGCTTCTGCTCTTATTGGTTTCTCTTCCACAATCTTTAATTTGCACCTACATCCTAAAAAAGTATTCGTCGGACTTTTAAAATTTTTTTATGGTTTATCGAAAGAAGCAGAAACATTTTAGGGGTTTCAATTAAAAAATTACGAAGAAACACGATCAGTGATAGTTAAGTGGAGTTATTTCCAAATTATTTAATTTTAAACAACAAAGATGTCGCTGTATAGTAGAGCAAGCTCGGTTAGAAGCCTTTTCCACTCAAATTCTCTCTCCCCCCCCCCTATATTCGCTACGCTCTCTCTCTGGTTCTATAGGACCAATTTTCCTTTAACATTTAACAAACATCTTAATTAAAATTGTATTATGCGTCTCTACATGAAATCATCACCCCCAACTATTTCTATCAATTAATAAGTTTTCCTGGGACAAATCTTGTAATCTATATTTGACCATCTTCAAAATCAGGAAACAGTTTTAAATTTGGTGTAGAGACAGTTTCCTTGTATTAGGCGATAAATCAATAAATTTCCTGATTTAGGTATATGGAAAAATTTTGGTAGTGAAATTCAGGAATTCAACAAAGGTGAATATTGACAGCAATTTGAGGTTAGAACTTAAAATAGATTAAAGGAGACTGTAATAACCCTGGCAGTTGATCGGGACTAAAACCCAAAAGAAAAAAAAAAGAAAAAAAAGTTTTAGTGTGACGAAGACTAAAAAAGAGAAAGTAATGTTATACTTAAAAAATAAAAATAATAACATAAAACAAGCTCTATAAAGGAGGAATATTTTTATCAGCCATAGTAGTAGGAGCGATTACAAAATAGTTTCTCCGTTTTGTCCATGTTTTATGAAGGCGTATTTTTATTATTATTTTTTTTTTTATAATTAATATTAAGTATAATTTGAATTTGTTTAATTTGGACCCTTATTTGGGACCCCCAGAAGGTATTAAAACACTTTCCTGCTTGGACGAGTTTTCGGGAAGAACGGCCTTTTTTTGGTCTAATTTTCCTGGGCTAAATCAGTTGGTTTTAGATCTGACTGCTTCAAAAATGGTACTGCTTTAAAATGAAAACTTTTTTTTTTCAAGAAACAAGATGTGAAACGTTATTCCATTTATAGTTGTTTTCTTTGTAGATAGGTTCATTAACCTGAATAATTTTAAATAATATTGATATAGGAGATTAAAATAAAGTATTTCATCTTTTGCTTACATCAATCTTCGTTAAGAGTTGAATCGGTAATACATTTAATTGGTGTTGGAGTGTTTGCAATTGGTATAGAAAAAAACAATTTACGCCTCTCGTTATCACTGATTTCCTCTACTGGTTAAAATGATAACCACTGTTGAGGAAATGGAATAGTGAGTAATTTATTATCTTTATTTGATTGACCCTCAAAAATCTAATTTAGTTGTTAAACATCATCTGGATAGGGACTTTTTGCAATTTTTGATGCATAATAAACCCTTGTTTGTATTTGATTTTTGTAGCTAGTAGGACGGTTAATTATTTATCTGATCAAACATAACAGAGATCCCTAATTATTCCAGGTAATTACTTTTTATCTTTGAAAAGAAATTTTTTCCCCTATATATTTTTTTTAATTAAAGGTTATAATTTTTTTTTATTCTTTTTTAATTCATTTGTATATTTTTTTAAAAAACTTTTAGTTTCTTATTATTATCAACAAACAGTTTATCAAAGTTGTATGACGTCATAAGGATTATATAAAGTTTGCAATAAAAACAACTTTTTCCTGATAACCCTCGGCTATCTTTACTGTGTACTAGAAACATCTCCCTACACAAGTATCTTCTATTCGTTCCACGAACTGGTTTAACTTCTGTATACATTGGAAAATATTGTTTTCTCTTCTTGTACAGACTTCTCTTCTTATATATAAGTATAGAAATATTAGCTGCATGAGATTGTTCATTCTGCTATCTTTTTCTTCTATCCATGAGAAAATAAGTGCTAGCTCTAAAAAGATTTAAAAGCAAAACACCATTATCATAACATAGACGAATATATTTAATGAATGCTTTATCTTCAGAATTAACAAGCAACTCGAAAAAAACCTGAATGAAAATCCAGGTTTGTCCCAAACACAATAGATGGTGACGTCATACCGCTCTGAATGAAATGAATTCTTGAGCGTAAACAAGAGTGGAAGAGGGTTAATTCGAAAACAATAAGGTACGAATCCTTTAGTGAAAGAACATCCGACTACCTTACCTTTAGCTATTATTATTCTCAGCTTTTAAAAAGGAAGCAACAAGAAACGGGTTAATCTGTAACAGAGGCGGATCCTCATCACTTGGTTACAGATTTTTTTTTTTTGTAAATAACTCCTTTTTTGAATGAACTATAGGCTAGAAAAGTATTCACGAAAAGAAACGTTTTGTTTTAGAAGTTGTAGAAGCCTGTTTCCTGGGTGGAAAAATACAGAATACGTATAGAAATGAAATGCTATCAAAATTTATAAAACAGAATCAGCCCATGATGGCACGATATATATGGATCACGCTAAAATAATAATTATTCTCTACAACTTAGCTCTATAATTATCTCTACAACTTGTTTGATTGTGTATAGGCTCATTGGTGTTAGCTAATTGATGTTGACGTAGATAATTACAATTTATTACACTTTCTGTCCTACAACTTCACGCAGTTACAACAAAAGAGTCTTGATTAAATACATTTTTCTCTTATCTATGATTTACTCTGTAAATAAACTATTAAGATTGTTTCATAACAGACTTAGATTAAAAGAGAAGAAGTATATAATAACCAATTTTATATTGCAAAAGAGAAATCAGTTAAAAAAAAGCTGTGTACTTAAAAAAATTACTGAAGGTTTATTTATTTTTTTTACTGAGATAGCGTAATTGGTGTTAGAAGGATGAGTGGTGGAGTTAAAGGTAGCAATCTTCCACTTTTAAGGAGGGAAGACTCTAGCTGGTTTCTCTTGATTCCAAGCCCTCCCCTTTTACTGGAGTTCGATTAATTCTGGTCATGAGAGAGCCTCAACCCCTCTGAGATGCCCCGACCCAGCCCTGGGATCTTAACTACCACCCTCGGGCTCTTCAAGTACTAGGGGCTCTAATTAAATTGTCTTTTGCTTCTCCCCCCTTGTTCAACAGAACGGGGTAAAACCCGACAGCGAAACGTTATGTTCTCGGCCACGAGTCTCGGAAATAAACTTTTCTACCCACGACCCTTCCTCATACCCTTTTGCCCTTTAAGCTGCAACTGAAACATTATAAAGATTAGATAATTATTGATAAGATGATAAACTTCGGAAACGGGCGCTCGGTAAGATTAAAAGCATGTTCGTCCATATCGAGATTAAAGCAATAGCTACTGAATCACGTACAGGCGATTTCTTATCTCACCTTTATCTGTTATAGGCCCTACAATACAAATAAACAATTATAAACACTGAAAGCCCAAAAAAATCGCTTTAATTTCTTATGTACGTAGAATATACATACAAAGAAAAAAGTATTTTCATTGTGCATTATTATTCAAATTATATTTATTGCAAATTTTCAAAGATATTTTCGGATTTAATTCTGTAATTCTCTGAACTTTTTATAAACAAAGTTTTAACAAATGATCGATTGTGTGGACTGAGATTTTGGTACCACTTCATAATTTTATGACTAGAGAGGTTAATAGAAAGTAACACAACAATATTGTCACCAAAATTGTATATTAATTATTAACAATCGCGTTTCGAAATTTTATATCATCTTCAGTGTTAAATGTTAGCATAGTAAAGTTAACAGTTTAAGAGTAAGAGTAAAGTTTACTCATACTATGCGAAAACTTAGCACTGAAGATGATATACTATTTCGAAACGCTTTTGTTAACAATTAATATAAAATTGTTGTGTTACTTTCTATTAACCTCTCTAGTCATAATTAAGAAAGTTCCGTTGATTTATTCTGTGAATATCCATGTTTGTTTTCAGCATTATTCTATAATTCTAGACTAAGGTTATAGAGTCAAATACTGTTTCTCCGCAATAGCTTTTATTAAGATAAAACCGGTTATAAACTGTCATCATAAGTGCCGGAGAGATGGAGTCAAAGGAACGAAAAATCTGAGTGAAGTTCTCAGCTCTGTCCAATAGACAGCTATGAACTTCATTCTGATATGCTATCATCTGAACTCATACCTCCTGACAGTGTCTATCTCTTAAAGACTCCTAGTTTTAGCGACAATATCTCTAGGCTACAAATATATATATATATATATATATATATATATATATATATATATATATATATATATATATATATATATATATACTATTTTACATTTTGTATTACTTAATGGTTTTATCAGTTACAATATACCCAAAAATATCCCCCCCCCCAGCGCCCCTACAACGGCTAGTACTAAGATTTAGAAATTATTCATGGAATTACGTTATTAAAGGTCGATCAAAATATCCCCTAAAAAAATAATTTACCTTATTGTCATTACCGATAAAAAACATTGTGACCCCCGGGGATTTTCGTTGTTTTTTTTGGGGGGGGGGAGACATTTTGCCTAAATTTGTTAATATTTTTTTATTTTCATATAGAACCGGATGGGAAAATAAAAAGAAGATAAAATAGACTGCCAATTCCTATCATGTACGTTATTGTTATATTAACATTGACATTATTGCTATATTGTTTATTGTGTAAAAACTATTAATAGTTTTAGCAATGTTTAACACACTACATAGCGGTGTCGCTGTTGGTTTTACTGAAAAATTGTATTTGTAAAAAATGTTTGTCTTATTGAATAAATGAAGTTAGATTTTTTCCTGACCTAAAATTCTAATTTTATTTTTGAAGTTTACGTTTATGCGAGCGTTGCTCGTGAATGCTTGGACGGATAACGTTGTCCAAAGAACTCGTCCTGGGCATTGGTAAAATGAATATGTGTACCAAATTTCATCAAAATCGGTTGACATTTACTCAAGTTATCGGCACATGTTTCATAATTCACGGACACACAGACCGACAGATATACAGACACGGGACAAAAAATGTTCCCTGATGTCTGAAACGGATTTCTGTTTTGGAATTTTTAAAATCAGAGACATGAAAGTTTTTCGTTCTCAAAAGTGAATGCTTCCGTTTCCTTCGGTAAGCTCGAAAGCAATATTATTTTATTTTATTATTTCGTATATATGCTTAATAATCTACGAAAACCTAAAAAGTAATTGGATGCAAGTACTTCCCTGTGATTTTTTAAACATTGTTTGATTTAAAACGTTGGAGAACTCTAATATAATCTCAGAGCATTTGAGCATATAACACTTAGGATGGACTGAGGTTAAGAACTAAAATACGTCCTCTCCATAATAACTTTTATTAAGGTAAACCCGGAATTTAACCACAAGCAGTCATTATCAGCGCCGGAGAGATATAGTCGCTGGAGATGAGGAACTCGGAGTCTTAAAGTAATAGACACTGTCAGGAGGTATGGGGTCAGATGACAACAAATCTTAGTGAAATTCCTAGCTTTCTATTGGACAGAGCTGAGAACTTCACTCAGATTTGTTGTTCTTCTGACTCCAACTCTCTGGCACTTATGATGACTGTTTAAAACCAGTTTTATCATAATAAAAGCTATTGTGGAGGAACAGTATTTGACTCTATAATAACCTTAGCCTAGAATTATAGAATAATGCTGAACACAGACATGGATATTCACAGAATAAATCAACAGAACTTTCTTAATTATGACTAGAGAGGTTAATAGAAAGTAATACAACAATTTTATATTAATTATTACCAAAAGCGTTTAGAAATTTTGTATCACCTTCAGTGCTAAGTTTTCGCACAGTAAGAGTAAACTTTACTCTTACTAAATGGTCCCACCACTCAGTAGTAGTATAGTACTTATAACTTTATAACGAAAAGTCCGCGTCCTCAAATGATGACAATACTCTGATCTAAAGACTTTAATGCTTTCATGCTTGTTTTGCTAAGAGAAAGAAGGAGTCCTTTTCCACCTAAATAATTAAGTTCTATATTTATATTACTGAAATTAGAAGAAATAAATGTAGCATCCTCAACTATTGGATTGAATGTACATACTAACAAAATGAAATCATATTTATCATTAAGATAAATTGTCTAGCCTGTATCTTTTTTATACGAGTATAACACAATGATAGAAAGTTAATTCATTTCATTCTGGTCTGTGACTTCGTTTTTTTGAAATAGTCTTTCTTCAGATTATATAGTGAGTTACTTGAATATAAAAAATTAACAATAACTGCACCTTAAATATTTTAAAGACATGAATTTTCCCTGTATTGACAGTGGTCCTTGTGTATCCTATTTATTTATTTTCCGAATTATTCAGTGTAAGTGTTTGACAATCGAACTTTATTCGGTAATCTGATCGTTTAAAATAATATGAATCTCAAACGGTTTAATGGATGATATTGAAATTCTGTATAAATATTCTACGCAGGCCACTTATTGAATTTTCAAATGAAGGGTGGGTTATGCAGAAGGGTTGGCCAAATGTTTCATAAATAAGTGGGAAGGGTCATTTTAGTTTAAAAGCGTTGTTGGTGAAATATTATATGAATATTAATATCCTTAACTCCATTTTTAAACCAATAGAAGTTTGACCGGAATGTTAGATAGTTAGATTTAATAAAATCGGCCAAACTCTAGGGATATTAAACGTCGCAAGAATGGGTGTAATATTGGCATCACTGAAACATTGTAGCGCATACAATTTTAATATTTATAATTTTGTGACAGTAAAAAGCCGAATTAGCTTTTTTCAGTTTATTAATTAAATATGAATTGTACAAATTAAAAACTATAAATATCGTAAAATCTATATAGATGGTGTAAAGTTTATCGAATATATAGCTGTTGAACTTGACTGACAACTTGACTTAGGGTAGGGACATTTAAATTATTATTATAAATATTTAAATAAATCATTATAGTTCCTCAATCCTATATTGTATATTGGTGACCCCGTTAAAAAAAGAAAAAGTAACCAATATTAAGAATGATTGTATCGGGTAAGCTACCCTGGCTTCTTCAACATCTTAAACAAAACGAACCAAAATCTTGCGAACGTGGTCCAAAGTCGGAGGGTGGCTACTGAGCTTGACTGACATGATTTTACCTATGTGACAGTTAAATTATTATAATGGATATTTCAATAAATATCACTATAAATATAATATTTTAGTAAACTTCTATAGACTAGCAATCCTGTTATACATTTTTTCGTGGAAACAAAATAATGTATCGCAAACGATTCTGACGAAAAAGGACTTTCATTCCAACCAACACCTAACTCTACATAAGGAAACCTAAGTCCACATAAGAAAACTTTCAATTAGGATTCTGACGATTTTAATTATAAAGTAAAATGTAGTCAATTAAAAAACAAATCAAATCATATAAGTTCATGTCCCCTGGGAAACATCTAGTTTTCTAGAGATTGATGAAAATAATTTGATTTTGTTAAAAATCGAAAACACTAAGTGAGCAACCACCGGTTGAATAATTTTTAAATGAGTTTTTGAAATAGTTTGCCAATTTGTGTGGCACATAGCTTCCTCGCTCCTATTTCGTATGTTTTAACGGTAATGCTTTTTTCAACCTATTATTGACAAATTTATTTAATTTTTCCCTGCATTTTTACATCTATCGAAAATGTTTTAATTTTACCTGAATTGAAATATAAATTTAGCACAATTTACAGAACTCAGGCGGTTGAAATCTATGTAACGGTTGAAGGCTATACGTTTGACAAACCGTCTAAATTTCATCAAAAAAACAGATAGGTACTTTTGAAGATGTAGTGGTATATAAATGTATGTTTGTGTGCATGTGGTAGACAAACAAATGGGCGCAGAATGTTGAAACTTATATGAGACCAACAATGAGCTAATTATGACCTTCCATACAAGTTTAATTAGTTATATAGTAGTTTTTAAGATATGTTGGTTCGCAAAAATTGAGCGTCAGAAAAACACGGAAACAAAAGGGTTCCCTGATGCCTAAAACGGATTTCTGTCTTGGATTTTTTAAATCGGAGACATAAAATATTTTCACTGTTCAAAACGATCACTTAGCTCGGAAGCATAATCATTTAAAATTTAAACAGATAATAACCCTGGCAGTTGATCAGGACTAAAACCCAAAAGAAAAAAAAAGAAAATAAATTAAACAGATAATATAGGATATAAATTCAGAATCAATATTTATATGAAAAAGTTTTGTGTGATGAATAACCAATTTATTTTTTGTTTCAGGTGAGTCCTTTAGTGTATTTTCATCTTAAGCAGCTATAATTAAGACAAGTAAGTTGCAATATTTATAAACTACATAATGGTATGTAGAATGCACAACAAAATAATAATAATAATAAATTAATATAAATATTTGAACCATTCCTATCTCTGCATAATTAAAGTTGTTAAGGGGTGCATATATTGGTTGGTGCATTATTTTCTATTTTCCCGAAAAAATTTAACTCCAGTAAATCATAATAATTGTAATTAAACTGCTAATTACTGTGGTACATAGCTCCCTCGCATCCTATCACGTACTTTATTGATTTTATGCTTTTACAAGCCATTATTGTTTAATATATTTAATTGTTTCACCCGTTTTTTTAAATTTATAATTGTTTTAATTTTTTACATGAATAAAAGTATTAATTAAGCAACCGTCTACGGTCTCTGACGGTTAAAATTACATACTCTGTTTTTATCCGTGGTCTACTTTCGACAAACCATCTAAATTTCATAAGAAAGAAACAGATGAGTTCTTTTAATGATATTGGTGTAAATAAATGTATGTTTGTGCGCATATTGAAAAGAGACAAATGGGCGCAGAAGCTTGAAACTTATATGGGGCCAACAATGGGCTAATTATAACTTATCATATATAAGTTTGAACATTCTGCGCTCATTTGTTTCTCTTTCACATGCGCACAAACTTACAATCATTTACACCTATAGCTTCAAAAATACGTATCTGATTTGTATGAAACTTTTATAGTTTATCAAAAGTAACATGCAGATAGCCCCATCTAAAATCTGGGGCTATAGATTTGTATGAACCATCTGCACTCTAGCTTTTGCAAAATTGATAATTCATATAAAATACGGGGGAAACAATTAAACAAATTAGTCAATAATGACTTGCAAAAGCATAAAATCAATAAAGTTCATGATAGTATGCGAGGAAGCTAGGTACCACACCAATTGGCAGACATTTTTTTGAAATATAAATAATAGTTACCTATTTATGTAACTAGGCAGCAAGATGGAATTTTGCTGACAAGTTTTTAAGTTTTAGTTCCGAGCCGAAAGCGAGGATAGGCTAAACAATTGCACTGCAGAGGCGAAGCCGAGGCAGGCAAAAATGATATAAATATTAAGCAGTATTATACGCATATAATAATGAACAATGTGGGAGTGTTTATAACCTGAGATGTAGTAACCTTTTAGTAGTAAAATTTTCTTAAAATGTTACACCGTGTTTGTTATTTTGCTTACACTTTAAACTTTTGCTGACACTTTGATATTTTGCTGACACTTTATTATTTTGCTGCGTACATTTTTCACATGTTACAAAAGAATCAAGAAAAATTACATTTTGCAGATTGAAAACAGTTCAACAATGCTTAATTTTGCTGCCGTGAGTAGATAAAATCTTTTACGTGAAACGACAATTTCTCTTTATCCTTTGAATATTCTATTTATATTCTCTCCAAATCTATAAATGTTTTAAATCGTGAGCTTAAATATATTATCTTCTAATTCATGCATATAGTAAATTCCATTTCCAACACCTTTTATTAATTCACTTTACCTTAACATGCAACGTTTAGATAAAACAATAGAATATATCATAAAATCTTTAACATATGTTTAACATATCTTTAACGTCTTTTATTTACGAGTTAAAAATCAGCAAATCATTAATAATTTAACACTTAGAGACTTTCTGCTTTTTGAAATCTCTTTTAAACCCTGTCTTTATTGTATGTGTTATCAAAAATGAAATGAAATGAATTTAACAATTATGAAAAATCAGTTAAGATTTCACATTTAAAATATATTTAAAAGAAAAAGAATTTTTTTATTTATCCTTGCCTTATTCATTACGTTGTTCAATTTGATTCCAATGTTACTGAAAGGTAATGGAGGCATTATGGTTGTTCTGAAGAATGAGCTTTATTACGTTTTCGAATTAAAAATACCAAGAAAGACATCAGTTTCAGGCATCACGGAACATTTTTGGGCTTGTCTGTCCAACATTTTTGCTAACCACCATATCTTATAACTACTCATAATTTTAATTAAATTTGGTTTGTACGTCAAAATTAGACCATATTGGTCTTATACAATTTTTAACCTTTTGTATCTCTTAGTTTCTTTTCAATATGCACACTAACTTTTTTTTATTAACACATACGTCTTTAAAAGAACTCATCTTATATTTTAAAAATTTGGATGGTTTGTGAAAGTAGCCCAAAGATTGTATCACATTAATTTTAACCTGTGCGCACATTAAATATTGCTAAATTGATTATTGATTTTTTTTGTAAAAAATCGAAACAATTTTGTCAAATTTAATAAACGGTGGGATCCGATTGACAACAGTTTAAATTGTTCCTATTTACATTTTAATTAACTATCGTTGCAAATGTTCTATAATGTCAATGTTTTTTAAAAAGAATGCTTGAAATGCCCATTTACTCGCTTTCGGGAAATGTTTAAATAAGAGGGGTCTACGGGTGGAATATCTGAAATCCTCCAAAATGCATGCACAAACAATATAAAAACAATTTTAATGTATGATTTATTTTTATTTTTTGTTATAATATCCTAAATAAATAAATAATAAAACACATAAAAATATAGATATAAATTATTTTTATCGAATAATAAAGCGTTTACTTAAACACGCACATAATTAACAACCGACACAGAAGAAAAGATTCACATAATTAAGTGGTTTTTTTTTTGCGCTAAATAGAATTTAATTGAAAATATAAACAGTTACAATGAGAATAATTTTCTGTAGTTAAAGAGCTGCTAGACAAAGGGTCATCCCTTCTTTAAATATAATGTTTATAAGTGTAAATATCCCTTTTTCTCAACAGTAAATTAGACTAAGGAATATTATCACTTCCATACACAAGAGAGATGATTTAGACTGAAGAACTGTTAGACAAAGGAACATTATCCTTTTAGTAGATATATACAGAATTGTGTTATTCCTTTGTCTCAAAGTACTTTGACTGAATATCCCTTTGTCTTAATTGTTCTTTAGACAAAGGAATATTAACTCTCCCGTGTATAGGTGAGATGGTTTTCCTTACTCAAAAGAACTTTTAGGCAAAGGAACATCTGCCCTTTTGTGTAGAATTTCTATCACTATCAATATGTACTCACTATGGCATTATCATTATAATATACAATACAGTAATATTGCAATGGCAATGACAAAAAAATTTCCAAAATGCACTCCAATAGAACAATAGTCAAAATTAATTTCAATAGCAATAACAATGCACAATACTCAAATAAATAATCGATTGTATCAATTTTACAAATGGACACAGTTTTTATGTGGTTTGGATACACGAAATATTTCCTTTAATAAATGTGGGGTTCTTTTTAAAGATTATGCGTCTATTTTGGAGGATTTTAGCTATTCCGTTTGTATTTCCCACCCGGAGAATCCTCTTATTCCAATGATTCCCGTAAGAGCGTAAGAGGACATTTCAATTTTTTTCTAAAAAAAACTTATAATTTTATCGAAAATTCGCAACGATAGAATTTCTTAAATTGTAAAAAAAGAAAAAAAAACCTGAAGTCAATCAGAAAAAATCTCTAGAAAAAATGGGTTGTTAAATGCAGATTTACCAAAAATATGTGTTACCAAATATTTTATCAAAAATGAACATGCTTTGAAAGTGTTAAGCTACTTTTTATTAGTTCCTAAAGCGCCAGGTAGAAATAAAGTTATTGTTTTAAAACTAAATGAAAGAAGTAACTTTTCAATGTTTACTTTATGAGTGTTAGTAAAAACCTGGCATACAATAACTAAAGCTCCTTTACGAATTTAAGAAATATTGATTAGATTTTTATTATGGTCGCTATTTACTATATACGAATAACTAGCTGGATACCAGTGCTTCGCTACGGAGTGTTTTTAAATTTGATAAGTTTATTAACTACCAGGAAAGCATACAAATTATTTTACTATGCGAGAATATCTAGATTCTATCCCTCCTAGTTATATCCCCCACCTCTTTGATAATAAGTTTGCAAATGTCCTAAATTTACCCCCTCCTAAATGAAAATAAGACAAAACTGTACACATAACAACAATTACTGTACTCTTAAAGAGCATTTCAACGATATGCATCATGAAGATAAAGGGTATTCATTACTTGTACCCCGTACCCCTTTGAACCAAAAGTTATACATAGTTCGAAAATTCATGTAAACAGTTACCTTCCCCTTGCTTTGAAGGTCAAGTGTGCAAATTTTCATCGAGATCGGAATAAAACTGTAGATTTGTATAAAAGAACTTGCATATGTACATTCATATGTTGACTTTTATATACATATATAGATATAAATTTCCATTTTACCTCTCCCCCTTCTAAATGAAAATAAGACAAAACTGTACTTAAGAACAATTACTTTTCTCTTAAACAGCTTTTCAACGATTTGTATCATGAAGGGTATCAATTACTTTGTCATTTGTACCCCGACCACATAACAACAATTACTGTACTCTTAAAGAGCATTTCAACGATATGCATCATGAAGATGAAGGATATTCATCACTTGTACCCCGTACCCCTGTGTACTAAAATTTTAATTTCGTAATCTCATGTAGGCAGTGACCTTCACCTTCTTTTGAAGAAAAAGTGTGTAAATATTCATCAAATTAGGATAAAAGACATACCCTCATGCGGATACACTTGTTTTTATATAAGATATGGCTATATTTTTTAATTATACCCCCCTCCTAAGTGAAAATATGATAAAACTGTACATAACCACAATTACTGTCCTCTTAAAGAGCTTTTCAACGATATGTATCATGAAGGATGTTCATTACTTTAACATTTGTACCCCGTACCCCTGTGTACCAAAATTAAAATTTTGAATATTCATGTAGACAGTGATTTTCCCCTTGCTTTGAAGGTCAAGTGGGCAAATTTTCATCGAGATCAGACTAAAACTGTAGATTTGTATACAGAACATGCACACATGTTGACTTTTATATATGTATGGCCGCCATCTTGAATCAATATGCCCGATTGGTGAACTAATTATCAAAAGTTACTAATTTCATAAAAGGATGCCAACTTCTGAATTTCAAGGTTCTAGCACAATTAGTTCCCGAGATATCGTCTTGTCGAATTTTGTATATAAATGGCCGCCATCTTGAATCAAGATGGTGGATTTTTAAAATATTTCATAGCGAGCACCTAGGAGGTAAGAGGAACACACCTACTAAATTTCATGGTTGTAGGTCCAGTGGTTTCAGAGATATCGTGATGTGTCAGTGAGTCAGTGAGTGAGTGGTATTTGGATTTTATAAATATAGATATTATTTCAATTAGGAAAAGTCAACTTATTAATTGAAGCGAGCGTAAGCGAGCTTCTTACATTCAACAAACTATGCATCTTGTTTGTCTGTCTGTCTGTCTGTCAGTAACGTTTACGCGTGTGACGATAACTTGAGTAAAAGTTGACCGATTTAGTTGAAATTTGGTATACATGTTCCTCTTACTAATGCTCGCCGAACATAGTATACATGATCGGCCATGTTCGTTGGACAGCGTGATCCGTCCAAGAGTTCGCGCGCAATGCTCGCGTAAACGAGAGGTTCAAAAATTAAATTGGAATTTCAGGACGGGAAAAGATTCTATCATCATCTATTCGATGAAACGAACATTTTTTAGTAAAACCAACAGCGACACCGCTATGAATTAATAAAGATCTCTAAAACTATTAAAGCGGACCTATACGTTGAACATAGAGAAAACAACCTTTTTACCGATATCTTACGTTCTAACGTAACGATTTTAATAAAACTTCATATACACCATCTAATGCACAATTGTAAACAGGCATGCAAAATTTCAATTTGATACATGCAGTAGTTTGTTTGTAGCAAAGAGATACATTTTGTAATAATTGAAAAGGAGATGTGTGGTTAGAGGAATAGTATGAATGCGGGGTGGTTCCCTTACTAATAGCCGCTGTACTACTATCATACCCTATATCTATCAACTCATCATGATTCATGATTATCTATTTTTTCAATATTCATTACATATTTATTACTGTACGCTCGCTTCAATGATAGAGCCACGCGATGCCTAGTATAACTATTGTTTCTATTTTAATGTAGCATTATTGCTTACCGAAGGTAACGGAAGCATTGTGTTCACTTTTGAAAACGAAAAACTTTTATGCCTCCGATTTTAAAAATTCCAAGACCGAAATCCGTTTCAGACATCAGGGAACATTTTTGGTCTCGTGTCTGTCTGTCTGTCTGTCGGTCGGTGTGTCCGCGAATTATGAAACGTGCGACGATAACTTGAGTAAATGTCGACCGGTTTTGATGAAATTTGGTAGACATGTTCATTTTACCAATGCCCAGGACGAGTTCGTTGGACAACGTTATCCGTCCAAGCGTTCACGAGCAACTCTTGCGTAAACCTGAACTTCAAATTTAAAATTGGAATTTTAGGTCGGGGAAAAGTCCAACTCCATTTATTCAATGAGACAAAAATTTTTTACAAATACAATTTTTTAGTAAAACCATCAGCAACACCGCCATGAAGTGTTAAAGATCGCTAAAACTATTAATAGTTTTTACCCAATAAACAATATAACAATAATTTTAATGTCAATTTAACAATAAAGTACATGATAGGATGCGAGGAAGCTATGTGCCACACTAATTGGCAGTCTATTTATTGTTCATTCGATTTAATGTGTTTTTATTTATCATTTTCCTTATAGAGAAGTGAAATGATTTCTAACATTTGTTTTAACAAATGCTTCAAATGACAAGTTATCCTCCGTCAAAATACGCTAGACAAGTTAGTAATAAACGATTCCATAGTTATATAAATGTAAGATTTAAGACTCATGCCTTTGTAGCGTTTAGTAAATAACTTTAAGTAAAGTCGTCCTACTTTGTCCAAGACTGTTATAAATGACCCCTTAATGACCTTTTGTTTTGGATTTATGTTCTGAAAATAAATTTGCACAATGCAAAAATATTATAATACCTCCTAAACTCGGCTTCTTCTACATTACTTTTAGCCTAATAAATAAAACCGTTTCTCTCAAGTGTGACCAACAAGTATGTTTTCCTTTTATTTAATTATTTTTTGTTTATTCCTTTATCACTAAATTAAATTAAAAATTATAATTAAATTGTAATTATTTTCTGTTTTAAGTTTAATTTTTAGTTTACTTTTTCATTTTAAAAGTTTATCCTGTAATTGGTTTTTGGTTGACAAAGTAGCTAATGAGAAAAAAAGGTAAAAAATTATATTATAAAATGTTAGCCAGTAACAAATAGGTTGATTTATTTAAAAAAAAAAGAAGCAGTTTGTACCTATTTTAATTTATTCGTCAAGGGTTTAAAGAAATAAAGTAATGCTGCTTCCACTTTTATAAATTGAGATCTAATAAGTGCAATTTTTTAAATATGGTTAGCACTGTTTCTTTTTATATTTTTAATGGGTCATAATATTTCATTTTTAATATAATTTATTGGCATGGATACATATACTACCGCATATAAAGGGGACAAGGGAGAAGTCAGGTGCCGTGGTTATGATATAGTCTAAATCAGTCAACCGATTTTGACGTTCGATGATTTTCTTTTTTGTAAAAAAAAAGATTGGATAAACACGAACTAAACTCCCTCATTAAATTAGTAGTGTTGGCTCGGTTTTTCAATATAATATATATATATATATATATATATATATATATATATATATATATATATATATATATATATATATATATATATATATATATATATATATATATATATATAAATATATATAAATATATATATATGTGTGTGTGTGTGTGTATGATATAACGAATATAAAATTATGAAAAATAAATTAAGTTTAAAGGACAAAGGATCAAAGCCACCACAGGACCCCCTCCCCAGCTTGGAGAAGCGAACACTCTTATGAGTTCTAGCGATCTCATCAAGTTTTAAAATACTAGTAGGCTTAACTCTGTCTATTGACTCAGTTTTATTTAAGCCTGCTTTTTTAATGACAAACGTCTTTTCCGATTTTTGAAAAAATTCACAAGGACCTTCAAAAGGTGGTTGGAGTGCACCTTTGCATTTGTCAACTCGGACAAGAACATGGCTGCACTTTTTTAAAAAAAAATTTTTTTATGTATAACAGGTCTTGTGGTGGGAATTTTGAGAGATCTAAAGTGTTTTCGTAATTTATCTACAAAATTTGTCGGTTCGGATAGGGGGTGTGGGGTCGAATAATTCTCCAGGTACCTGGAGGCATTCTCCATAAAGCATTTCTGCTGAGCTCATTTTAATTTCCGATTTAACTGAAGTCCAGATACCCAGCAATATCATGGTAGTTCCTCAGTCCAATGAGAAGGGTTACCAGATGTTCTTATCGCTGCCTTGAGAACTCTGTGAAATTGTTTAACTATTCCATTGGACTGCGGGTGATATGCTGTAATCCTTGTTCGTGCATTACATAGGAGCTTGGATAACTCGCTGAACAACCGTTATTCAAACTGTGAACCTTGGTCCGTTGTAATTTGGACTGGAACGTCAAACCTGGACACATCTTGTGAGACAAGGTTCTAGCTACCGTTTGAGCAGAAATGTCTTCGATAGGCCATGCCACAGGCCACCTAGAGAATCGGTCAATAATTGTTAAAAGGTACCAATAGCTTTTGGGTGGAGATAATGGTCCCACTAGGTCCATATGAATGTGTTGAAACCGTCCTGGAGGGATGGCTGTTGTGTGTGTGGGACACTTTATGTGACGGTTTAACTTTTGATGCTGGCATTCTAGGCAAAATTCGACACTATAAATTTAAGTTTTGGTTTATGCCAGGCCAAAAGTATTTGGAACTTGCTTTTATCCTATTTGATCTTATGGCTGGATGGGAGAACCCATGAAATTGTTCAAAAATCGTTTTTCGCAAGTCTTTTGGTATGTAAGGCCGGTTTGTTCCTGTTGACGACTCGCACCAAATTACAAGCCGTATCTGGAATCTTTACTTTTTCGAGCTTAATTTGTAGAATTTTCTTTTCGGTGCTAACCTCTGTTTCAGCTCTCCATATTTTTTTAGAAGCTTGAATATTTCCCATTCAGGAGTAAAATCGAATGCTTGGATTCTGGACAATGCATCCGCCACCACATTTGTGAACTGCGATATGTAATCCTGATGTCTAGATTGTCTAGGCGATCTTTCCGTCTTAGTATAGAGTGCTGTTGTTAGTGGTTTATGATCAGTCATTATAAAGAATTCTCGACCTTCAACCATGTATCTAAAATGTTTGATGGCTAAATAGATTGCCAGAAGTTTCCTATCGAACGCTGAATATCGATACTGGGTAGGCGTTAATTTTCGGCTAAAAAACACCCTAACGGCTCCCATCCTTAATTCCCTTTTTGCTGGAGGACGGCACCAACTGCTGTATTTGATGCGTCAGCTACAAAGCTGAGAGAAGGGGTTTCTCTAGCGTAGGTCAACAGTGTTGCATTAGCAAAGCTTGCTTAATTTCTTCAAAGCAATTTGACACTTATCTGGCCGAACAAATTTGGTGCTAGCTTTCTCAGGCGCTTTTTGTAATTGAGCCAAATGTGAATGAATTGGAGCGATTTTATGTGCGAGGCCAGGTACAACTCTATGGTAGTATTGAACCATACCTACAAACCTCTGAACCTGTGTGATGGATTGTGGTTCTAGAAATTGAATACGATGGATTTATTATTTTTCCCACTACCTGTGACAGCAGTCTGTACCATAGTTGGTAATTTTCTTTACCGTAATTTTGTAATTTATTTATCTGTGACTAAAGAAGAAAAACCTGCTAACAATTTCAGTGACGGTAAAAAGTTGATGGATTCTTATCGCCCATATCCTGACCTGACAATAGCTGTTCTATTCTTTTGCTTTCGGTAATTAAATGTCGTTCAATCAGAGCCTTTTTTTGAATATAGTGTATGAATTATCTCGAGGAGAATTTTGTAAAATATCATCGAGTGAGCCAACAACATGATCGTACTTAGTCATCTAGAATGTAATATAATATTACGTGAACTAAACTGGGTTTCAACCGTGATAAACACAGCGGGACTGGTGGTCCAAAATGGAGGTAGTTGAATACTAACAGTGTTAACATTCCCATAATTTTTCTCATCTTGGTCAATATTTAATATATCTGGCATATTGTTTTTTTTGACAGTTCAAAACCAACTAATTAACAGTTATAAAAGTTGCTTCAACTTGCTGCGCGTATTCTTTAAAACTCAGAGGTCACTACTTTGTTGGCTCGGTTCTTCAATATAATATATATGATATAACGAATATAAAATAACGGCAATTTCTGAGATTTGAAAAAACACTTTTTTTAATTTTTTCAGAAAATTCAAACAATACTAATTTAATTTAAAACTCAAAAATGACAATAAAAAATATGAAAAATAAATTAAGTTGGTGGATCAAAGCCACCACAGTAGTACTGCATTTCAATCCCAAAATATCCTGCTTAAATAATATATTCTTTTTTTAAAAAAAAAAAAAAAAAAAAAAAATTAAAATAAAAAAAAAAAAACAGTTATAACAGGTGGTTGTTTACATTTTGAATTCAAGTTCCAGCTGGGTCACATTTATCTTTAAACTTGCCAGATCGGTGCGCTTCGCGCACCTTATCCGTCTAGAAGTTGGCGCTGTGTGTAAATAATAATTAAAACAATATAATTAATTTATCTTTATTGTTACATAATTTCGTATTTTAGTAAAAGTAGGTTATATTATTTTTTTATGCATTTTCAATTATTCTATTTTATTCTACATTCAATTTTCAATTTTAGTTACAATAAGTCTATGTAACAAATTTAAGATCTTTAAATCCACTGGAAGCTAAGATAATAGTATCTGATTAAATCCAAGATGGCGGGCATATGTTGAAGTGAAAGTACCTTTAATTTTCTTCTTTAGCTACCATAGGTCTATGTACCAAATTTCAGATCCCTAGGTCCACTTGAAGCTGAGATAATAGAGAGTTATTAAATCTATGATGGTGGTTGTAATTCAATATGGCGACTATATGTTGAAGTGAAAGTACCTTAAATTTTCTTCTTTAGCTACCACAAGTCTATGTACCAAATTTTAGATCTCTAGGTCCACTGGAAGCTGAGATAATAGAATGTGAATAAATCCAAGATGGTGGCCATAATTCAATATGGTGGCCATATATATCGAACGCAAAATGGCCACACTTATCTATTTATGGTACACTCTATCTATGTACCAAATTTCAAACCTCTATGTCAATGGGAAGTAGGAGAATTAGTGGTGAATAAATCCAAGATGGCGGCTAGAATTCAATATGGCGGCCATATATCGAACGGAAAATGGCCGCACTTATCTATTAATGGTACACTCTATCTATGTACCAAATTTCAAACCTCTATGTCAATGGGAAGTAGAAGAATTAGTGATAAATAAATCCAAGATGGCGGCTAGAATTCAATATGGCGGCCATATATCGAAATAAAAATGGCCTTACTTTTCTATTTATGGTACCTTTAATTTTCTTCTTTAGCTACCATAGGTCTATGTACCAAATTGGAGATCTGGAGATCCTCTATCTATGTACCAAATTTCCGATATCTATGTCAATGGGAAGTAGGAGAATTACTGATGATTAAATCCAAGATGGCGGCTATAATTCAATATGGTGGACATATATTGAAATCAAAATGGCCGCACTTTTCTATTTAAGGTACCCTCTATCTATGTACCAAATTTCAAATCTCTGTATCAATGGGAAGTAGGAGAATTTTTGATCAGTCAGTCACTGTCTCTCTTAGTTTTATATATTATATAGATTTGGATTTTTTTTTCTATTGATCACACATTATATAATATACAGGGTGGCCCACTATGGTTGACATTGGAACCTGTAACATTCATGTTTTTTCACAATGCATTTAAACGGGGCATGGAAGTAGTTGGAGATGATGCATAAAATCTAATTTTCCAAATTCATGGTTGGCCGTCAAGGTGGGAAGATTTCACTGAAGTTCAAAAGGGTCTAAATGTGCTCAGTCATAAATTTATTAAGCATGTGTCGTCGAGATGGTTATCCTTGGAGCAAGCAGGCAAACGACTTTTAGAGCAATGGCCAGCAGGCCTGGGCTTCGATGGCACCCTTAGCTCTGCCCATTTAAGTTGCTGACAGCATTACCTATTTATCGCGTTTCTTTATTGTTAAAAGATCGAATTTCAATTGTTAAAGTTGCTCAGTGGGGAGAAGGGTGACCGATTCTAAAAATAGTTCATTAATTATTTGATTTGTTATTATTTGTTTTAAATGAGGATTCATATCAGGTCAGTATTTTCACATAATTAGTCAGTAAAGTCAGTAAATTTGACCTTACAACTAGTTTGCAGCTCTGTAACATGTGCGTCATACGCAAACACGGTTTTCGACACCTCACTGAGCCATGGTGACACTAAATGGCACATTCTGACGTTTAAGTCCCATCCTTAATACCTATTCTACCAATCCTGTACTACCATTTCCAAACACGTCAGTTTCATGCCATGGCTCAGTAGGGTGAGGAAAATTTTGCATATATGCGGTGAATCGGTGATAACGGGGAAGCAAGAGTTCCGATGCTAATTCAATATTGGACGGTATGGAGCCATTCCAGTCCCAACACTATCATTCTCAAATAATCCAACCTTATTCGTACAAGTGGAAACCAAATAAAGAAGAAACCACTTGGGCGAGTAGAGTATGCTTTTTCTGAATATGTCGCTCCGAACCAGTAATTTAGGCACCATGCGTCTGCACAGGTGACAGACAGAATTTCTTTAAAAACTCAGTTTGTTCCCAGGTGACTTTAAAACGTGTAAATACGTACAAATATTACAATCGATTTTTTTTTTTTATGAGAAAAGGGGGAACAAATATAGATCAGTCGAGTAACTCTTATCCTAAAAATAATCTTTATTTTTAAGTCTCTATCTTGTATCCTTTTATATATAAAAAAAAAAAAAAAAATACGAGTGGTGTCGCGGGACACCCGGTAGGAACGAAGTTCCTTGCATTCTTCATTAAATATAAAATCACACTGCTAAGTACGATACGTTGCTAACTACTCGTTCCAATAAATATTTTTGACTCAATTAGAAAATTATTATTAGTAAAATTATTACATAAAACTTATTACAAAAATCCTTTGATCCGCTTATGAGCAATATTATTTTATTACATCAATTTATAATTATATATTTACAGTTTTACTGGTTAATAATTTAACACAGTCGACACTGTCAATTTCTGACCATTTTCTTGGTGCACTTTCCATTTTAAATAATATACGAATACTTTTCTCAATGATAGAAACAATAATTGAAAAAAAGCGTTGTATTGTAGATAAATAGCGAGTTTAACAGGAAGAAGGAGTAAGAGAGAGAGAGTATAGTGAGAGAGAGATGGATAGATAGAAGAGTTGGGATTGCGCACGAAAGGATACCAGGCGAAATATAGGAATGGGGGAATCACTCTACATTCTTAATATTCCACCTATATTATCTACAAACCCCATACTTCGAACATCAATTTTTAAAAATTGTAAAATATATCACGTCACTGTAAAAAAAACTGCTGCTTGTATCAGGTTGAAATTTTACATGCCTGTTTCAATTGTACTTTAGACGATGTGTATGAAGTTTGATTAAAATCGTTACGTTGGAACATAAGATATCGGTAAAAACGTTGTTTTCTTTATTAAAAACGTTTAGGTCCGCTTTAATAAATTTAGCGATCTTTATCACCTCACAGCAGAGTTGGTGTTCGTTTTACTAAAAAAAATAATTTATAAAAGTTGTTTGTCTCATTAAATAGATAAAGTTAGAATTTTTTTCCGTCCTAAAATTCCAATTTTAAATTTGAAGCTTACGTTTACGCGAGCGTTGCGCGTGAACGCTTGGGCGGATAACGTTGTCCAACGAATCTGTCCTGGGCATTGGTAAAATGAACATGTGTACCAAATTCCAACTAAGTCGGTCAACTTTTACACAAGTTATCGTCATCCGTAGATTTCGTGACGCTTTTTGCGTGACGGTGATTTCGTGACGGTGATTTTGTGACGGTGATTTCGTGACGGTGATTTTGTGACGGTTATTTTGTGACGGTGATTTTGGTCGTTTTTTTCGGATTTACTCCCGGGCGCCAGAACGTGCCATAAGGAACTTCGTTCCAAAAACATTGTCGATGAGAGAAGGTCATAATTAACAATTAAATAAGGGGGTACAACTTGCAAAGAAAACATAAAGGGAATTGATTCTTAAAATATTTTTGTTACAAATGCTGAAAGTAATAAAGTAGTACAATGTACAGTTTCATATAATTTGGTAGTTAGTTAAAAGTTTATATGTATTTGTAGAAATTGGAAAGAATGTTGGCAGTTTTTTTATCGGGAATTGCCGACAAAAAGGTCAAATACCCAAGCTGGCTCACAAAAGAAATCTCCTTTACCCCTGCTTCTTTGGAACTTAGATCCAATAAAACGGAAAAGCTTACAAGGAACGTACAGCTTTTAATTGGTCCGAAACATCAGTGATTTCAATCAGCTTTAAGTTCCAAGCCTTGGTCACGGTTAACTAAAGGGGAAAGAGCTTTGCAACTTTTCTTATCCTTTTCTTTCCGAAGATTTTTTTTCTTTTCACGAGGAGCTGCGCGTCACGGTTTAATGTAAAGTTATTTTCTAGACTTGGTCTGTTTTTACCAAATATTGGGAAAAGTAAGAGTTTCTTAAACATACAAAATTAAGTGTTTTTGAAGTGTCCATCAATGGAAATCCTCGTCTGGAACAACATTCTCAACTTGACCTAATAATTTTAATTTCATAAAAGTTTATTTAAGAAATATTTCATACTTTACAAAAACGTGGATTTATGACTAATTGCATTTCTTAGCAGGAACAATGTTAAATTTTATTATCAGCTGAAAAATTTATTATCCATATCATCGTTAAAATCGGACAGTCAAACATTTTTTTATACTCATAATTTGGAATCTAAGGGCCTTGATCAAGATTATGACTATTCTAATCCCATTCCTTTTTGTTTTAAGTTCATACATAATTAGTCTGCTTTACTGGTATTTGTTTACTGAGAGTAGCAATGTACGAGTATTATCTTCTTGACGGTTTTAACGTGAAATGGATTTCTGATTTATTGTGTAACATTCTACATAATGTTACTAGATTGTTTCTACTCTGTTATTCAATTATGTAAATGTTTTATTATATTACCAAATGTGTTAGGTAGTTAACAGTTAGCTGCTAAGCAGTGTTATGCCTCCACAAGCGGTTGTTTGCTTTGTATGAATTTATTTTATTTTCTCTTTGCTCTCATTCGCTTGAAGCATCAATTCCTCCTTTTAAGTTTGTATGTAAATGTGTTTGTTTTGTGAAGGTCAAACCACGGATCAATGATCAAGTCGCTGAGAATATTGTGTTAACACTACAATGTATAGAAGAGGGTGGATAATAACTAAAAAATAATTCTACTGAAGTGAAACCTCAGTCCCTTTACCTTTTATATTCTTTTTTACTTGAAGCTTTACCCTTGAACAGGTTGTAATTTTTAACTTACCAAGACTAATACTACTTAATTTTTTAAAACTCTTTGTAAAACTTTCTTGGTAATATTATTGATTTTTTCTTAAGATTCAAGAAAAATGTGTTTCTTTTGAAGCACTTGACATTGATCTTTCTATTATCATTCTAAATTATTGTCAATTTATATCTCATTTTACTACGTTTTATTAGCTTGCTTTCTTGTTTGTTTGTTTGTCCAGTACAAATCTTGACATTGATTTTTAACTAACTTCCTGAGTAGTTAAACATTTGAAACTTTCAGAATAGCTCAGAACACGATGACAATGCATTATTTTAATACTTTTAGCCATCTTTCAGCAGAATCTAATTAGTTTTCAGCAAATTTTGCATTATGGAAAGATACTTCGGAAAAAATCCGTAAGTTATTTTATTTGTTTTGACATATCCCATAGTATTTACAATCTTCATTTTGACGGGTTTTAAATTTGTGATTTTTATTAGGAGGTAAACATTTAATGACAGCGAAAAGTAAACAAAAAAAAAAAATAAATCAATTAATGTGTGACACCCAGGTTTGTTTACACTTGTGTCCTAGGTATAGGTTTAATTTTTCTGCATATGCGTACTTCTTTACTTGTACACATTTTTCTTCTCTTACTGTCCCTACACAGGGGCATATTGACACGGTTTAGATTTGGTGTTGGTAAGATCCGTTGTACAAAGATTTGTCCTTTTTAGGGTCCGTAGGCAAAACCAAGGACCCTTATATTTTCCTGCGTGTGTCTGTCCGTCCGTCCTGTCGCCTGCTCTGACGGCTACACCTATCGTCCGATCACTTTGAAATTTGGCATGTAAGTATTTGGCATGTACACTTTGTATTTGGCATTTGTATGTTTGTTTTATGTGTCTTGTACCTACCCACATATTTTAAAAATATAGCGACTTAAGAAAAATATTTTTCAAAAAAATTAGGGTAAAAAAACTTAAGGGTAAAATTTTTTCGACACCGTGAGGGGTATCATATGAAAGGGTTCGTTGAGCTGATTACAAAAATATATAATTCTTTGGTTATAACTTTGATAGGGCGAGCGTAGGCAAGTTTAAAGTGGGTGTGAAACGTGTCCCCCCCCCCTCTATCTCGCTTATGTGAAGTGCAAAAAAATCTGAAAAAATTCCTCGACCAACATTCTTCGACCAAAAGTAAAGATACCACTTTTTGGAAATTTCGAAAAAAATATTATTTAATTTTTTATTGACAAAATACGTTTTTTTTTATAACTTTGGTCTGTTCGATGTATTTATATGATTGTAGTCCGAATCAGTGGCAAAAAAATACTTTATCAGAAGTTTGTTTATGTGTTTTGAGAATATCAGACCCATAGGATAGTTCAAAGTAAGCTTTTTAGCATTTTAAAAACACCATCAATCAGGGTACTACTTAACTATACAGGGTTGCCTACGGACCCTCGCTGTGTGCTGACTAGCTCACACTTGACCTGTTTATATAGGTTTAAGATCAGCTCTCTAGATGGTTGTCATTATGTGAAGTAAATAAATTCGGAACTATATATTTTTTTTACTAACATTATAGCAATGACAATTATATTATCAACATTACATATGATTCAACAGAAAATTTAAAAACGTAGTATGTATATAAAAAGTTCTTTTTATCTGGTAATTATCCAGTCGTATATTGCTTTTTATACCCATGTAACCAACAAATCGATGGAATTATATATTTATATTTAGCATTGTTTTCTATGTGTCTTATTTCACTTGTAACAACTCTGAGAAAATATAACAGTGTAATATTAGTATTATCTTAATAGTACATAATGTATGCTCTATGTTGAGTGTTAAAATATTTTATCATCAGTTAAGTTGCATTCCACAATGGTATACAGTTTGTGGCTGGTAAGTAAAATAAAGAACTAAAACATCCGGTTGAAATTGAAAAGTCTATAATTGACACAAGAGTAATAAAAAAAAACGAATGACAACTTATTTACAAAACTATAAAAACAAGCATGTATGGAACAGCATTTGAGATCGACCATTTCACACAACTCCAAAACAAGAGCACACTCTTATGTGCTTATAAGAGTGGCTATTCTAATAAATGAATTAAATATCTTGGCCATTGAAACTCAAATTAACTCATTGCGTCTCACCCTCAGCTACAGCTCTTCCTTCATACAGGCATGTCCATGTTTTTGGCTCTGTGAAAAATAGTTATTCAATGACACTTAAATTAAGTTACAAATACAAGTCCGAAGCTCAGGGATAAAAATAAGAGCATTCGCATGGCGAACCTAAACCTTGTCAGTCTCTTCGGGGGATAAACAACGCGGTAATATTATTATCTGTGCTTGGCACTTTTAACAGCTCAGCTTCTTTGTTTTATGTAATATCAATTCTTTAACAAATTTATTCTTGAGTTAATGTTCAACTGCTTCCGTAAAGTAAAAACACTGAAGTAGTAAACGATCTGTTTATTTAATTGTAATTTGTTGGGACTAGTCACTAAGGTTATACATTGTTTATGACGTAAATCATTTACAACCCTTTTGAATTCTCCCTCTCCCATACAAACAAAAAACGGTTTGCTTGACAAGGGGGAGAATAGCTGACGTCGGGAGAATAGCTGACGTCGATCATGTTAATACCCTTTATAACCATGTGTCTTCCAGTTTTTACAGAGTCAATTGCCCTAGTCTTTTTGACTAATTGCGCACTATGCAGATTTTTACCCTAGCTACAAATCAGTACGTATTGATAATTGTTCTATTTTTTTTTTCACAAAATTATTATTGAAATTTCAAACAAACTAATTGTAATTATTGTTAATAATTAATTATAGGTAAGTGTTAATTATATTTGTGCTATTGATGGAAATAATATTTAATTCTATATTGCATTGCTTCCAATTAAAATATATAATATATTTATGTAGAATAATGTGTGTGAGTGTGTGCCTGTGCGAGTGCGTATATATATATATATATATATATATATATATATATATATATATATATATATATATATATATATATATATATATATATTCAAAGCTTGGTGCATTATTTTCCGGGTGTATTAAGAACTTTAACTCAAAAAACTCTCAATAAGGCTTATCGCGCTCTTTTATATAAATATTTTTACAAATGAATGTGTAAAATTTCGTAATTGTTTATTTTGTTTCTTTTAAGCTAGTGTAGTTATTATGCCATGCAAACAAGCCTTTGCATTCTGGAATGAATCAGAAACAAAGCTATTATAAATACGTGTATGTAGTGTAGAAGTTTAAGAGAAAAGTTTTCATGAGCTAAATCCACATAAAACCCCACAAAATGAAGTGAATGGACCCCTAACTCAGGGGCCGCCTTGCTTGGGTCGATATCATGAACCCTGGGCATCAAGTAACCCAGACATATTTCAGAACGCTATTGTTAAACTTGTTTCTCCATTTATGAGCCAACACCCTCTCTTCTTCTGTAATAAATCCTTTAGAGCATTGTTTTTGATGAAGATGTAACCGATTTCATTTGTTATAGTCAAAGCTGTGTGCTTGGAGTTTCGTCCTTTTTTTATAACTCTTTATCTCCCACGCCGTCCTGTTGTACAGTATACTTCACATCAAAGAGAGAAAAAAAGTTGTTAAATGTGAATTTTCCTCTCCAATCATCTTTATTGCTTACAAGAGAAGGAAAATACAGAGCTGCTGAGATAACCTAGAGCTTGTCACAACAACGTGTTACAGCAAAATACCTTGTATGAATGAGAACACGTATAAGTATGAAGCATTTGTTTTATGCATACGTCAATGTTTCCTTTTGTTTCAAGGATTGCATTAAGAATTTTTTTAAAAAGGAAGAACAAAACATTTTATCATATTATTAAATAAACTAAAATGAATTCTAGTTAAAATAAGCGTTTCTAATTAAATTATTGGGATCGCTTCTTAAAATTAAAATTTGTTTATTAATTTCATGAAATGTTCTCCTGATTTTCGGCCGACTGTTTAATCTTTTTACTATGTTTTGGTTTACCATATTTTTTTTGTATAAATCTTTTACCTTTAATTTTTAGATTTATAGTTAAGAGAAATCCTAACTGAACAGACACGATGTGTAGAGAATTTACCCCGAAGTGTTTCCCACTTGGGTTTCTAAGAGTAGTGTGAGGAACGGAACAGATAATGTTAGTGCTTAGGTTGTGGTTCTAGGCTAGGGGTGTCAATTATCTCCCAAACACTCGGATCCCCATGGCCAGTATTAATTGTTTGTTAGTTTCTTTGTCTTGGATGCTTTACAAATCGTAAGATGTTTCTCATCAATGAAACGGAATAAGCATCTTTTACTCTCTGGAAACAAGGCCTCTTTCAAATAATCTTAATGTTTAGTAATAATATATCTTTTACATGTGCAGTAGATATAGATAAATTGTTTGAAAAAAATTATAGCTAAGATCTATTGTGTTCAATAAGATCTAAACATGATGAAGTTCTAACTAACTTTATATTGCGCCTGTTATTCGTCTTATCATTGTTTTAAAATGATAGGGATGTGGTTCTGTCATTAGAGATACTGGATGTGACGAGTAAACGAAATTTTATTATCAGATCACTCATTTGCGTCACCTATTTTCTAGACGTTGATTAAATAATACTTGGTTATTTGCAGTGATCAGCGTTTTAATAATATAGCTCCGAAAATATAAACATTTATTTTAATATGGTTTAAATAAAATTACTAAATCTGTTAACTTCGGTAAATTAAAAAGAAATTGTTTAATAACTTTTCCTCTCCAAACTTGTAACAGCATGGTTTTTTATTTTTAAAAGCCTTTCTTTTTTGTTAAATAAATTGCGGTCTTCAAATTTACTAATTTCACGTTAAATAGTGAATTGGGTAAACATTAATTTATCCGGGCTTTCACCCTAATTAGAAAGAAAAGTCCTCCTGGAGAGAGTGGGGTGGAAAGGGAAGAGGAAGCGAGGTTTCCTAGAAACCTAACCGGGAGTTTAAATTGTGTGTCCACAGAGTCCAACTTGTAACACATTATCTGTAGCCGAAGCAAATCCACTTCCCCCTCCCTAGGCACTCAGAGAGACCGACCAACCACCGAATTAAAATCCTAAATCAAACACGGCTTAATTGAAAATGAAATCCTCCCTCTCCACTCCGATAGCGCGGGGCAAATTTCCTCCCGACGAAAACGGTTCGGTAACACTGTTGGCATTGCGATTTCACCGTAGTGGAGGGGGTAAAGTCGTTGTGTCGACCCGCTTTTTTGCGGGACCTTCTCTCCCTTCTCTACTCCCGGTAAGGCCATTTAGAATACCGGGAGCAGCAAGGGAAATTATTTGCATAGATAAAGTCCCTTCTCTGAAGTCGAGCTGCTCACCCTGCCAAGGATATCAAAAAAAGATCTTCCCCTTTTTTATTTAATTCAACGTTTCCCTGAAGTTATAGTGTTGCTCTTTTTTTTAAAGTGCCAACATAAATTATAGTGTTATATTTAGGGAAAAAGTGTCAGAAAAAAAGATCTTAGATTTATCTAGATCATTGCGTCGGGGTTTTAAAAAGAACAATAACAAAATTTAGATGTTGCGCATTTTGATATAAGTATTTATTATGATAATAAAACGTTTTGCATACAAAAAGGTTGACAAAGTTATGTGATCTTTTATAGATACGAGTAATGCATCAGATAGTATTCTGCTTTTGTCTCAAACTCTGAAAAAAATAATAATGTTAAAAACGGAAGATATTTAAAATACTTCAAAAGAAAACGAAATAATAATTTAAAAAAAAAAAAAATGAAATAAAATGAATAATAAAACAGCTTTATCTTTTATTATGTTATACAAATAATTTTAAAACAAAAAACATAATTATAGTAGTAATATAGGAGTGTATATTCACTGTAATTTATTTTTGGTGGTTAATTAATATTTTAAATTTTAAAAGGGAAGAATAAATAACTATTTCTGTTAAGAACAAATACAATATAAGTATTATAAAATAAAGCAAACATAGTGTGATTGAAAGCAGACCCCAGAATAAAAAAGGGAGGAAATTCATCAGTTTACCAAAGTTTTAATTTAAAAACTCTGTTGTCTAGTGTTTGAGAAATTGATGATACTTGACAAACATGTTTGTTTGGATATTTGTTAAATAAAGTAAAACCGTAAAGCTTTTTTCTCCCTAACATTTTGGAATAAAAATGTTTAGCTCTTGGAGCGCAAACAATCTCTAAAAGGCGTTGGAGCGTGTGAGTGATAAGACTATATAACCCTCATCACCGTACGCAATGATAAGTATGGAAGAAAGCTTAGTTCGATAAGCATGTGCTACTCATCGTTTTAGTTCTTCTTTTAGGAGCAGTTAAGAGAAATAAAATCAAGGTATAGTTATTGAACGCCTTTTTCTTTGGATATAAGGGAATTATACAAGCCTTTTACAGGTACGGTAGTTAATTAAATTCATTACGCACTTGTCTTATGTAGCTAGCTCATAAATCGGCTTAGCGTTTTAGGCTTCAAGTTAAACTTTTAGACATTAAACTTCCATTACGCAGTTAATACGCAAGGTATCGGTTAAAACTACACTGTAAAACCTGTTATGGTACCTTAAACTTGCAGGTGGAGGTACTCTTTTAAAAACTAACTAGCCGCAGAGACAGTAAAAGATCTTGAAGCCTAATCCTCCTTACAAACTAAGGGAAAAGTTACGATATCCAACGCGGTGTTTAATTTATAATCTTAACATAAATTATTTTGGGGTTGTTTATTACATAGAAGGATCGAAATTAATTTACTCTTTGGAAGTAATTAAATGTCTTAATTTGACAAGACTACAAGACTTTCCCCAGAAGTAGGTTTAACATTAATTTAATAGTTTGCTCTGGCGGCGCCACTCTTTCGAAAATACTACCCGAGAGTTGGCCTCTCAAGAGTGTGGAGGGATATGTTCGTCTATGAACAGATAGTCATGTATCGTCCAACCGGCTCTCCCTTCGATGCCGGTATTTTATACACTAGTTAAAGGGGTCTCTTTATTTGCAGAAGCCTCCACAATCTCGCTATTCGCTATCAGGTGCATATTTGCTAGTTTGCATCCGCAGCGATCAGAAGTGTCGTTTACTTGGTTTGTGTGTTTATGTACCTAATTTGTTTCGTAGATCAAATTGTTGAAATTTTAAACAATAGCGTAACCTATTGACCCCACACATATAGGACAAATATAGAGAAGTTAAAAATTTAATATACGCATTTGCGCAATGCGTACTAATGAAGGAATGTTGGAAAGAGTAGATTACGAATATATATATATATATATATTTATATATATATAGATATATATATATAAAACATTTTATCAGTATTGTGCTTCTTACCCCCAATATTGCGTTTTTAGCGCCAAAACTTTATTTCCCCCAGTAAAAATGACCCTCCCCAACTGCCACCCTATACCGGCTAGTTTTAAAATTTTGAAATAATTCATGCTAATACCTCATGATGGGCTAAAGAAAAAAAATCCCAAGTTTTATAATTTGCACATTTTATGTGCGGACATGCTCAGTGAGCCAACATTTATATACATATATATATATATATATATATATATATATATATATATATATATATATATATATATATATATATATATATATATATATATATATATATATATATACAGGGTGACTGGCGTTATATGTGAAAAAATGAAGTGGGTTGTTCTACGGCTCAGGGGCTACAAAAAACACTATATAAACCATGGGTCAAATATTAACCGTTCTCCCATAAGTTAAACTTTTTTGATTTTTTTAAGGTCGCATGCCTTTGCTGATAAAAACACTAATTGCTCCAAAAGTATAAAAGCTAAAACAAAATTTTTGGTTTCGTTGTAAAGCTGACAAAATTTTCTATAAGAAAAGTGTAATTCTCATTTTCAATTCCTCAAATTATATGACAAAAAATGTATACAAATGTTATTTTTAAGAAAAAATAAAAAAAAAACTTTTTTCTTTGTGGTTCCACAACTTAAAATAGAACCGAGCTTTAACTGTTCGGACTTCAGGGAAAACTTCCTTCAGGGAAAACTTTCTTGTTTCTTAAATTTCGAATAATATTAATACCTATTCATACGGCGATATTTTTAGTAAACTTCGCTGAAAGTAAAAAAAGAAACATGTTTATTGTTGCTATTTTTGGCAGGTGAGTAAATAAATGAAATCATATTAAAATGAGTAAGACTGGTTTAGTATACTCACCTATATTTTAACAAAAACCACAATAAATAGGTTTCTTTTTTTACTTTCAGTGAAGTTTACTAAAAATTCCGCCTTATGAATAGGTAATTATATTAATATTATTCGAAAATTTAGGAAATAAGAAAGTTTTCCCTGAAGTCCAAACAGTTTAAGCTCAATTCTATTCTAAGGTATGGAACCACAAAGATAAAAGATTTTTTTAATTTTTTCTTAAAAATAATATTTGATATTTGAATACATTTTTTTGTCATGTAATTTGAGGAAATGAAAATGAAAATTACACTTTTCTTATAGGCAATTTTGTCAGCTTTACAACGAAACTAAAATTTTTGTTTTAGCTTGTATACTTTTGGAGCAATTAATGCTTTTATCAGCATGCGACCTTAAAAAAATCATAAAAGTTGAACTTATGGGAGAACGGTTAATTTGACCCATGGTTTATATAGTGTTTTTTGTAGCCCCTGAGCCGTAGAACAACACACTTCATTTTTTCACATATAACGCCAGTCACCCTGTGTGTATATATATATATTATTAAAGTTTCAAAGTTCAAAGTCGATATTTTCAAAATGGCGAAATTCAGTGGCAATGTTAGTCCTATAAAGAGGTATAATTAGTCCAAATTTCAGTGCAATCGGAAATTTTTTTCGATTTTGTACGCTTTTTAAAAATGTAAAAAATCTTTTTTTTCTGTCTTTTTTTCCGCCCTAGTGGGGAAAAAAGAGGGATTCTTCACCTTAACGCAAGATTAGCCAGTTTGTTTACATTTGACAAAACTAATTTGCTGTTTGTTTAATAAAAGTAACTGTTTATAACGAGTTTATTTTTGTTACTTATGCCAATAAAGAATTTGTATAAAAAAAAAATAACAAGTTTATAGTGAAAAACAATGAGTGATTTAAGTGATTATGACGAAAATGAGGAGAATAATACGCCTCCCGAAATAATTAATTCGGCACAAAATACAACTAATGAATTAATGTCATCTTTATCAAAAGAGAAATACGAACTTACATACAGGAAGTTTATTACATTTTTTTTTTTTCTGTATTTATAATTAAAATCCACAATCATAGATAAAGTAAGGTACGCAACTCATGCGAAAACTGCATTTTGCTTTGTTCGTGTGGTTTTACTACCCTCGCTGTCACTCGGGTGCAAACTCCACACTCGCATGCAAAATGCTACTTTCCGCACTAGACGCGTAATGTACTATTTATTGTGTTAAGTTTTAACTCTTTAGCTTAACAAAACTGTGGGAGTTATGCGTGACGTAGACAGTATTTTTTGGGGTGAAAACAATACTTTTTCTTTAGGGTAACGAAAAGAAAAAATATAAACAAATTTATATTCCCCCCCCCTCTCAAAAAAACCTGAGTAGAGTAAGGGAAGGGGAGTAGAGTAAGGTAGCCTGGTTCAATCCCCCGGGTGGTTACAATATTTTTTATCGGTAACACCGAAAAGGTAAATTAAATTTTTTTTTTCGGCCCATCATAAGGCATTAGCATAGACTATTCCAAAATTTTAGGACAAGCCATTATTGGGTTGGCAAGGAACTTTTTTTTCGACTTATAAATACCTAAAATAAGAAAATCAATGTTAATTTGTTTTTATATATTTGTAATTTACTCAAAGTAGTTTCATTTGATACCCCATTCAATATATATATGTATATATATATATATATATATATATATATATATATATATATATATATATATATATATATATATATATATATATATATATAAAAGTACTTAGATGCAAGTACTTCTCTATTTCTTTTTTTTATATATTTAGGTACTACTCTGTCCCAATTATAATTATAGAGACTTATGTAGGAAGTGAGGAGACTAGACAGTGAGCTCCACTCACCTCAACAACCAAAGCAAGCCTGAGCTAGGTGGAGAGCACCGCAGGTGTCGACTCATTCTCTACAGACTGTTGATCCAACCCCTTTCTAAGTGTCATGTGGGCATGGAAAACAAAACAGCGTTGGTTGTACGCGAGTTTTTGGCGCGTAGCTCCATTATCGTCACTGACCACCTGACCACCCCCCATATTCACCCGATTTGGCACCAAGTGACTTTTTTTTGTTTCCAAAGTGCAAAATTTTGCTTCGGGGACGCAATTTTGGGGGGCTTGGATGGCATAAAAGCAACGACGACGAGGCTGCTAAAAAGCCTTAAAGCAGAGGAATTTGAAAGATGTTTCCAATAACGGAAACGGCGTTGGGCCAAGTGCGTTTTAAAGGGGGGGGGGAGTACTTTGAGGGAGACAAAATTGTTTTAAATGATTAAATGTAAAATATAAAAAAATGAATTTTTTATACGTATTTTTGGGACAGACTACGTATATGGTAAAATTTAGTATTATTATTATATATATGACAAACTGGTGCTGGATTTGGTAAGGATGGATTTTTGTATTAATAGAAATAAATTAGCAATAGAGTAAGAGAAAGTATTAAGTAACTATTTAGTCAAGCTGAGTTAAATATAGATGTCCGTATTGGTGGTGACATTTCATTGCTTTGAATAATTAAATTGCATCGTTCGTAACAAAATGTTGAATAACTCCTATTTATGGGGGGGGGGGGGGAACTATAGGTATAATTTAAAAAAAAAAAAATAAAAAACCACTCTTTTGAAAATTGAAGTATTAGAGGCTTCAAAGTCATACTATACTATTATGACATTTTATGTTTTGTTTTATGTAGCTGATTTAAAATCTGAATGAAAAATAGCTCGGAAAGTGGCTTAACCTTAAATAGAATATCGAATCTAAATTTTATTCCAATTAATCTATTGTTATTGCAATTAATCCATTTTTATCCAATGCATTGTTTCTTGAATAACAATCAAACTGACATCCCATCAAATGCTTTCAAAAGAGGAAAAGCTGGCTTTACGAGCTTCTAATATTTTATTCCAACTAACAATATTGAATAATATTCAAAGAGTATTATACATATGACTAGCATTGTGTTCTAAAATTAACCATTGAGAAATCTAGCATGTTAACAGATTTCAGATTACAGATCGCCGATTATATTGTTACATGTGACTGTAATTAGGTAATAATCTTTGTATTTTATTCAACTTCAGTTAGGACTACATCGTCGTCTCGGTTGAAACCACCTGCTTGCTTATAACAATAATTAGAATTTCCTACATGTTTGTATAATTTTTTATAAAAGCAATGTATAATGTTTATTTGGTTGCGGCGTCAAGGTATATAGCTTCATACTTATTATCTAGTCAATACCATTTGCGTTATTTTGGTAAAGGAAATTCGCTAAAACCATCTGAATAATTAGGGCTAATCGTAGGTAGGGAGCTCCTTATCGACCTAGTAATAATTGGGGACGGACAAATCTAGTTATACGATGGTCTGCATCTCGGAATAGCTGTGACATAGAGCTCTGAAACTCTAATCCGGGATTGCTTCGGAAATCGTATAATTCCTTTAAGCTCACTTCACAGCAATCAAATAATCCTAGCTAATAACGGAAGCAAATAAATGTTTACGCGAGGAAGTAGTAGGGAATAATTTAACCATAAATGGCAAATAACAGTAATATGTACCTACCTAATTATTAGTACAAGCAAAACTATATTACATTTAAAATATCATTTGATATTTTCTCTAAAATTCGAAATTTATCCTTTTTAAAAGTATTTTTATAATTTCAATATTACAATTGTTTCAATAATAAAACTGATAAATGATTATTTATTACCTAGAGAAATTGTAGGTATTTTTAATAGAGAATTATAAATCCGGCGTGTTCAGTGTTACATTAATTATAATTGTCTTGTATAAAAAATTATAATTGTTAATGCTATGTGAACAAAGTTTTGATTTGATATGAAACTGAGGAGAGCAGAACTTACATCTTTGATAGTGGTGAGAGAGTCTGCCTCTAACTTGATCAAGTATTTATCGTGCTGCATAACAGTTTTGCATAATGCGCCACTCTAGCATCGAATAAAGATTATACTTTGGAAGAGAGAAGAAAAGCTACAAAAAATTTACTCCCAACTAATGCCATTGCAGATTAAAGAAAATAGAGTAATTAAAAAAAACCTGCTATCTTCATTAATTTAATAATTATTATTTTCCGTAATACGCTAATAGAAACATTTTTATTTACTTTTACTGGGTAATATTTTTTATTTTTATTTATTTGAATAACAAGGAACCACCGGATTATACATTTTTTTTAAAAACTTTCTTTTGGGCTTCGAAAATGAGGGTCTCGATAGTTTTTTTTATGTAAATTTAATTTTAATAATTAGACAGATTTGTCTGGATTGAACTCTATTAATATTTAGAGTATTATTTATGACATTAAACATGATTGTCAACATTATCACTAAGTAAAAAGTAAACTACAGAAACAGTAATAAATGTATAGATTGACAATATCATTATTTATAATTACATTACTTTTCTTTTATTAATCATTTACTTTTACTTTTTTGTATTTTATTATGATTTAGTTTTATTTTTGTAAAAGTATGCTCTTTCGCGTTATATTCAATTTTGATTTATATATTGCAAATCCCAAACTAACTGACAGACATTATTAACGCCCAGCCGAAACATCTAAAGCAAACATTGTTGAAATTGAAATTTTAGGGAATATGTTAAGAAGAACCTATTCCCTAAAATCCTAAATTCCGCACTGGATAATATCGGTCCGGTTTAGCAAGCCGTCCGACAATCAAAACATCGAATAGCATTTTCGGTTGATCTGATAATACCGGACGGTCGTGTGTCAGGTACCAATGTATCACAATCTAATTTGAAAGTACCTAACGATATCCGATCATTATCGGTGTTTGTACAAACGCTCCTAGCCACAACACTCGACGGTCCTAGAGTCTAAAGCCTTCTCTAAGCCGATGAATGTTAGATAAAGGGTTGCCTGCATTTTCTGACTCTCCTCTAGGAGTATTCGTAGAATATTTATAAGGTCCAACTAGTTTCTTTGTATTCACGCACTGTTAAATCATTTATTCAATAGTACTCTTGCTAACCTTCTGCTGGCAGAAGGTTGAAATTTATATGAGACCGACATTGGGATAGTTATGAAACTACCATTCAAATTTCAATTAAATCGGATGTCTAAATTTCTAGATATGGTGGTTCACAAAAATATTTATAGACAGACCGAAAGTGATGAGACCAAAAATGTTCCCTGATGTCTGAAAGGACCTTTGATAAGCTTGGAAGAAATAAATTAGTCTATTAAGGGTCGTAAAAGCAGAACCTCCCTTACGCAATTAAGTACCGCACAAATTGACAGACTATTTTTAATATTATTGCTTCCAAGCTTACCGAAGGTAACGGAAACTATGTGATCGTTCTGAAGAACGAAACATTTTTAGGTCTCAGATTTCAAAAATTCCAAGGCAGAAATCCGTTTCAGACATCAGGGATCATTTTTGGTTCCGTGTCTGTCTGTCGTTCAATTTTTGCGAACCAACATATCTTAAAACGTCCAATTTTTATGAAATATGGGTGGTAGGTTATGAGTAGCCCGTTGTTGGTCCCATATAAGTCGTTCATTTGTTTCTCTTCCACATTCTTACACAAACATACATTAATTTACACCTATAGCTTCAAAGGTACTTATCTGATTTGTATGAAACTTTTATAGTGTATCGAAAGTACCGCGCAGATAGCCCCAGATTAATTTGAACCGTCTGCCCTCTTTAACTTTTGCTAAATTGATACTTCAATTCGTGTAAAAAATCAAAACAATTTTGACAGATTAAAAAAACGGGGAAACAATTAAACAAATTAGACAATAATATAATGGCTTGTGAAAGCATAAAATCAATAAAGCACGTGATAGGATGCGAGGAAGCTATGTGCCACACCAATTGGCAGTCTATTATTATAAGGCAATTAAGTACCGCACTAACTGACAGACTATTTTTAATATTATTTTTATGAGTTAGTTTGTGGTTCGGTACTTTTGGGAGTCGTTACATTTGATTTGTGTACCGTTTGTAGAAGAAGTTTTAGAGTTTATAAGTTTCAGTTAAAGTACACATTAATATATTAATTAAAATTTGATCGTTTTATTTATTGCTAAAAACTATAGTTCCCACTTAGAAAATATATACTCTAAAAACTACCAATACTCTTCTTGAAACACTATTCTGAATAAGTTTTATTTAACATTGATTATATAGCTTTAGTCCTCAAAGTTTCTTTTTTTACTACCTGTTTGAAATAGTGATTAGACGTAATTAAAATCTTTTATATATACCATCTAGGGGAATGTTATTACATTTTGAATAATTTTAGGTATTTCTTGGCTTTCGGACACTGAGGATTCGAAGGGATATACATTTTGCCCCGGAGAGTCAATGTTGATTAAAAAAGTAATGTTCTATTATGAATAGCAATAATGAAAAGACTTTTGAGCCCGGGTACACGCCAATGCGTGAAGTGTTATATAACATATTTATTCAGAGAACGTTACATTAGGGATTTTTTTTATTCAAAACTTTTATTGAAAACATAACTTCCAGTCCATATGTTCATCTGAAATTACTATTATAATTTTAAAGGTGACTCAATTGCTCGTTTAAAGCTTTTATCTCAGCTCTATATAAACTAATAATTCAAGGTAGCCATTAGGTCTTACTGTTCTGCTCTAAATATGTAATAACCATTACGTTTGTACATAATTTTTATTCTCTAGCTTAAGTGCCAAAAAAGTAGATTTAGAAGTCTGTGTTGTTTATTTATACAGAAAACAAATCTTCTGGAACGTGATTGTGTCTGACTAAATAACAAGTATGCAAAATATTTAGTAATTCTAATGAAATCTGAAGTTGTGTGTTTCAAGAGGTTGAATTACCATTAGTTTAAAAATTGTTTTATTTTATTCTAGAGTACTACTACTAAGTGGATCATTTTAATTGAGTGTGGTATCGCATGTCGACATCAACAAATCAAATACGATTCTCAGAAAATTGAGGCATTTTGTTACAGCTATAAAGTAAACAGCAAAGCAAGGTGGCAGAACCTTCTTTAACTCCCATTCATAACTACACATCTCAGCATAATTAACATACCTTTATGAGAAGGCAATTTAAAAAAGTATTTTTATCTAAGTATAAAAGAAGTATTAGTTCAAGTTGCTTTGATGATGGTGTCAGCTTTTAAACTTGAAATTATTGATCGAGTATGATATAAGAAAATCTTTCATAATGCCTTTTACAATATTAACCCTAAAATGGGTTTTTCGAATTCCGAGATTTTGAGCAAATGGTTGGAAATACGGCCCATATTTATTGGACTTTTTCGAGTTGCTTCCGCGCGTATTTCTTTTCCAAGACATTTAACTCGCCCGCGTATCGGGAGAAACTCTTTTCCCACATTTTAAGCGAATATCCATATTTGTTAAAGTGAATTCGATTGGCAGAGATTAGGGGAAAAAGGGAGAAGAGCGAGAATTTTCCTTGGTAAAATGAATTATTATTTATCTTAATATAATGATCTAAGTAGTATCCTTTAAACCTGGTTTAAGACTCTTGAAACCCGGATCGGAAATTGTCTCTCCTTTCTCGTTCACTCGCTATTCTCTAGGATAAGATATCAGATTATTGTGAATAAGAGTTTAAGGATATACCACTTGGTATATCCACAAAGGAAGAGGGCTTCAAAGTCCTTGGAGTATGAAGTTGAAAGATTTTTGAACCATGAATATCTTGAATATGAGAAGTGAACTTTGTATCTCTAAAACGTATTTACTTAAACTTATTTGTATGAATTTGTAATAGGTAGTTGTGTTTAAGTGAATGCTGTAATTTTTAATTGGATTTTATGAATGAAGAACTAATCAGTCTATTATTAATCACTAAACTACTTATTATAATATAGACCACATTTGACTGTAATTTAAAGTATTAAGTTGTCGAAATCGGTATTTTTTTAAGAATATTTTGTGTTCTATGGAAACATTGATAATACATAATATTTGTTTCTCTGTGTTCCTCGCTTTTTAAAAAATAGTTCCCTAATTAGTGTGGTACATAGCTTCCTATTATTGGACAAATGGTCTAAGAATTGGATCCGTTTTGATTCTCAGTGGTGTCATTCTAACTTGTATGCAAATTGAATTTGCTCAGACATTTGACATTAGTGTGGCACCATCTGTGGGCTAGTTTTTTAAAAAATCTAGATTTCTTAACAATCGGATGAGAACTTTTGAAGATATAGTTGCCAATATAAAAATATTTGAGCATTAGGTTGAAATTGATATAGAACAAACAATTGGTAATCATGATCTGCAACACCAATTTCATCAAAATCGGCGTGTAGTTTTTAAGATACCATGTTTGCGAAAATGTTGAACGGACAGACTTACAGTGAGACCAAAAATGTTCTGTGATGTCTGAAACGGATTTCTGTCTAGGAATTTTTGAAATAGGAAAAATACAGTAATTTCGTTCTTTAAAAAGACCACAATGCTTCCGTTATCAAAGCAATATTAAGTAATATTTTAATGTTAATCTTTGTCTTTTTGATGACACAGTTTATGGTTGCGCATATTGATGTGATATTAATTTAACTTTTAAAGTTAAATATATTGGTACTAACAATGTCTCTTTGTACCTATGTATAGATTTAATCTTTTTGGAGCAATTGTTACCTCCGATGTGATCTTTAATTCTTGAACGTGAACCTAAATTAATCCCATCTAAGTAGTTTCTTCCATCCTCTTCATCGTCGTCCTTCGGTACTTGTTGTTTATTCTTTGCTTTAGATATCCTCGTTGTCAATATTCAATAACAAAATAAAACGCTTTCATTATAACTCAGTTAATATATTTCACTGCAATTCACTTTCAAGTCTGAGATATTTGATTGCGTAGTTAGATCACTTGAGGTCAATTATTCATGGATTTTTAAAATGATTTCTCTATCGCTGCCAGTCTTTTATAGGACACTGTGCCAATTGTTCTTAATTAAAACAGGAAATAGAAATTCCCGTTACACCAAGTTACACGTATTTCTTTCTACTGTAATACCTAAATATATGCAAATTGTTGTACTGAACAGGGTTCTTGCTAAAATTTTTACGCCTCTAATGTTTTTAAGTTTACCCAACAAGATGAAGTAATTAGAAATTTTAGGAAAGTTGCCGCAATAATCATCATGCCCTCCTGGTTTTACACGCCGTGTACGTACACTTTATTAAATTCCTACGTCATTAGTTCTCGATGTAAGGGTGCCCTCTGGACCCCAGACCCATGACCATCCTTTCCTTTCCTCACCCCCGCATTGCGGCTTCTTGAGCCCTAAAGTTACGCCCTCGCTAACAACCCATCCGTTTTCATAATGTTCTGGGGCCGTACCGTTCCCGAGCGGGTTTTCTCTAGCTGAAGCAGAGGTATCCGGCTCGGATACCAGCATTTCTAAGCAGAAATGCTAACAATTCAGTTGCAGTCACAGGAATACTGTCCAAAAATGAATTAGTGTGCCTGCAAGCTGGTCATAGCTCATCCAAATGAACACAATAGTTAGTGTTTATACTCAATCCTTTAGGCTAGATTTCAAACATCCACGAACAATCTTCTAAAGCATATTATGGAAGATTAGGTAATTATAATATCATTTTGGTAGAGCTTAAGCAAAATATTGAAAATTACCTCTTTAAAAAAAATTATTTAATCGAGATGATTGGTCTTTTTGATGACGTCAGTTAGTTCAAAATGTTAATTTTCATCAAGCATGGTAAAGATATAAAAATTAACAATTTCGTGGTCAGAAAGATCTAAACACAATCGTAAAATTTAGTGCTTTAAATAAAATTCTAAATTTATTACGTAAATCTTTCTTTCACACCATTACGTAGAAAGAAGAAAATATCATTATCATTTAAACAGTCGCCGATTTCGACGTATAAAACATTTGAGAGTTCCCATTTAATTACAGCTGTACTTCGCCATTTTGCCCGTATAGTATTCAATGAACTTTCTCTTCATAAAATTACTTAAGAACCATTTATCCACATAAAATGATATACTTTTTCTATTCACCTGTCGCTATGATTTCTTTTAACTATTTAAGATACTTAATATCTTTTTATCATAGCCGACTCTATAAACTGTTGTAAATCAATCATGTAATGATTTTACGATCAATAATTGTCTAATTCATTGTAATGATTTCTTTAGCGCTGCCACTCTCCCACATTATAAAAAAATAATTTTTAAAAATGTTGTTGCTACTTTAATAAATAAATAAAATAATAAATTAATCAATATTTTAGTTGTGCTAACGTTTAAATTGAATATAGACTATTTGTTTCAACAAGCCTTCAAAATTTCCTTAAAATTGAATGAGTTCTTTTAAAAGTATAGGTGTTCACTCTGAGATATTTTATTAGTTTGAGTAGTTAGATCACTTGAGGCCAATTATTGATGGGTAATTTTTTATTTTTTCTTAAGCGCTGCTACTCTTTTAGAGGATCCATGCTGTGCCAATTACGTGACACCTGGTTACACATATATCTATAGTGATACCCTCTATATGAAGGATGAGTTACAACTAAAAATAAGCTCTAATTATGTTTATCTTAATTAACCAAACTTTAAACAAGCACCTTTTGAGTCCTTTATAAGTATATTTAATAAAACATTAATTAAATGATACATTATGGGATTTATATTCAGTCACTATGTAAATTAAAAAGTTTTGTTCAAGTTTGTCGGACCAATTACAGATTTTTTTATGTACACTGTTACATTTTTACATTAGGTTGTCGAGGATCTTTACATTAGCTGTTTTCTTTTAAATGATACCGGTAATTTTAATCCCAACTATATATTTACTTTTTGAACATCCATCCCTATGAAATGTCTCTACCAATTAGGACAGTTAAATAATCTATAATTTACCTCTATAATTTCCCTTGTCATTTTAATTATTAGTATGATCAAGTTTCTCCCCTAAAAAATAAGAAGAAAGAAAAAGTATATTACAAAATAAATTGCTGGCTTAAAGTACAAATAACATATATCGCAATGTGGGAAAAAGACTAGAATATTTCTAAGGAAATCATATATTTTAACTTTTTTTTTCTCTCCCTCATTGATTTTTGCAAATTCATAGGGAATAAAAATGACATTCTTTAATAAAATGAAACACTCATGTTATAATATACAAACTTAGTGAAACAGTATTAAAAAAAACGAAGTGTCGGGAAGGAAGTAAAAGAAAATTAAAACTATTGTTTATTAATACATTTTTGTGTATTCTTCAATTGATCCCTTTAATTGTAAATTCTTCTAGTTCTAGGTTTTTTAATTATTATAATCCCTATAGACCATATACTAGAAGGAAATAATTTTTTTTTATATTTTATATTTACATGCTACTTTTTGCACTTGCAAGCGTAGGATAAAGCTTATTTTCTTATACCTGGAATAAAGAGCAAGGCTCTCATAATCCGTGAACAGTGTAAAAAAATATTTTTTTTTGTCATTGTATTGATCATATTATGTAACTTTGCTTTTTTTCAACTAAAAAGTGTTTTTAAGTTTTAATTCATGGATATATGTATGTGTGGTGTGCATGTATTTGTTTTAAATATTTAATTTATAAAATGTCATTTTATTATTGTTATTTTACCTGATTTATTATTTTTCCTATCTTTATCATTTTAGCTGAATAAAGTGTGCTATTGTTTCTTTTTATTTACCTCTCACAAACAATTCTTGTAATTAATTTCTAAACTTAAGTTTAGTGCCAATTAAGTTTATAAATAAGGGAAGTAAATATTACGCTTAGTATAATTTATTGTTATATTATTTATTTCTAATACTGATAAGCGTATATTCGAAGTTAAATTAATGTTAGCTGCGACAATATAGATAACTATTATAATTTCTTAAATACGATAGCTGAGTTGTTATTTATCTTTAGTTTCATTTATGATAGTGTGGTCAGATATCACGTAATGGTAGTTGTGGTATGAGAATATTTATAGGGATTAACTTTAAGAACATAAATAGAGGTAATCGCACACTTTTTTTTACCGAAGCGAGGAAAGATATTATATCCCTTTAGATCATTACCTATGTCACTAGCACGAATAGCTTCTAAATTTTTTTTTATGCAAGGACTCTGTTTCTGGCTTCTAAAAATCATAATCTTAGCCTAAGAATTTTTATGCTTTAAATAATGTTGACGTCGTTTTGAATTATCTGTTACGGCTCCTTTAACTCTTCTTTTGATTATGACTAGAGAGGTTAATAGAAAGTAACACAACAATATTGTAACCATAATTTTATATTAATTATAGTTACCCTGTATTAAGGGGTTACCATGGGTTAGGTCGGGTATAATTTTTTTCTCCACTGCTTAAAGCTAAACAATATTTTTTTTCTATAACTAAAATGCATCTAAAAATTATATACCTACGTTTCACCAGGGCACCTTTGGGGTGCCAGTGGTAAGTGAGGTATAGAACGCTACTTTAACGTGTAATTTCCATTTTTGCTGGATCAAGCCCACTATTTTTTTTTAACTGCTTGGCTAAATAGTTTTTGCAGACCTCTAACCACCACTAATCTCGTCTAACGACCACTAACCTCAACTAACCACCTCTAACCTCCTCTTACCTCCTCTTACCTCCTTTAACCACCACTAACCACCTGTAACCACCTCTAACCACCACTAGCCACCTCTAACCACCACTAGCCACCTCTAACCACCACTAACCACCTCTAACCACCACTAGCCACCTCTAACCACCACTAACCTCACCTTACCACCACAAACCTCAACTAACCACCTCTAACCTCCTCTTACCTCCTCTTACCTCCTCTTACCTCCTTTAACCACCACTAACCACCTCTAACCACTACCAGCCACCTCTAACCACCACTAACCACCTCTAACCACCACTAGCCACCTCTAACCACCACTAGCCACCTCTAACCACCACTAACCTCACCTTACCACCACAAACCTCAACTAACCACCTCTAACTCGAGGTTACATATTAAGGTTGTATATTTTATTTATAACCTTCTATACTTGTGCACGAGTATATTGTAAATCCAGGACGGGCTTAGCTATAGGTTCACCACTCAGTCCACGTTTACCTAACCTATGTTCTTGATTCACATAGAAGTGTAAATATTTAAATCCAACTATCCATTAACTAAATGTTGACGATGTATTATGTTTGTGGTAGGTTTTAGAATTATTTATAAATAATTTTCATGATATCATAAAATTTACAATAGATATAGGACAGGATAACGCAATCAACTTTCTCGATCTAGTAATAAAGAAACAAAATAACATAATAAAATAATATTTAAATAAAAAAATAAATAAATAATAATAATATTTGATGTCAATCATTATTAACTATTACACAAATGTCAAAAAAAGGAAATTATACTTTTTAGAAAACTTGGAAATTCAAAGAACTTGATACAAATATAGAACATTTTAATAAAAGATCTAATTTTAATAACTCTGCCCTTGTAAAACCTATAAATGTAAAATAACGTATACTAGTTTTAAAGTAACATTTAGTTAAGTAAAATAAGAAAATTATTGTATTGCTTTAAGCAGTTGCGAAAAATAATGTTATCTGACCTAACCCCGTACAGTATTCCCGCCTTGGATATTCACTTCATATCCCTTATCTTTGGTTCCTTAATCCTGCTATATAGCCCTAGCCTACACCCACGTTGTATTGTCGGTTGAAGTCAAAAATGCTTGTAAATATGTAGCTAGTAGAATCTTTACTCTTACCACACTATGATAATGTCCGACAAATATTAAAACGCGGTTGTTAATAATTAATATAAATCTGTGGTGACAATATTGTTTTGTCTCTTTCTATTAACCTCTTAACCTCTCTATTCCAAATAATTATGAAGTGGTACCACAAATCTCAGTCAAAACTACCTACCATTTTCTATTACTTTTATGTATTTTGGAAATGAAGCCGAATCGCTTGTGTTTACCTGATGTTTGTTATCTTTAGGTTTCGCTTTTCAACCTACTAAATAAATGTATCTTTTCCTTCTTTGAGATCATCCTTGCTCTAGTGTCTTTCTATTTTATGTTATATATTTTCTACTACAAATATTTTATAGCCTTCCCTCATGTTGACAGGAGCTTCCAGCTGTCTTTGTTTATCCCTTTAACTATAAACCCTCTTGAGTTTGTTTTTATAAAGAGGTCTAGGTTTAATGTCATGACTATTTATCTCTCAGTTTTCAATCGTATGTGGTTTTATTATAACAATACAGTCTACAGTGAATAACTGTCAAACTTTTTTATCTACCCTAGTAGTTTTATCAATATTTGTTGTCATCCGCCTACTACTATGTCAATTAATATTTTTCTCTAAATACCAACCTCATTTTTAAAAAAATTATCACGTTTTAATGTATAATACGTCCTCTAAATTAATCTGAAAATAATGATCTACTCCAAAAAGAAAATCATGTTGTACTGACCCTAACGATGATTTTATTACTGTGTATTGTAGACTCCTTGAGATCCGGCACTTCACTTAAGTAAATTATTTGTTTCACTTTAATTCCAATTACAACGAACGTAATTCCTTTATAACCCATTCTACCAACCCCTTGCTGGTATTTGTTTCAGAAATTTATCCTAAACCTGAAAACCCTGTTTACATCTTTATTTTCTGAAGATAATAATTTGATGGCTGTAGAGGAGTAGAAATAATGCGTAAATCACACATACATTATGAGACGTTTCGACTTTATTCTAAAATCATCTTCAGTCATTACAAACTTTTTCAATAGCTACAAAATAAGAATAAAAATACAATTAGTTATGGAATTCTAATATATGTATAGTATATATAAATTTATCCTTATTTTCTTAATACAACTAAAATATTGTACGACTTGTCGCATACTCTTGGCAGTAAAGGGGTGAGGATGTCTTCCATGTTTGCTCTGGTCCATAGATTTTATTTGGCTTATTTAATAATTGATTAGTGAAACTTAATCAATGTTTAAACAAAATAATGGATAATGGTGTTAAGTTTATTTCGAAATATCTGTATATTGCTGGGCACACTCGATCCGGCAGGTCTGGCAGTTTAAAACCGTCTCCTGAGTATAATATGTACTTTTCGATCGCCTGAACATTGGCAACTGTCATGTTATGTCCAGGATGTTACAAATCCTGGTACAGATCGAGTAGTTGGATCCTTGGAAGGTAAAAAGATAAAGAAGACTAACAATGTTTCATACTATTTGGCAACGTTTCGGCTACTCAAGGCATTTTCGAGCCTAAAAATATATTTACTTATTATAAGAATGACATACAAAGTACTACATTAATAGTTGACACCGTTAAGGAAATGATCTCGTAACCTTAACAGTCCTAACCTCTATCCTAAACATTTTACTTAAGTTCTGAAGCTAAAGAGTTGTGCTTCAAAAACATCGTGTAAAAATATGGTTACATTAGGTGAACTTATGGTTCACCACTTCAAATTCCTATAATCAATAATACAAATTACTGGTAGTATAGTCAAGTAGAGAACAACTCGGAAAGTTATTAATAAGGTAATGGTTCCTATCTGAGTGAGAGATAAAAGCAGTACATAAAAAGACATTTAGGTTTACCATGTGTAGAATAAATATCATCCAAATAACTTAATTTTATTTATTGAAAGATATATTGGTTATAATCTATATATATATAAAATCCAAATACCACTCACTGACTGACACATCACGATATCTCTGAAACCACTGGACCTATGACCATGAAATTTTGTAGGTGTGTTCCTCTTACCTCCTAGGTGCTCGCTAAGAAATTTTTTTAAAATCCGCCTTCTTGAATCAAGCCATTTATATAAAAACCAAGACGATATCTCCGGAACCAATTTCACTAGAACCTTGAAATTTATAAGTTAGCTTCCTTTTATGATAGGAGAAACTTTTGATAAATGGTTTACCAATCGGGCGTTTTGATTCAAGATGGCGGCCATAGATATATAAATATGTGTATGTTCTTTATACAAATCTAAAGTTTTAGTCTGATCTCGATGAAAATTTGCATACTTAACCATATCTAATTATTGGTTGTCCCCTTTACTTAATGTTGAATTTTCTTCTCTTTTGTGTCAATAGGGGTTTTTTAAATAAAAATGAAATAAAATAGACTACCTCATTTCAATTGGCTATATTTCGTTCCCTCATTGGAACATTATCAAACCTATTTAGAATGATTGAAGAAACTCTTCAATTGTCAATTATTAAAGTTAAAAATTATTACTAAAACAAGTAAAACGTCAATAACAATGAAAAAAGAGGAGTGAGTCACTTCACTCACTGGGATTTGTTCCATGACTCTATACTTAACCTTCAAAGCAAGGGGAAAATCACTGTCTACAAGAATTTTTAAAATTTAAATATTGGTACACAGGGGTACGGGGTACAAGTAATGAATACGGGGTCAAAGTAATTAATACCCTTTATGATGCATATCGTTGAAAAGCTCTTTAAGAGTATAGTAATTGTTGTTATGTTCAGTTTTATCATATTTCCACTTAGAAGGGAGGTAAAATGGAAAAATCTAGCTATATCTTATAAAAAAAAGAAGAGTATCCGTATGAGAGTATATCTTTTATACAAATTTACAGTTTTATCCCAATTTGATGATTTGATGATACGGGGTCAAAGTAATGAATACCACTCATGAAGCAATTTTGTTGAAAAGCTCTTTAAAAGTACAATAATTGTACTCTAATTGATTAAACTACTAATTGTTGTTATGTACAAGTATTTGTAATAGTTTCATTTAGGAGGGGGGGGGGGGGTAAATTTAAAATATATGCAAATTATCTTATCAAAGTGAAGGGGGTATAGAAATAAGTGGGAGGGAGAGAATCTAGATATTCTCGCATAGTAGAATAATTTAAATGTTTCTTGATGGTAGTTTATAAACTTATCAAATTAATATAACACTCCGTAGCGAAGCACGGGCATCCAGCTAGTTATAATATACAATAAAAGTTTTTGAAGGATCTTTTTAAAATAGGATTTATAGAGATAAATATTTTATGGTTTCAGGAAAATAATAGAACCAGCCATTTATTTAGTTAATATTTTTAACTGATAAATAAGAATATTACAAAATAAAAACTAATTAAAACCTTTATGTTATTATTGTTGTCTGGGACGAAATATAATTAAGTTAAAAAGTTATAACTTAGTTATCCCTTCAAACCGCTACTATTAATAATTGGTGGTTTTGTTCCACTAAATTAAGCAAATCTTGTTACAATCCCTTAATTTTAATAAGACTGAAAATTGATTTTCAATATGATTATTTTGTCTAGAAATAGAGTGTTTTTAAATTCTTTGAAATAGACATAGCAGAGTAATTTATTGGTAATTTGAATAAGATTACAGGGGAAGGCTGTTAAAAATATAATATATTTATTTATTAAACCTTCATAATTACAAAAAATAACATTTACAAATATTAATAAAAAAAATCTTTAGCATGATCTTTTGGTCGCCTGCCTAGAGTAGTCTACAAAATTGTAATAACATTATAACTTTTTTTTTTCATAAAATATTTAACTTACATATAGATGCCATTTAACAATTTATATTAGATACTCCCTACCATAATATAAACTATATATTAATTTTGTTATTATTATTTACATATCTTTACTATTTTTTTTTTTTTTTACATGCATATCTTATCCATCTCAAAACTAAATAATAAATAGACTCCCAATAGGTGTAGCACGTAGCTTCCTTGCATCCTATACACGTACTTTATTGATTTTATGCTTTTACAAGCCATTATTATCTAATTGGTTTAATTGTTTCCCCCGTTTTGCTTCCGAGCTTACCGAAGGTAACGGAAGCTATGTGATCGTTCTGAAGAACGAAAAATTATAGGCCTCCGATTTCAAAAAATTCCAAGACAGAAATCCGTTTCAGACATCAGGGATCATTTTTGGTTTCGTGTCTGTCTGTCGGTCTGTCGATCAATTTTTGCAAACCAACGTATCTTAAAAATTACACGTCCAATTTTAATGAAATTTGGGTGGTAGCTCATGAGTAGCCCATTGTTAGTCCCATATAAGTTTCAACTTTCTACGCTCATTTGTTTCTCTTCCACATGCGCACAAACATACATTAATTTACACCTATAGCTTCAAAAGTACTTATCTGATTTGTATGAAACTTTTATAGTTTATCGAAAGAAGCCCGCACATAGCCCCAGATTATTTTGAACCGTCTACGCTCTTTAACTTTTGCTAAATTGATACTTTAATTCGTGTAAAAAATCAAAACAATTTTGACAGATTATTAAAACAGGGGAAACAATCAAACAAATAAGACAATAATGGCTTTTAAAAGAATAATATCAATAAAGTACGTGAGTGGATGCGAGGAAGCTATGAGCCACAACAATTGGCAGTCTATTTTTTAATCTGTCAAAATTGTTTTGATTTTTTACACGAAGTGAAGTATCAATTTAGCAAAAATTAAAGAGCGTAGACGGTTAAAATTAATCTGGGGCAATCTTCGGGTTTCTTTCGATAAACTATAAAAGTTTCATTGAAATCAGATAAGCACTTTTGAAGCTATAGGAGTAATTAAATGTATGTTTGTGCGTATATGGAAGAGAAACAAATAGGCGCAGAAGGTAAAAACTTATATGGGACCAAAAATGGGCTAATTATGACCTACCACCCAAATTTCATTAAAATTGAACCTATATATTTAGGATATGTTGGTTCGCAAAAATTGAACGACAGACCGACAGACAGACACGGAACCAAAAATGTTCCTGATGTCTGAAACGGATTTCTGTCTAGGAATTTTTGAAATCGGAGAAATAAAATATTTTCGTTCTTCAGAACGATCACATAACTTCCGTTACCTTCGGTAAGTTCGGAAGCAAAAATAAATAAATAAATAACTTAATAATAAAAATTACAAGATAAAAATAACTTTTTATATACTACGTTTTTAAATTTTCTTTTGAATCATATGTAATGTTGATTATATAATTGTCATTGTTATAATATAATGTTAGTGACAAAAAAATTGTTCCGAATATATTTACTTCACATAAATGACAATCATCTAGAGGGCTGATCTTAAACCTATAAATGGTCAAATCTTTGTTCAACACCTAATCTAAACCGTGCTATTGATATGCCCCTGTGTAGGGACAGTAAGAGAAGAAAAAGAAAAATGTGTACAAGTAAAGAAGTACAGATACAGAAAACTTACACCGATATCTAGGACACAATACTTGTGTCCTAGATATCGGTTTAATTTTTTTTGTTAAATAAAGGCGGGTTTACACGATCCAAGTAGACTTGGACCAAGTAATTTTGATCAAATCTACTTGGTCAAAGTAAAAATGAAATTTTGATGCAGTGTTTACACGATCCAACTATACTTGGTCCAAGTAGGGAAACTTGTCAAAAAACCCATTTAGAAGCAAAGGAATAAAAACAAAAATGTAAATGAAATAAAAGCTGTCAATACCCTTCTTATAAACAAATCCGTCATAACTTTTCTCATTTTTGACAGCTTTCTTGTCATAATCATATGGTTGACGCCATCCAAGTCAACTTAGATCAAATAACGTCTAACTCAACTTGGATGTACGCAAGTTGACTTGAATAACCTGTTTACACGATCCAAGTAGCGTCAAAATAAAGTCAAGACTAATTTGGTCCAAGTCAACTTGGATCGTGTAGACGCGGCTTAAGTGTAATCAAACCTAGTTGTCACACGTCAATTAATTTGTTTCTTTGTTTACTTTTCCTTTTTCGCTGTCATTCAATGTTAATCTCTTAATAAAAAATCACAAATTTGAAACCCGTCAAAATGGAGATTGTAAGTATGGGACATGTCAAAACAAATAAAATAACTTGCGAATTATTTCCGAACTAACTTTCCATTTAGCAAAATTTGCTAAAAACTAATTAAATTCTGCTGAAAGATGGATAAAAGTATTAAAATATTGCATTGTCATCGTGTTCTGAGCTATTCTAAAAGTTTCACATGTCTAGCTACTCGGGAAGTTAGTTAAAAATCGATTGCAAGATTTGTACTGGACAAACAAACAAACAAGAAAGCAAGCTAATAAAAACGTAGTAACATTTTTGAATTTAAAAAGTATAAACAAATAACCCTTAAAACACTAATTAACAACAAAAAACAGCAGTCAAATTACACTATAGTAAGAGACAACTTATAAAAGTCAATCTTCATCAAATCTCCTGCTACGTCTTAAATGAAGATTTTTAGGATTACTTATTGTTCAAAATGTACGCTGCATACGCAAATTTTTTTTTTCAAATGGTACAAGAGGAAGCCGGACCACATTTTGACTATTCATGAAAAAAACATTCTTTATGCTTTATTTTTAGATACTACTTCAAATTTCTCATATAAATGTTTAAATCGAATTTCTAAAATTCCACTTCCTCCCCTCCCCCACCTATTTTAAAGAGTCGATTTAAAGGTCTCATTAAAAGTTGTGTTATTACTTTGTTAATCAAAAAAATGTGGAAGAATTTATTGGGGAAATCATATTATTTAATTAATATTTATTTCTTTAATATATTTAGATAAGAATTATCATCCCAACAAAAATATTTGGATAAAAAGAAATTAGCCAAGTCTCGCGTTAATCCTTGTGAGATCATTGGTTTAGCCAAGTCTTAAGTCAGTACCCTTCTATTCTCTGCCCCTAGTCATAACTCAAACCTTCTTTCCCAAATCACTCTATACGTTTAAATATAAAAATATTTTCTGACTTGGCAACTACGCAGCACAAATAGGTTAAACAGTTTGTTTATATATTTTTATATTAAGATATTAATTTTAAATAAAATGTTAATTATTGTCGTATACAAATTTGTATCCTCGTGCTGCGTAATTGAAAGTCAGAAAATGTTTTTAAATTTTAATGTGCAGAGTGAAAGAAAGATTTGAGTTTGTGAGGGACAGAGAATAGAGAAATAATTAATAATTAATTTCACATATCTAAGTATCTTCATTAAAATAATAGGGGGGGGGGGGGTCCAAAATGCCGTGAGATGGTTCCAGTAAAGGATGGTACCGCTGTGCTCGACGTTTCTTCTTTTATTTTTTTAAACAAATAATGGTTCCAAGTACCTCTAAATCAATTACTTACTTATCACGATATCTCTAAAATCACTGGACCTGTGACTATGAACCTGTGGCCAGTTGCAGTCGAGATGGCGGTCATATTTAATAGCCCAGTATCAGTCCGCTCATGGAAACATAATTATCCCTACTTTTAGTAAATGCTAACTGAAATCATTGTATCAGGTATGCATTTTATTTTCGCTAAGAAAAGATTTAAGACACTCGAGAGGGAGGGGGTTGGGGATGGAGCACATGGTTTTTAAAAGTATGAGGAATGGCTTACTCGTTACATTGGAGTAGGTACTTTACCACAAATCTCAAAATTGATTATACATATTCATAATAAAAATTGCCTATTAACGTATTGCCAGTGCTCACATATTGAGTGGGTTCTCGCAGTTAAATATTTGGGAGTCACTATCGATAACTTTTTAAATTGGAACGCAAATATTATCAGGTTAAATGTAGAATTACGCGCAGCTTTAATTACTAGAGATCACTACGTAATACCAGCTCTCAGAACCTCTATGGCACAGACACAGGTCTTATTGTGCGGTGGTATTATTAATGAATCACCAAATCAACTTAAGCAAATAGGATAATTTGAGATATTTAAAACTAAAATAAAAAATCGGTCCGAGGAGTCAGAAAAACTTTCTCATATACGAGTTCATAATTACTTAGCCCTGTGTTTTCGTAGGTACCTACATTTAATTATTATTAAACATTATATCAGTATTTGTCATAAAAATAACAATTTATCATAAAAATCTCTAACCACCTCTAACTTCTCCTCGCTGGGGAATCGAACCCGGCCTCTCTTTTTCCATGTTAAAAGCTATTTTCTTAGGTACTAGATTTTTTCCGGGAAAACGACTTATATCGTTAGATTCGTATTTAAATGGACTACATTTTTTAATTTTTAAAATAAAAAATCGTTGGAACCGTTTTCAAGAAATGATTTTTTTCGCGTTTTTTCAGAGTTTTTAGGAAAAAGTGCCCCCAAATTTGGAGTTAAATTTTATTTTTCGAATTCAATTTTCAACACTCTCTCCACAGCTCAGGACTCAATATTCTCTAGTGGAGAGAAAATCTGCAATTTAAAATTATCATAGAATTAAAGTTAATTAGGTAATTATTTAAAGTTATCATAGAATTTTGGAATCTATGTACTAAATGTTATTTTATGATATCAATTTTATTATTTAATAAAGGTATTAAAAGAATCCAATGTTACTTTAGGATATATCTCGATATTAATATAGGAAACCAATAAACAAATCGGGATCAACGAATTGAATTCTATTGTAAATATCTATTTTAGTTTCTTATTTTTGTTATGTTTAAAACATTTATCATTGGTTTATTCGCCCCAAGAAATATTGTTTTAACCAAAAATTAGACAATGCATTTGTATGTTTGATTGTGTTAGTCACGTTTTTTGTGTATACGGCTTGTTGTTTCGTTTACGAGGGTAGACTGACAAGGAATATCTGTCCTAGCTTCTATAATAATTGTAAGAAATACAGATATTTGTATTCCTCAGCGTGTTTCTTCTTCCCTGGACAATTTGTTCCGTTCTATATCCGATCCTTTTCCCCTATCGAAATCGTTATGTTTTTATCCGGTTTTTCCTTCGAGAAATACTAGGATGTCTGAGTGTTATCGTGAGACACCAAATAGAGATATTCCTTGCTCAATTGTATATATATAATCTAGAATTATAGAATTTTTTTTTATGTTCTTCCTTTCTAAAAATCTTGGAGAGTTTTTGAACGAATTTGTATAAGAAATTCGTGCAGATAATTTTTGATATTTTGCTACAATTTAGGCCCTTTGTTCCCTGATTTTACCTTTTACTGTCATGACGAAAAAAATTCGATTTTGAGATTTTAATGGATTTGGACACGCTTTGGGTCCAAAATTATCGTTTTTAAAAAATGTCTGCCTGTTGTCTGTGCTGAGGAGAAGTTATTTTTATGATAAATTCTGATATAATGATCAATAATAGTTAAAGCACCAAGGAAAACTCGAAAACTAATAAATGAAAAACACTTGGCTAAGTAATTATGAAATCGTTTATTAGAAAATTTGTCTGAGTTGTCTCGGCCGATTTTTTACTTTCTCATATAAAGATAAAGTATTGTGATGGTGTGAAAATTCGATTTTGAAATTTTGATGGATTTAAACGTTTTGAGGCCCCTGGGTTCAAAAAGGTCGTTTTTAAAAAATGTCTGTCTGTCGTCTGTGTAGACGTGCGAGCCTAAACTACGGGCCGACTTTGACGAAATTTGGCATTCATGTTCAGAAAAATCATAACCCCGAGGCGAAACCGAGAAAAGAAGTGATATGTTTTAGCGGGTTTTTAATAGTCAAGCATACTTGTAACTAATTGTTGTTTCCAGCACATTACATTCTTACTCAAACAGCATTAATATTATATTATTTGGTTAGAGTCTATATCTAACTAAAATATAGTGTGTTATCATTTATATTCAAATCAATCAAAGAGTAATTTTATTATTAATGCTTTATCAACAAAAATAGTTGTATTTAATCAATTTTATTTTATACAGGGAATTTATCAGCTTATTAGTCGTGAATTTGCACCTACCCATTTAGAGCCTGCTACTATAATACAAAAAGCTATATTAAAGATCTTAATGAAAAAACCAAAACGTTATCCCTCATACCTTCTCTTCTCCGAATTTAATGTCTTGACATTACAATCTCTCTTAAAAAAAGCAGTTTTAATACAATTTTTGAAAAAACTTAAAAATAAAAATATAACCTCACGTACATATTCTACTAGGTCACACTCACAACTAGCAGCACAAGTTCTACAGTGTAACACAGCGAAAAAAACGAAGACAGTGAAAAAACAAAGACATGCATTATACATTGGACCCGTTTATTATTATTAGCTACAAATCTAAAATATAAATAAAATATAAATATCTAATATTAAAACCTATAAATATAAAATAAAACAACACCTTCTAAATTAAACAGACAAGAGTGAATTCGCTTATTCATTTAATTTGTTAATTTATTTATATTGATAATTTATTTAATTTGTTAATTTATTTAAATTGTTAATATTTATTTCAATATTAATTTTTATTATTAACTCAAAGTAAAATAATAGAAAGTAATTAATCCTTG
>OX578277.1:56445672-56710672 GCA_951217055.1 Gerris lacustris | reverse complement strand
GGGGTTTAACAACTAGGGAGAAGTTTGATGGTTAGAGCGCTGGTGGTTAATTATAACTTAAGGAGACGGTTAAGGGGTTAGTGGGTAGGTAACTATAGGGAGGTAAATAGATTAATTTTATATATATTAATAAGCTAGATAAATAAGTTAATAAATTAGGTAGTTGGGTAACGGGCATATAAATATAAATTCTTTTCCTTATAAACTAGTTAACAATACAATTAGAAAGCCCTATAGCGGGGATCCCCAAATATATAAAATACCCCCAAAACCTGGAGCTGGCGGTGGATGGGCAGGGTAGCATCGGAGTCCAGCGTTGGGGTGAGGTGAAGGGTCGTGGACCGGCTTCGGAATGCTCGATATCTGTCCAGCTTGGACATTAAATCGGCTTACTGGCAAGTTCCCGTGGAAGAAGTTTCTCGGGAGTATACGGCGTTCATTGTTCCGGGCAGGGGATTGTTTCAATTTAAACGCCTCCCGTTTGGACTCCACAACAGTCCACCTACCTGGCAGAGGGTGATAGACTCTGTGTTAGGTCCGGAACTAGAACCAATTGTATATGTTTATCTAGACAACATCATTATAGGCTCTAATACGTTTGAGGAACACCTAGAGGACACTTCAACAAGTATTTAAGAGATTTGTGGCAGCCGGATTAACGCTGAATAGGGAAAAGTGCTGTCTGCCGATCAGAGCTCCAATACTTAGGATACATTGTGGACATTCGAGGACTGCGAGTCGACCACGAAAAAGTATCGGCTATTATGAATTTTCCGGTACCCAAGAACACCAAACATATACGAAGGTTCGTTGGTCTTTGTTCATGGTATCGCCGCTTCGTACCGGAATTTTCCACGGTGGGTTCTCCAATCACGGCCCTTCTTAAGAAGAACTGCAAGAGAGAGTGGAGTGACGCCTGCCAGAAATCCTTCCAACACCTCAAAGATGCACTAGGGAGTGCCTCGATATTGACCACCCGGAATGTCTCGCGGTGGTATGGGCTGTGGAGAGGTTTCGCCCACATATCGAGGGGACAGCGTTTGGGGGATGATGCCGTGTGAGCGACTCCCCGCGTTCCTTGTCCTCAGAATATATGTGCACGAACGGGTGCCAAGTCAGAGAGTAGTATAGTCTCCTGTCCTTGCGAGGTATGGGCCGCACTTCTCTAGACAGGTGCGGCACTTACTGGGAGTCGGTCTGTAATCCGACCTGGTGTCATTCGTTGGACCCACTATAAACAGACACCGCTGCCTGACGTGCCTTGAAGAAGCGCAGAGGCCAACTGAAGGACAGGCTCTCAATCAGTTCGACCCTTGAACCACAACATTGCCCAGCAGACCTTCTATCTAGGTTGAACCAGGTCACTGTTATGGGTCAAGTGTCAACCTAAAGATCACATCCTTGAGCTGGCTCTGGTTGTCCCTATTCTTATTATCTAATAATAAATATGTAAAACTATGTAACAATAACAAAAACCAAAAATACAACAAAATAGAAACGTTTACGAGCGGACATAAATTCCACTCGTAACAAGATGTTATTTCTTATTACTGTGAAAAACTATATAAATACGAAAGTAGTAATAGCAAGGAGTCAGTATAGATTAAATCAGGGGTGTAAGATGTGACACCAGATATTATGAAATCAAAAGTAGAATGGGCAATTAAGAATATGAGAAAAAGCAAAGCAGGAGGAAAAGATGGTGTGGTAGCTGAATAACTACAAAGGCATGAGGAGAAAGCACTAGGATTGCTTATCCAGCCCAATTAATTATTCTCTTAAAAAATGGTGATTAGTATAATTTTAAAAAATTTAAGGGCTATCAGTTAGTTACCATCCAGGTATCAACTGGATCAGAGACCACACAAGGCTTGATGATATAGGAGAAGTAGTTGTGAAGAGGAAATAGAACTTGGGAGTTCAAATAACCAGGTCAAAGGATAAAAGATCGTCCAAAACGTTTGTAGATTGGTATCCAAAAGGAATATCTAGAGGAAAAGGTAAGCCAAGACAGGGATGGGATGAACAAATGAGGAGGACATGCAGTGGTATTACACGGCAGAGAGTAGCTGCAGTCTGACATGTATAGAAAATAAGCAAGCCTGGTTTATTGCGATGTCTGGTTATCCGACAGTTAAATTACAAATAAGAAATAAATGAATAATACAAAATAAAATATGTAATATGTTTTGAAATTATTTACAAGTAATATCTAAATTTAGGTCCGTTAAATTTACAAGGACTAAATACATTAATAAATTTATTACTAACAGTTAGGCATTGATAATTACCTACTTAAGTAAAAAGCATTGTTATTTAAAGTTTATAATTAAATAATTTGGGTACATATGTCTTTATTTATGTAAGTATTTTATAATATGTACATGATTACTCTATTTATTTTTTGCCCATTAAAATATAAATAAATTAGAATAAAAATAATAATAAATTCCTAAGTTAATTTGTGTTTTTATGTATTTTATAAATGAATTATTACTACATAATTGTATAATATACGTAGATATTACTACAAAAAAAGGCAGCGTTTCCTTTATTACGATCCTCGGCCAGAAGTCAATTTGCCATTAAAATGTAAACAATGTAAAATAATATAATAAATTTGAACTTTACTTTTGGGAATAAAAATAAATCAATACATATTATACTAATCGATTAATCTTTATAGGTAGAACGCGTATTTTCTATTATTCATGCTTCAGATAATTTACGATAACTCTTGTAAAAGAAACTGATTCGATTGAAATTATGTTCTGTACATGAGTTTGTTACTGTTATTAATTCGGTGGCCGGGTATGTTGGCCACTGTGATCTAATAACTCGTTTCCACTCGAGCGACTGTTGGTAATTTAATTTTTTTAACAGGATAAAAATCAATATGAAAACTTTTTTTTCTGACACTTGAAAAAAGTTGACCCTTTATTTCTGCGGGGGAGAAGAGATCGAAACTCCCTCCATAGTAAAATGAGGAAATATGTTCTTTATGACAATATACAATAAAGTTTAAATTATAATATAATATTAATAATATTCCTATTAAAAATTTACCTTTCTTTTCAGTTTTAGTACGTTAAAATATCGTACCGTTTAGTATAGTTCCCAAGATATGAGTGGATAATGAAAATTTCTTTTTGAAAAAATCTGGTGTCGTTTTTTTTTTTTTTTTTTTATTCCGGGGGGTTTTTACACCCGAAGACGCAGGCCACTTAGGTGGGCCCATACATCAAACCCGGGTTAGGGACCGAAATGGTCGTTAACCATGACTCCCCTCCTGTGGTTGTAATACAACCAGGAGTGTCATTATCATGGTTTCCAGGCCGAAAAACTGGTGGCGCCACTCTTTCAAGGAGCTTCCCATTTGTTTAAACAATGCTGGGTGGACATTGAGCGGGGGGCCTGGTCCGGGTATCGAACCCTGAGCTGCGGTCACTTTCTGACCCGGCTCGATGCTGCTTAACTTGCGTTATTACACGGCAAGCGCTCTAGCCTCCGAGCCACCCAGGCCCCATAAGTGTAAAGTTTATAGGTGTCAAGTTTTAAAAGAGGAGAAAAAATCGGTCTCATAGATCGAACCAAACTTTTCAAATACTATATTTCAATCTCACAATATCTTATTTAATTTATTTTATTTTCATATATGTTTAAAAAGTGTTCAACAGATGGGTTTTTACTTTTTTTTCGATTTACAACATCATATTTATTATCATCAATATCTCGGAAACTAGATTTATTCCAGGATTCGTATTTTAAGTGAGGTCAGTATTACCTGCCACATTAAACTTTATACATACATTTGGGTTTTTTTTAATTTACAATTTCTAAATCTCGTTTAACTTGAACTCGCGATGAAGCGTTCGATATCGCGTAATTTACCACGACTCTAGGGCTCCGGTATGTAAGTTATTACAATTGTTATTAGTTTAGAATATACGCTACTCTTTCTTACTCACTGGACTTGTTTTTTTACATTTTTTTTTTAAATATATAACGCAATTTTTTTAAGAATAATTATTTCGTTAGTCGAAATTTGTCTGTATTGTATATTGTTTTGTCTATTCGGTGTTAAAATTGTCGTCACTTAATTTATTCATAAACTTTTATGTTTTAAGGTAAAATGTATATTAAAACTGTAAATTTGCTGCACCTTGTTGTGAATTAAAAAAAGTGTTTTAATAAATAAAGATTATACTGTGAAAAAGAGGGTAAAATAAAGTCCAACTTAATCCTTTTAAACATTTTCTTTAATACTCTCTTACAATTTTCGTTTTGTTTAAAAAAAATAAACATTATTTGAATGCCTCAGTAATTAAAACAAACATCGAAGTTTTTCTCTGGTCGTACGAATTAAAGGAAAATACTGTTTTGAAACCTTCTGCGTATTACGGATTATAAAACGAGAGAGGAAGAGGCCCTGGGAATAGGGGATTAAGCCTGATTGGATACATGCGGAAAGCCTATTTATGAGCCATCCAAACCCAATGTCAATAACAAAGTCTCAAAACCTTTAATCATTTCTAAAAGCCGTCGCTGAATGGAACAACCCCAGATTCCGAGTAAATTAAACAATTAATGGATGCTCAGGGGCGGAATTTAAAACTTCTTCAAACAACCATTCGATGAATAACTGGTTTTCCAAAAGATAGATACATTTGAAAAAGTGGAAAAAATAAAAATCGAAGTAGACAATTTTACAGCCGTACTTAATCATAGAGTGAGATAAAATACATGAAATCGATTATTTTTAATCTCGAATCAGATTACCGTTTGCAAATAGAACCATAAATTAAAATAGCTTTTTTTCTCATATAAATAGAAATAAAGATGAAGTATATTGTGATGGCGCAAACATTTGGTTTTTATATTTTGATCAATTTATATGTTTTAAGGTAATCTTTAGTTACGTGGACCTTTTTTATTTCGCCGATTTCGATGAAATTTAACATACTCAGAATTTAACATGCTCAGAATAATCGTATCTCAGTAAAAAAACGAGAAATTAATTTCAGCTCTACATTTGGTATGATCAAAACAGTTTAACGATGTAAATTACATTAAAAAAATATTACATGCACGTTGTTTTCCAATGAAAAATCTAGTTTTCGAGATATTGATAATAGTTATTTATGTAACTAGGCAGCAAAATGGAATTTTACTGACGAGTGATTAGATTAGCCTCCGAGCCGAAGGCGAGGATAGGCTATGATAATTAACTGCCGAGGCGAAGCCGAGACAGGTAATTTACCCTTTTGAGGCAATGAATAAACGAGGCAGAAATGTTTCCTTTGCTGCCTTGTTGCATACAATATTTTATCTACTTGCGGGAGAAAAATGAAGCTGCTAAAATGTTATCTTTATTAATATAACATAGTTTAACTATCTGTCATATTAATAAAGATAATAACATAAATATGTATTAACTAAAATTAATGTTCAAATAAGAAAATTGGGAATAATAACAATAAGTGAAAAGCAAACTCAATCTATAACAACAAAATACAAAACACACATAACTTCTGAATGAATAATGCACGCAATAATATATTTATTTATATTTTTACTAAACAATTAATAAAAGTGTTAAAGATATCTTCTATTGCTTAAAAGAAAAGAAGTAACTAGGATGCATCAAGAAAAGTAGCTAGTCTAATCTAGAATGACTTCAATAATATAATAAAAATAATATGGATGTTCAATGTTTACATGACGCTACAGTATAGCCAGTGACTCTACTATTTTATTTAATTAAAGATCTACTAATCATTGAACTTATTTAACAGAATTAACAAATATTAACTAATTATTTTATTATTAAAACGTTTATTTATTAAATATTACTTATTTAACTATAATATATAATGTTATAAGATAGAGATAATGGTATAAACTGTTCTTAAAACTTAAAAAATTAGAGGTTATGACACGCAGTGGTAAACACTGTTACTTTCTCTGCCTAGGCAGAGAAATATTTCCCTGCCTAGGCAGAGAAAGTATTTTCCTGACTGTTTTAACTACTTTCCTGCCTGTTTTTAATATTTTAATGACAAATCAGGGAAATAGTACTTTCCAGCCTAAAAACAGTTAAGTATTGTTTAATTTTGCTGCCGCGAGTAGATAAAAATATTTTTTCCCCTCTTTAACAAAAAATGAAATTGTAAATACCTGTTGAACACTTTATAAGTATCTTTAACAATAAATTAATCAAATGGGGTTTAAATTCTGTAAGGCTATGTATATGATATATTTAAAACAATAAACAAAAAAAAAAACATAGTTCTACTTAATAATTTTTAACTATTGACATTGCTTCCGAGCTTGTCGAAGGCAATTTTATATAAATATATTAACAAGTATATTATACTTGTTGTATTTTGATATATTTGTTTATTGAGGTCGTTCTACGATTTTTACTCTAAATACTGAATGTTTCCTGTATAATATAGATAATAATATTACTAATGAAACATTTGCATGCAGACTAGGGATTCTTGAACGAGAGCGAGGAATAGAGGGAATACAAAAATACCCTTTAACAAAAGTTTTTGTGTTGCCTGATGTTCGTTAGCCCCCCCTCTACAACTTCTATCTTATCGTCATTGAAAAAGCTTTGCTTGTTAGTTTCGGTTAAAATGGTTAAAGAAACTTGGTGGAGGCTTTTGTAAAAGTTTGTGCCCGTAAGATGTCCACTTTGTATGTTTAGAATGGAAACTTGCCATTTTGTAAAAGTTTAGAGGCAAGGATGCCTCAGTACACTTAGGGAAAGAGGTGTAGCAAGGGCAGACAAGGTACCCTCCTCTCCACTTAGGGAACTGTATTAGGAAATATTACCACTTGAGAAGGTTTTGCACTGTAGGGAAGTAAAACTAGTGTCTTTAGAACTGCACCCATGTAAGGACACTCTTAACTAAATAATGTTTTATAGCTATTCCTTGCACTTAAAGCCAAAGGCTAACAGTGAAACATTTAAAATTCAATAAATAAATTAACAATACAACTAATTGATTTAGGCTTTCATTAAGTTTACTTTTGACCTTGACCTTTAACAATTGCACATGAACAATAGTAAACTGTTTTTTGTAATATTATGATTATCATACTCAAGATCACTTTATCATATTACTAAAATTTTATATCTATTGAAATACAGTAATACTGATGGGTGTAAAAGTTTTTGTGATCAAGTTAATCTAACTTGCGTTTTTATTGTTGTGATTCTTACGCTATTACTCATAATTTGTAGAACTAAAAGAAGAAATAGTTATTTATGTAACTAAGCAGAAAAATGGAATTTTACTGACGAGTGATTAGATTAGCCTCCGAGCCAAAGGCGTGGACAGGCTATGATAATTAACAGCCGAGGCGAAGCCGAGGCAGGTAAATTTACCTTTTTGACTACCTCGGCTTCGCCGCGGCAGGCAATGAATAGACGAGGCGGAAATGTTTCCTTTGTTGCCTTGTTACATAGAATATTTTATCTACGGAAGACAGAATAATGAAACTGCTAAAATACGGTCTTTATTAATATAACATAGTTAATTACTATGTTATAATAATAAGATAATAGCATATTATGTATTAACTAAAATTAATGTTCATAAAGAAATCAAATAAAAAGCTTGGGAATAATAACAATAAGTGAATAGCAAACTATCTAAACCAACAAAATACAAAACTCACGTTTATAGCACACAAAACTTGTTCACAAGCAACAAAAAATATAAAATATTTATTTATAGTTTTACTAACAAATTACTAAAAGTATTAAAGATATCTTCTATTGCTTAGAAGAAAAGAAGTAACTAGGATAAATCAAGAAAAGTAGCTGGTCTAATCTAGAATGACTTCAATGATAATAATAATATGGATGTTGGATGTTTACATGAAGCTTCACTGTAGCCAGTGACTCCGCTATTTTTTTAATTAAAGATCTACTATTCATTGAACTTATTTAACAGAATTATTTTGCTGCCTAGGCAGCAACATTTTTCCTCATTTAACCGCCTAGGCCGTAAAATCACATTTCTCTGCCCGAAATCAGTTCAATAAGGCCTCAATTTGCTGCCGCAAGTAGATAAAATAATTATTTCTTTGTTAATTGCTATAGCATATTTGGTGTGATTGATAAAAAAATAAAATACTTACTTTGATTCTTAAGTATTATTAATTCTAATAATAATAATAATCCAGGAAAAATCTCCCCGTGATTTTTTTTAAGCCTGTAAAACAGTATATATATGCTCGTTATCGGCGTATCAAAGACCCGAAATACAGACTGACTCATGGCACCCTGCGGTTTAACATACGCATTTTTAATTTTTACGTTATACACAGAAATATACAAATATACAGACTAACGACTTCCTTTTATTTTGCACCTTGCATAATATTACAGTAAATCCAAACTTCTTTTTCTTTCATATTATTTTCCCTCTATTTTATGTATACATATTTATATTTGTTTATTTTAAAGATCATTTAAAACTTACAGTTTATACGCTTATCAAATGAACCTTTATTAAAGTTTATTTTATACTATTTTCTTTATGCAATTTTATACTTTTAGTGTTGAAATATCACAATATTAAAAAGAAATGAAGGGTAAAAAAAATAAAATAAGGTTTATAACATCTGTTATAATATGATGAGGTACGTATCGTGATTTCTCTTTATTATTTCCCCCTTCTGTCATTTAATTCCCTGATATATATATATATATATATATATATATATATATATATATATATATATATATATATATATATATATATATATATATATTTGTCGTACGATCAACGGTTCTACCTTAAATCTAATAAATTTGTTAATTTTTAGTAAATTTTTTGACTTTGAGCTCTTATGGCGTGAGTATTTATTGGCCGCTTTAATTTTCGATTGGGGTATTTAAACCCCACACTAATGCTTTTTAAAACGAGTATTTATTATTTAAATTATTTGTATTTTATGCCGAGAAAAATGAGTATTTATAAAGCAAAATCGAGTATAAAATTCCGTAAAAAACGTCGTTTTTGTTTTTAACAAATAATCATTTTTATAAGCTCATGTTTATTATTATATAGTTAAAAACATGAATAAAAAAATACAAACAAATATTGAATAATAAAGTTTGGTTTTCGCAAGGTTAAAGATAAATAAATAGATAAGTTTCCGCATAAACACACCTTGGACTCAATATGTAAACAATAAATGCTCCTTCCCCTTCTTCTTCTTTCCTTCACATTAGTTTATTGTCAATATCGGAGCGGTCCACAGCTCATCCCGCAATCTTTTCCTTTACCACCGACATTTGTTAAGGTAAAATTTTATTCTTTATGTTAACTATTTATTTAATTGTTTTTATTGTCATATTATTATTATGTAATAGAATTTTTATTTATAGTTTTACAAACTATAAATAAAATATTAGTTTATTTAAAAGAATGTTTTACTTTATTTAAATGAATGTTTTACTTTATTTAAATGAATGTTTTACTTTATTTAAATTGTTTTTATTAAATTATTATTACTAGAAGTTTAATTTATAGTTTGTTAAATTCTATATTAAGTTAATGTTTTAGTTTATTAAAATGAATGTTTCAGTTTATTTAAATGAATTTTTATTTTATTTAAATAAAAATTTTAGTTTTTTTAAATGAATAAATGAACTTCTTTTGTTTCAATTAATTTAGAGTACTAATAAATAATAAAATAAATTGACTGAGGTTCTATCTTTATTATAATTATTATTATTTTTAATCTGTAATAAAGCTAATAAAATATAATGAAATTTATTTCATGACAGGGCCTACAATTTACTCTAATATGTTAACACTATGATACAGCCAGCGATTTCTTATATGAACCTCACGGTTTAACTTAAATTGAGTAAATTTGATCAATTTTCGTTAATTTTTTTACTTTGAGCTCTCATGGCGAGTGCAATTATTGACCGATTTAATTTCCGATTCGGGTGCTTAAACCTCACACTAATGCTATTAAATCGGGTATTTATTATTCTATTAATTTGTCCTTTTTGCTGAGAAAAATTTTAGTAGTTGTATATAAAGAATCAACAAATTTAAATTTCATAAATAACTTCATATTTACTTTTTTTAAAAAAATAATAATATCACCTGTATTCAAACGCCGATAACTCTATCGTTGTATTTGCCCTATTAACGCAGTCTCAACTGCTTTTTCTCAGAAAAATTACCTCTTTCCAACGATATAAATCATATTGGGTGTTGTCAACTATAATTTCGGGTCAAATTTTCCGGCCTAAATTTGATCCTTTTGAAATTCATTTTCCCCAAAAATGAACCAATTTCAAAGAAAATTTGTATATATTTTACATCAGAAAAAATAATGTGGAAGAATTTAAAAAAAAAAAAATAATAATAATAAATAAATATTTCTTATACACGTAACACATATATTAGAAGGTTATTTTTGGTTGTAACCTTCTGCAGGATATTTTAACATTTTTTTTAAATTATATAAATGTATGTGTCAGTCACTCAATATATGGTTTGGGTCAGAAAATTGTTTTCATTACCTATCGGTGTAAACATTAATTAACTGTAATTAATTAATTAGAGATTTATATTTGAGTTTGATCCATGTTGGATAGTACTTACAGCGTGCTTATGTGAGATCATAGTAAAATTTTGAAAATATGGATTATTATTTGCATATTTCTGTAAATGTGTTTGATTGTAGAGTAGTAAATATATTTATTTTACACGTTTTAGTTTATTTAGCAAAATAAAAAATAAAGTAATCAAAAAATTAAAGATGGTGGCTCAATCTTAAAAAGAGTGAGACATTTTTAAAAAAGTGGCGAATTAATACCTCTCATGGAGTTGCCTATGTAACAGATTTAAATGACCTAATTGATTTCGTGTATCCTCCTGAAGTTCGTTTAAAAAGTGAGCAAGCAGCCAATGAGCGATATTAGTAGGCACAAATGAAAATGTAAATGAAATAAGTAAATAAATATTATTAGAGAATTAAATGGATCACAAAGTGTATGTTACAGTTCGGAAACAGAAGTTGATAGCGAAATTAACCCTGTGGGGTCAATACATAGATGTGTCAATATCGAATTGTGTTAGCCATTCAGGTTTGCCAGATTATAGGTTAACTTTTAAAGAAGGTCCAGATGTCATATTAATGAGAAATTTAAATTCCACTGATCAATTCATTAGTTAATGGAAAGAAACATATTATAGTTAAGATATCAAATTTTTTTTTTTTAAGTTAGAAAACCATCTTCGGAGGAAACAATATTAATTCCATTCCAAATAGGGACATCTAATATCTACTTACGTCTAATATAAAGTCATTGCAGGCTCGCTGCGTTCGCCTGTTTATAAATTATTTTTACATAATCAATATCTAATATAATGTTATTGCAGGCTCGCTGCTCTCGCATTTTCACCCAGTATTTGTACATGATTATTGCTAAATATTATTTATTTAATGCAGGCTTGCTGCGCTCGCCTGTTTATACAGTATTTGTATGAATCATTGTCTGATATAAAGTTATTGCAGGCTCGCTGCGCTCGCCAGTTTTTATTATATTGGCCGCCATTTTGAAGTTATAAAGTGTGAAATTTTAATAGTTAGGTAGATATTCCTTCCCTGCCCTTCAAGACCTTTAAATTGATGTATAGCATGTCATACTGACTAAAAACTTTTTTAGCTGACCGCCATCTTGAAAATTTTTAGTGTGGAATTTCCAAAAACTATACCGTTCTCACAAATGCTGAGATGCAGCTATGTGCCAAATTTCGTTAGAATTGTTCAATTTTACTCCAGTTATCGTTAGACAAACAAACAATAAAACTTTTCAAATCCCAAGACTCAGAAATGAAGAACTCACTGCGCTCCAGGGGTATCCAACTCCAGTATTCTAGAGGTGTAAGACCACTAGCGCTGGTCGGGAAGATGGCGGTTAAAATTGTAAACTACTTATGATCTTTTGACATTCCTCGAATTATAAAATTGTAACGGTTGGTAATCTGGGTGAATTTTCTATCAACAATGTTTGGTTTAAATTGTGTGGAAAATTGTACAGGTTGACCACTTATGATTTTGCTAGGTAGCTCATTATAATTTTGATTTCGAGGGTTTGGAAAAAAAATCCCAATTACGTGTTTCTTTTTTTATTATTTAAAGTTTTTTTTATAAGTTTATTTCCACTAACTTTTGACAAAATAATGCAGGCAGGTTGGGTTTTGTGTTGCGTCCTGAGGTATGCCATGTTGGATTTGCCCAGGCAGAGGCTCATGGTACGGCGTGGTGGCGGCGGCTTTGGCCGTGAGGCCTCTGAGAATGTGAGATGAATTTTTTTCTTTTTGTTCAGTACGCTCATAGTAATATTTTTCTGAGTAAAGTGTACCAGTGGTACTCTTCAACATATTCTTTTTCTTCCACAATCTAAATGTAGAAACTGCATCCGAACCCTTCAAGTGAAGGTAAGCTTCTTTTTCTCTTTGGTTTGGTTGACCATATTGGCACCATTTCATTTTTGTTTAGGGTTCTTTCCCATTTAGTTTTATTTTATTGTAATAGCCTCCTTATTTACTTATTTTTAGGGTGGTTGGTCCAGGGCCGAATTTTCCAAACCAACACTTTATTCATCAATCATCTAACATCACCTATTTTTTGCTTCCGAGCTTACCGAAGGTAACGGAAGCTATGTGATCGTTCTGGAGAACGAAAATATTTTATATCTCCGATTTCAAAAATTCCAAGACAGAAATCCGTTTCAGACATCGGGGAACATTTTTGGTCCCGTGTCTGTCTGTCGGTCTGTCTGTCGGTCTGTCGTTCAATTTTTGCGAACCACCATATCTTAAAAACTACACGTCCATTTTTAATGAAATTTGGGTGGTAGGTCATAATTAGCCCATTGTTGGTCCCATATAAGTTTCAACCTTTTGCTCTTATTTGTTTATCTTCCACATGCTCACAAACATACATTTATTTACTGCCATATCTTTAAAAGTAATCATCTGATTTGTATGAAATTTTTATGGTTTGTCGAAAGTAGCCTGCAGATAACATCTGCCTAATTTCAATTTTCTGCGCACTTTAAATCGTGGTAAATTAATATGTCTTATACTATAAAGCCGCATGGCTAACTGACTCACTGACTGACATTAATGTTTACCCACTTCCAGAAGAGCTAGAGACTTGCGGTTTGCGCCATTCGACGCGCAACGTCCATATTGTGGGTCAAAATAATTATACAAAGTTCACTTTTCCCCCTCCTTCCCCCCTTAAAAAAATAAAAATGGGTGACTTGATTTTTAAGCTGGTGTGGGGGCTTATTGCGGCTAAACGGTAAGTCGTATTAGAAAATGGTGACTGATTTTAAAAGATCTACAATTTAAGTCCTATGAATTTTTGTCGTATAATTATCGGTTGTACCCTAGATGGTGATAATTTTGTTATTTTTTGGTTTAATTTTTTTCCATTTTTGTCTTTGAATGGCCATAGTTTCTATAATAGTTGACCGATTTTATTTCTGATTGCGGCGATTGAATCTCACACTAATGCTCTTTAAATCGAGTATATTTTATTTCATTAGTTCATCCTACTTGCCGAGGACATGAGAGTAAACTTTTTCCCGTGCGCCGTGTCACGAGACCACTTTTTTTTGTTTTTAATATTATGTCGTATATCATTTTAAAGGCCTTGATACGTACATTAAAGCTATTTTATTTGTCGATTTTTTAAAAATGTTGTACATATACTTTTGTACCGATTTATAATTTTGTTGTAGGTTAAAAGGTTTAAATACTTTTTTGATATTACGTTTTTTATTTATATGTATTTATTAGTTAAATGAATTCCCTTTTGTATTGTTTGTTTTTTAAAAATATAACTTTGGTACCTCAGAGTACAGGGGTACAAATGTTAAAGTTAATCTTTTATAATATGATGTATATCGTTGAAAAGCTCTTGCATAGTAGATTAATTTTTGTTATATTCTATTTTGGGTTATTTTTAGTTTTGAGGGGGGTAAAATAAAAAAAACTGTTTATACAGCGGTTTCTACGATTTGGTTGCAGTTTTATATTTGTTTATTAAATTAATTATATGTGCGCTAACTTTTGGTGCTTGTTGGAGGCTTTGTTTCTCCAACAAATGTTTACATTTCTTCAACTTTATTAAATATTTACTGGAACAGTGCCGCGCCGTTCCAACTTTTTGATTATGTTTATCGAGGTATTTTTCATAATTTGGTCTTTTCTTTGCGAGGAAGCTATGTGCCACATTAATTGGCAGAGTATTTTTATTTCACTGCTAAGACCATTGTATTCTTAAAATTAATTCTTATAAGTATAAATGTATGTAATATAATGTTGACGGGGTTGGTTCTTCTCCCCATTAATTAAAAGAACCTGGCGCTCATACAGAAAATATATAGGTTCATTTTATTTATGTTAATTTATTTTACTTCAATTTAATCATAAAACCCACCCCAACTACCAACTGAGCTGGGCATAATCATATTAATGTGCTTGTCACAAAATATAAACAAATACTGGTTGTCAGACATTTGTACTATTTTGTAAATAAACATACGAAAAAAAACCAGCCTCGGTGGCTGTATGAGATGCGCGATTGCTTCAAATGCAAAAGTTCCCGGTATCTAGTAAACTTAACAAATTAATTTATTAATTTATTTCTTTGAATTAAGAAGCTCGAAATCTTTTGAATGGTGTAATAGATTTAGTTACAACATTAACCTGAATTCCCGTGGAGCGCTAATAGTCTAACACAGGTAGATAAAGAGGGGAGTTGGAAATCTTTCCGTTTATGGATTCTATGATCGCTGCTGCGCTCATTCAATAATAATAATATTTATTTCCACCAATAAAACAATTCACAAAACAAAAAATGTCAATATTGATATTCAATGTTTGTTTACATTATTATTTAATTTAAAAAAAAAATCGGGTACAGGGTACCTCGGAACTTTTCCTCACTTCAGAGGCCACTAAAGAGGTCTCTCCTGCTGCGAAGCAGGAGGAGGAAGCAGCATTGGACGTGGTCAGTACTTGGATGGGTGACCGTTCTGAACAAACTGATTTATTATCATTCTTCAAAAAACCTTATTTTTAATACCTATATTTTATTTAATTATTTGAAGTTTGGCGGTATTTTGACAGATTTAAACAAACTTTGACGTCATCAAAATTATCGCACTAATAAATAATTATATTCGCTTATAACTTTTAAACTAATTAATGGAATTTCATCGGGCTTTTTTATATTTGTTCCTTAATTTTTTCCGGTTCCAACGATATGCTATACGTCAAAACCCTATTTATACTTTCGGTATTACTAACCGTCAACGTTTAAAAATTAAAAAATGTATAACTTCAAAATGGCGGCCAAAATCAAAATGAAATTTAGTGAGCTTGTTTGTCATACAGAGAGAGACATTCGAGCCAAATTTCAACTCGATCAGGACCATTTTCGATTTATTACGATTTTTTTTAAATTTTTGCTGACTCAGCAAACTGGGTTCAAGATGGCAGAAAAAGTTGATTTTCCGGGCTGCACAACTACAGGTTAGGACTAATAATACTTTTCCTACTATTACTAGTGAGGAAAAGTAAAAATGTTGCTTGACTATTCTCTATATACTAAGTATTCTCTATTTAGATATATACAGAATCAAACAAAACTCAGGATTCGGTCACAAAAATCGTCACTATGTTACAATCCCGCTATACCATGTTGGATACAAACCGAAACGTCGCTATTTACTTAAAACCTTCTTCAGGGGCCGTAAAACATCTAAACAACCGTGACCGAAACCTGAGTTTTGTTTGTCGGTTTATATTTACGGTCGAGTATTTATTTATTTATATATATATATTCTTTGATAGACGCCTCAGAATCCATGGCTCAATTTTTCTTTAATTAAGTTTGTTCTTATTTGAAGACAAAAAAAATCAACCAATTGGTTGCATGTTTATTTCGCTATGATAATCTTAGATTTATTTAAGATATACATCGGGTTTGTTTACCATTATTAAAAATCGAATAACCCTTTTTTAGGAACTTTAATAATAGTCTCCAAAATTTTTACTTCTGTCCATGTTAAGCTTTATTAGACTTAATTCTAGGTATTATATTATAAATAAGTATTTTATTATAATATATATATATATATTTTTTTTTTTAGGTGAGTTCTTTGTTTCTTGCTAGGCGTCAGTTAATTCGAGTAAGTTTTACATATAATATTTATGTATTAAAAAATGTGTTATTACTTGTTCTGTAAATAGATAAAATGCGTACAATATTTACAGCTTAAAGGTGGATAAGGATTTTCCAGGACTGCCGAGCCAGTATTCAGTTTTATTAAAGGACTACTAATTCTTCCTCCATGAGACTAATACTTTTAGCAAATAAATTTTAATATTCTACTGTCTTATAATATAATATACAATGTATATATTGCCTTTTTATTTGTATTTACTTGTAAAAAATCCTAAAATGATTTTTACAAGTATATACATTTACTTACATTTTCTCTTTCGTGAAACTGATCCTGCTTTAAATTTAAATTCCCTGTTTTTAGGGTTTCGAGGTTATCACACAAACCTTTATGCTTTTGGTTGTTCGTCCGTCTGTCCGTCACATCTTGGAACACATCTCCCAACCTATTGTAGCTAGAGATTTTAACTATTATTTAAAAGTAAAACTTTTTTGCTCAAAAACAGGAAAAATGTTACGAACTTCACAACTCAAATTTTCTTCAAAAAAATGAACGAATCGCAATTTTTTTTATTTATTGTATTTTTTAAGTGGGGTATAATGTTAACGGTATTGAAAAGGTAGCCATCTTGCCCCCGAAATTTCAAAAACAGAACCCCCCAAAAAAATGTCCTCCTCCTTGCCACCCCATAATGTCAGGTCCTAAAAATAAGAAATAATACTTAAATAAAGATCTCTCTCTGTAGGTGTGTAGATTACAAATACATATCGCGTTTCCAAAATGGTGGCTATTTTGTCCCCAAAAGAACCAAATATGTGTCTACCTAAAATGAAGGAAATAATAAGCACACCCTGCTCCTTCAAAGTGCAACTTTTTGTACATTTCTTTGTAAGGAAAAAAAAAAAAACCCTGTTCGTATTATGTTTTTTTTTTAAATTAAGAAACTTTTTATGTATCAGTCCCGATTTAATTTTTGCGCCTTAAATTACTATGATTAAATTCAGTCATTCAGTTACTATTTCATTATTATTTCAAACAAAATTGGATGCAATAAAATGTATGGCCTTCGTTGTACAAGCAGTACAATATTTAAGCTTACCAGAGGTAACATAAGCATTGTCATCATTGTGAAGTGCGACTTTTTTATAGGTCAAAATTCCATCGGGGAACATTTTGATCCCTTGTCTTTCCCCCCCAGTCAACATTTTTGGTGAACTGCTATATTTTAAAAGCAAGCTGGACATTCAATTTTTTTTGTTTTAATATATTTTGGCCATTGTTGGCCCCACGTAAATTGCAACTTCTGCGCTCTTTACTTCTCTCGCGATCTTGAAAAGAATTTATCCGAATAATATGGAACCAGTTTAATCTTGAGTAAAAATAAATGCGACCACACTGAGACTCTAATCTTAAAATATTACTCATGAGACCATTCGTCCAAAAAATAAGCTACTTGCCACTAATTGTCATATATTTTTCGTTTTTAGACTTTATTAGGTTAGGTTCTAACAATTATTTAATGGTTCGATTGCTGAAGTAGGAAAAATAAAAATATTTGTTGTTTAGTATTTTAGAAAATACATTACTCTCTTTAAAGAACAGATATTGTAAACTATTTGAAGTTGTGTAGAAAGTTTTAATTATTATATGTAAAGGTTTGCCAATTCAAATCCTTGCAACAAGGGTGAACTTTTCATTAACATTTTATTTAAACTAAAGATATACGTATAAAATGTCAGGGTTCATGTAGAACTGCTTCTGCAATCATGGACAGACGTCATGAATGCACGATTTCTCTCTCAAACTAATTTCAAGTTTCAGCTACTTCAATTCAACTATACCAATTTACGTGGCAAGCTTTCTGATGCTCCAACGCTATAGTCTTACTAAACATTATCGCTAAGATTCTTGGTACAAGTTCTGACGTAAGTTGTAAATGTATTGTGGATAAAATACTAAGAAGGATTCCGATGCGAATATGGTTATTCCTATTAGTTATATATATAATTCCGACAAATATGAAATTTAGCAATCGAAATTAGGTCCAATTCCTAAAATATTGCATACAATCATTTTAAATTATTTACTCTCCAATTCTTACTTTATACTCGTAATAATTACTTTCAAGATAAAACGCGAAATAATAATGCACCTGAAGAATCTCAAGGAAGTTGATTGCCATTAATTTATCTTTTTCTTAAATAAAAATGATTAAGGAACAACATTAAATTACTAATTTAGAGGCAATATATTTTCCCAATCCTGGCTTATTTCAGGTGCATAAAAGTGAGATAATTGGACTATATACTTGGAACTATCTATATCTATATACAGCAGCCGTACAATAAGCCCAGTTATTATAAGTCACACTCTGGCTATGAGTGTGATGAGGAAATTCCACCGTAGATACTTATAGTAGACCCTACTAATGCCTTAGGTGCTACACATAATAATTCAGTCATTTTTTTTTTCTTATTTTTAAATTTACTATTTCTGTATAGTAATAGTAATTAATAAATATTTGGTTGATTGTTATATAATAATTTAATAGTTATTTATGTCACTAGGCAGCAAAATGGAAATTTGCTGCCTAGTTTTTAAAATTTTTTATGTCCGAGCCGAAGGCGAGGATAGACTAAACAAATTTGCTGCAGAGGCGAAGCCGAGGCAGGAAACTTACTGCTTTACTACCGAAGCGAAGCCCAGGCTTATTAAATCCGTTTAGGATTTAATTTTTATCACTAAACCTTAATACTTAAATTCTGCAACCTGACTTATTGCCCTGTTAGAATTATATACCTGTTGTCTGTGGTGTCTACTGGTTATCATATGTATATTTAGTTATATTTTCACTAACTGATTGGCATCTTTTTACCTTTCCTCTCCTTGGCTTAAATGGTGACTTCTGCCATTCAAGGCCGCGTCGTCTGCATAAGCATGGCACCTGAGTTTAAAGATTGACCCTCATCGGTTGATTTTAATTGTTCTCATGACATTTTTCAAGGCCAAGTTGAAGAGCAACAATAATATTTTACCCCCTTGTCCTAGTTGTTTTTTTACTTCAAAGGGTACTTAGAATTCCTACACGTTTACTTTAGATTTAGTTTTTCTCAAAATCATCTTTACAGGCCAACTAGTTTCTTTTATATTCCTCCTTCAGCATTGCAGCATATAACCGAGGCCGCAAATACACTAATAAGCCAAGCATAAGCTTGTTGTTGTGTTCTATCATAAGCTTGTTTAAAATCGATGGGTACAGTTTGACCTTGTACTCATACCATGCCTTCATTATTATTATTATTAACAACAAAAGTAGTTGATTCAATGTGGATTTACCGCTCCTAAACCCTCATTGATGCTCCCCCAGTGCGCACTTGCCACAAATGGTTTTAACCTCGTGCTACAATTTTCGAGAATATTTTGTACTTCATAATACATAGTAATATTTTCCTAAAGTTTCCACAGACGCTCTTGTGAAGTGGGTTTACATTAGCGTTGTACTATTGTAGATACCGATTTCATTCAGTAATTGGGTCTCTTCAATACCTTTATTAAGGCGAAAGTGGCTTTTTATCGAATGTTCAAGATTATCAAGTTCCCAGTCTTTTTCAGTTTTCTCTTTTTTTTATTTATTAATAAATACTATAAGCAGTGATCGCCAATTTAAACTTACATCATTTTGTTGTCGTACTAAAATTATCGTGAGAAATCAAGGCTGATAACGAAGAATAAATTTCCAATATGGTTTCCTGTATTAGTAGCTACGAATTAGTATATAGAAAAATATGATTACACTTCTTATGAAATGTGATAATGACGCTTTTATAAAATTCGCTTGTGTTGTGTGCTTTGTGCTTGTATGTAAAACAATCATTTATTCCACGCATACTTATAAAACATTTACACATACGTTGTATAAATTCTGTGTCTGGATCAAGTTTGAAAATATTTAGAAAGTTTTCAACGTTTTCTCAAAGTTACATTCATAACTTTACATAATGCATTATGCTTTTAATCTGTCTAACTTCATTTAAACTGTGCAGTCAACAAAAAAATAGGACTTAAACGGTAATTCGACTTCTGACTTGAAGAGGAACGCAATTTCCAGCTTGTTAGCGAAAAGTTTCTCATTTGTTAGTAGATGCCTTGATAACGTAGTTTACTCAGATTAATTCTTTAACTTCCTCTTTATTGAAATGTTTATTAAAATAATCTTGAATATATTAGCTCCAGCTTTTCAAATCAAGTTTAAATTTTATTTTATATCCGCAGGAAAATAAATTAAACTTCTATCTTTTTTCACAATCTTGTCTGTTTGAGTAAATAAACTAATCAAACAAATATAATTAACTTAATAATGATTCGCAACTGATCCTTTAAAGACCCAAATGAAAATTAAAAAATATTGTTCAAACTTATTTTATCAAAAAATAAATTGGCGAAGTATGTGCTTTGAGCTCACACAAAAGGTTTTTAGTCAATTAAACAAATAGGACGAGTTCGTTTACCAACATAATCGGGCTAGCTGTATTGATGGCGGCCATATAAAAGTTTAAGATATTACTTTTGAACCATTTATTATAATGACGTTATAGAAACGCCATTATATATATTTTTACTGTCCAGACGCAATGAAACTACTCCATTCTAAGATAATCCGTTCGCAAGATAAATATTTCAACAAATCATGGGTGGGGGGGGGGGGGGGGGGGGTTCTCACAAAATAGGCGACAGACGAAAAAATCCTTAAAAATCGCGTTTTGTTTTTTGACAAAGAATCAGTGTTCTTTCAGATTTTCTTTGTGAACTCTAGAGATATCATAGATGAATTGGTATGAAAATGGAACAAAATATATACTTGGGTACAAATAAATATTTTGGTAGGGCGTCCTCCACTTTAATTTAACACCCCTCATAGTCATAGATCTAGTGGTTTCATAGATATGATGGGTCAGTAAGTGAGTGTCATTTAGATTTAAAATATAAATTAACGAGCAGGCACTTTTTAACGCAACGTTATCTAGTCTACCGCTATACCATGTTGTTAATTAAATTATTATATATATATATATATATATATATATATATATATATATATATATATATATATATATATATATATATATATATATATATATATATATGTATATATATACATAATAGCGTCCGAAGATTACGATGTGCCCAAAGAATGATGGAAAGGAGTATACTTAAAATAGCTAGAAAAGATAGGAAAAGGAATACATGGATAAGAAAGGAAACGGCATTAGAAGATATAGGAAAAGTAGTTATGGAGAGGAAATGGAAATGGGCTGGGCACATTGCTAGAACAGAGGATGATAGGTGGCAGGGTTGGAAAAAAACCCGGGTTTTATGGAAAAAGCCTAACCCACCTGGGTTTTTTAATAAAACTCGGGTTTTTCTGGGTTATTTGGGTTTTTTAAAAAATAGCTATTTTTAACAAATTTTTAAATGTGTAAATGTAACAAATCTTATTAAAAATATCAAATTGTGTCTAGTAAACCCTATAAATAAGCATGTAAGTATTAGGTTTTTTCTACGAAATAATAATAATAATAAAAAACGGTCCAAAACAACTCAGACAAACTTTCTCATTTACGAGTCCATAATTACTTAGCCCATTTATTAGCTTTTGCATGTACATTTAATTATTATAGTACACTTCATAAAAATATATCATAAAAATAACTTCTCCTGGGCGGGGAATCAAACCCGGGCTCTCTCCGTCCACGTTCTAAGCTGTTTTCTCAGGAACTAGATTATTCCCAGGAAAACGGCTTATATTGTTAGATTCGTATTTAAATGGACTACATTTTAGAATTTTTTAATCAAAATCGTAGGAACCGTTTTCGAAAAATATATTTTTTCATTTTTGTGCCTACATTTTATGTACATTACATTGTTATATCTATCTATATTATTATAAAAGTTTTGTAAACAAACAAGTTCAGAGAGAGTTAGTCCAGTCAAATGGTGCATGAAAAGAGCTCAAAGTGGAAAGTTCTGGTGTAATTGTTATTAGTGGCTTACTTTATGTTTTTTGGGGTGCTGATCACGAATCTGAAGTTGTCCAACAAAATTTCCCTCGGCAAATATGAGAAATCATCGAAAAACTACAAAAAAAAACATGTTTTTTATTGGTTTTCAGCTTATAACTTGCAAAGCAATCTACTCACGCAAAAAGTGGTCTAGTAGTAAAATAAAAAGGAGAAAATAATCTACAATTTATGTCTATAACATTTATTTGTACGTCGTGTGGTTTTCACGCAAATGGGAGTTGAAATATTGAGAAGAGGTGGTGGGTGGAGGGTACAGGCTGAAGGGTAAACGGTTGGTGGCCAGACTGCGATGGCAGTTAATTTTATGTTTTTGGGTGTGCTGAACACGAATCTAAAGTTGTCCAACAAAAATTTTACACGCAAATATGATAAATCATCATAAAACCACTTTTTACTTTTATTTTTTTAATGGATTTCGCCTTATAACTTACAAAGCAAGCTATTTACGCAAAAAGTAGAAGAGTAGTAAAATAAAGAGGAGAAAATAACCTACAAATTATTTCTTTACTATTTTTTGTAAGTCGAATGGTTTCTATGCAAAAGAGGGGTTGAAATAACCAATAACAATGTTTACCTACATGAAATAAAGAATAAATATTAATGGTGTTACTTGTTGTTTTTCAAAAATTACTGATTTCCCGATTATTTCAACCCCTCTTTTGCATAGAAACCATTCGACTTACAAAAAAATAGTTAAGAAATAATTTGTAGGTTATTTTCTCCTCTTTATTTTACTACTCTTCCATTTTTTGCGTAAATAGCTTGCTTTGAAAGTTATAAGGCGAAATCCACTAAAAAAATAAAAGTAAAAAGTGGTTTTATGCTGATTTCTCATATTTACGAGTAACATTTTCGTTGGACAACTTCAGATTCGTGTTCAGCACACCCAAAAACATAAAATTAACTGCCAGCGCAGTCTGGCCACCAACCGTTTACCCTTCAGCCTGTACCCTCCACCCGCCACCTCTTCCCAATATTTCAACTCCCATTTGCGTGAAAACCATACGACGTACAAATAAATGTTATAGACATAAATTGTAGATTATTTTCTCCTTTTTATTTTACTACTCTTCCATTTTTTGCGTAAATAGCTTGCTTTGAAAGTTATAAGGCGAAATCCACTAAAAAAATAAAAGTAAAAAGTGGTTTTATGCTGATTTCTCATATTTACGAGTAACATTTTCGTTGGACAACTTCAGATTCGTGTTCAGCACACCCAAAAACATAAAATTAACTGCCAGCGCAGTCTGGCCACCAACCGTTTACCCTTCAGCCTGTACCCTCCACCCGCCACCTCTTCCCAATATTTCAACTCCCATTTGCGTGAAAACCATACGACGTACAAATAAATGTTATAGACATAAATTGTAGATTATTTTCTCCTTTTTATTTTACTACTTGTCCACTTTTTGCGTGAGTAGATTGCTTTGCAAGTTATAAGCTGAAAACCAATAAAAAACATGTTTTTTTTGTAGTTTTTCGATGATTTCTCATATTTGCCGAGGGAAATTTTGTTGGACAACTTCAGATTCGTGTTCAGCACCCCAAAAAACATAAAGTAAACCACTAACAACAATTACACCAGAACTTTCCACTTGAAACTACCATTTGACTGGACTAAGTGTCAAATTGTAAAAAGTTATGAAAGTTTAAATAAATTAAAGATTTCTATAAGCGAAGGTTCAAGGTAGCGGCCACTTTTCTGGGGTTGACGAGCGAAGCGAGTAGGGGCGGAGTCCCTAGTTTATATTATTTAATTTGTTAATAATGTCAAAGTATTTTCATTTTGCATTTTAGTACATATTTATACATTTATAATTTAATATAAATAAAAATAATTGCTTTTGCCCAAGAATAAAATAGAGAATTTTGGGAATAAACAGGATTTAAGAAGGTTTAAGCCACACAAAGCTCAAAAATAATTTATAGTTATCATCGAATTAGGATATATGTGATATTCTGCATATTTTTTAGTCTCACAGCTCTTGCAATCACACAAGAATACTTGATATAAAAAAAATATATATTTTTATTGTATATATTTTTTAATAAATTATATTTTTAAAAAAACCCACAAAAAAACCCGGGGAAATTAACATGGGTTTTTTTCATTTTACCCAGGTGGGTTTTTTAATTTTCCCCACCCGGGTGCCAACCCTGATAGGTGGACCAAGAAAATGATTCATTGGTACCCAAGGGATAGGAAAAGAGCCAAAGGAAGACCTCCACAAAGATGGGATGAAGAAATGCGTAGAATATGCGGAGGAGTGACGTGGCAGAGGGTAGCGAAAGACAGGAGTGAATTGAAGAGAATGGGTCTAATAAATTACGACGTCTGGTTCTACAAGGAATAAAATGTATACACTTGTTTATTGTTTTGTTGTAATAATTACAATCTAGTTAAGAGAAAATAGTTTTATGCTTTAAATTAAGAAATTCAAGAAGTATAAAATATTATTTAATTTTTCAGTGTAAGAAATTTTTTATTTTGAAGTTTTAGTATTATTTTCTTTATAAATTGGTATTGTAATCTTGCTCTATAAGGCAACTCAAAACCAAGTAAATGGTACCACGGTTATGAAACCGATTTTTAGCTGAAATATGAGAGGAAAAAAAGAAGAATGTATTGTATGTGTATATATTAAGCTAGAATAAATGGTATTATTATTATTATATATATATATATATATATATATATATATATATATATATATATATATATATATATATATATATATATATTTAATTATTTGACTAATGTTAAATGTTATTAGTTATGTGATGATTATATGTGATATATTATTGGCGAACCTATTTGGTGATAATTACTGTTTTTAAATATAATGACACGTTTTTTACATTTTCAATCTAGGTAAGATTTTTTAATTTAATTTTTTATATTTTAGTGTTTATAATTGTTTTGATATTTTTTACAATATCACGATTTTTAAAAAGTGTTTTTTGGATACGAACGAATAAAGTTTCGTTTGTAATAATTTATATAATGTTTTAGGCATGAATATGACCAATATGGTCGAAATATAGCCGTAATTGAATAGTAAATTGTTCATATTATATTTTACCCTAAATGACTTAACTTCCAAAAGAAAATAGTTATCTACGGGTTTATCAATACTTTTACTCATTTAAAATAAATAAATAAAAAAACATGAAAACAATATTGAAAAATAACACTCTGTAGCGCAGCACGGGAATACAACCATATTAATTTAAAATAATGTCGTAGAATGGCGAATTTCTTCCTGAAAGTAAGAAGGCTTTCTCGTCTATTGTTATACAAAAAATGCTATGCAGAGCATCCTCAATGATACTTTCTTCATAAAGAGCTAGAAGTCAGTCGGAATTTTCTTAATTCAGACGGGGTTTTCAACAAACCCTAAATTTAATTGTTGCATATTTTTCTATTATAGCTCGATATATTTTTATGTATGTTCCCAGAGATAAACAAAATAGTTTTCTTTTTTAAAACCCCCGATTTCGGTTAAATGTCCTCAAAAAATGTTTGGCATATTTGTCATAACTCAAACTGACCCTGAAAACAATTTATGTGGTTCCACAATAAAAGAAAATATTATGTAAAGATTTTTCCCCATCCTATTTAGATAATTGGTTCCTATTCTAATGAATATTTATTTCTCAGTAACTGAGCAGATGTGGTACCCTGAAAACAAATATTTTTTTTTAACTCCGAACATTTATAAAAATTAACTTGATTGAAGCATTTTATCACACCCAATTTTATCATGGATTTTAATAATTATTAGTTTTAAAACAGAAAATATCACCATCCCTGAATATTTCTTACTCTGAAATACATACAATAGTCTTAAATAATTAAGCCCCGACACCAGGGCTCAAATAAGTAAATTGTACCTCGATTAAGTTACTCTTCATTTCGCCTTCACAAAAAATAGAGGTATGCTTAATGTACTGTTGATCGTTAAATAGAATGGCTCGATATGCCAGTAACCAGGTTTTGAAAGAAATCGTGGATGCCAATCATTGGCAAAAAGTTAAAATCTTTGTCAGACCCATCCAGTCCGATTTGTCCTTTGGATGAAGTAAGTTCAGTCTGCTTCGTACTTGTATCTCATACAAGTCATGTTTAAACTTATCAATATTAGGAGATTTAAATTAATAAATAAGAACTTTGGCAGGCCTAACCCTCCACGGAATTTCGCGCCAAGGAGTTAGATTTAAACAAATAAATATATTGCCTTTTCTTTTCCTTTCTTCCTCAGTTAATTTTAAGATATTTTATGTGAAATATTTCTCTTGTGGTTATACTTGTTACTACTTGTTAATAATTTTTAGTTATAAGTTATTACATGAACACTATCTTTTTATAATTATTGATAGATAGGCGAGACAATCGAGGAATTACTCCTTTTCGTATTAATTGCTTTATCCCTTACAATAGTACTTTTAATTCAGTTTTGAAATTTGTTGAACAATATTGAGATATGGATTTTCCCGGATGAAACCTGATTATTTACTTTTATATAAAACTTTTTTACTTCATTGGAGCTTTTAAATAAAATTGTCAATTCTAAACTTCAATTATCCTGCAGTAAAAACTGCATGGCATCATTATATCAATTAGGATACTGTCCAAACTTTAAACCGTGAAAGTATAATTGGTAAAAAAAAGCGTGTTAAAGATTCCTATCATTTCTGCGTAAAAAGTTTTTCGCTAAGTTTGCCGAATGGAGAAAGTTCAATGAAGTTTACCGATTTGAAGTCAATAATAAAGCCGAGTTTTCAGTGGAAGCGATTCCTACCTGGATCTGGAATAACAAAAGTATTATGGATAAGTTTAGCTCTTATTTCAGCTGGAAAACTGGAAAAGTTACTTTAAAGTGGATAAGTATGGCATTATTTAATAAGAAACATGTTTAATCGAGGAAATGGACTAGAATTTATATGTTTATAAATAAGATAAGTTATCTAAAACGTGAAACAATGTATTTAAAATATGTATATTTAAACATCAATCACGAGACTATGTTATGCATGATTATTTTAATTAAAATAGTCTTAAAAATAGTGTGACACATAGCTTCCTTGCATCCTATAACAATTGAGTCTCTGTAGTCCGACACTCCGCCAGTCTGGCACGTCCAGGCAATCCGGCATTGAGGCTGAGGCCTCCCTTCCCTCTTGCTATGTGTACGATAACATAACTAAAAGAGGGAGAAACTAGGAAACACTGGGGCACATAGGGCATTAGGGCAAACATTTTATCCATTACTAGGCTGATTTACTTGTGTAATAATGATTTATTATCAAAGTTTAGTAATCCGACAATTCTCGGTAATCCGACATGGCATGTCGGATTTTTACCTTCAAGATCTGAAGAGTACAAAATTGAAAGTGTGTTAATTATAGACCTTTTTTTTATCCCAGTTGGGTCACATTCATTTGTATTCAATAAAAAATTGTGCAGAAGTTAAAATCAATCTTGGACCAACAGTGAGCAAATTTGGACTTGCCAACCAAATTTTATTAAAATCGGATTGGTAATTTTTTAAGATATGGTGGTTAGCAAATATTTTGATAGACACAATGAGACCGAATATGTTACCTGATGTTTGAAACGGATTTCTGTCAAGGAATTTTTAAATTTGGACACATAAAAAAAAAAGGATCACAATGCATTTGCTTACTTTAGTAACATCAGAATATAGTAATACCTTTGTGGCCGACAGCCAATCAGATTCATTTGCCCTCTGTTATTGTTACATCAATGTGTAGTTTACTTTTTATTACGTCAGTCAAATTAATAGAATTCAGTCTAGTTCCTTTTATTTCAGACGAGCGTTTATCCTTTCATAAATTTTCTCTTATTATACTTATAACTTATTATAACTATAGCAAGCGTGTAGCTAAAACCTTTATTTATATCATATTAATTTACTTTGTAATCTGTCACTGTTGTTGCTCGTTCGCAATTTTTTTGGTGCTATTGCTAAAATTAATATTAAAGTTACAATACGTAAGTTTCCTCCATTCTTCATAATTAATTACAGTTTTCTATTTATGTTCTATTTTAAGTGGCTATATCTATAAATATGAGAATGATAATTTGAAAGTGTCACTTTTAAATGAATGTTTTATTGAACCTATTTATACATAAGATTAGATACTTTAAATTCTTTGCTTATTACATTATCTTAAGTTAAGTTACCAAATAAAATATCACAAGTTTGACAAAGAATTCCCACCTGTTTCCTTTTGGAAATAAACCGGTTTCAATTCCTAGAGGGGTCATCTGATTTTACACTTGAAAAGGACATTGCCCGTTAATGATTTATCAATATTGTGTACAAGCATGTGACCGTGCTAATCTTCCACAGATTCCAGTAATCTGATTAGTCCCTCTCATTAGGTCTTCCTCGACACCAATCAATTTGAAATCTTTCAGTGCTTGAATCTGTGGCATGACCCATGCAGACTATTACAATGGACATGCCAATCAAAACGTTATCAAACTCTCAGCCGTACCTTCTAACAATGGCCATTTTACTACAATCCCAGCCTATTGGCCTGAGAGCCATCCCTTTTTCCCTATAATGCAATTAATCATAGCTTGATAGACAATGCCTTCCACCCTTTATTTGATTTAATGAGCGGTTTTGTTGCCTCTAATTAGTGATACTCTTGAACAAATCTAATCACACCTGTTATTTTCATTGTTCCTAAAGTTGATACTCTCATTCCTCTTTATTCTATTTATAATTTTCATTTTTTAAAAACAAATTGTATAATCATTTTCTTTACATAAATTTAAATTTATTTAACATAGGCAAAGCACAAACGTAATACCTACATGCAAATTTTAAATGAATGAATTATATTAAAACTAACTATTGTGGAGAAAACCATGTCGGCACGTTTATAGAAAAGGGTCCCCCACTTTTTTAATCTAATATACTTACACACTTTTTTTTTTTTTATAAAAGTATGATATTTCTTTGTCCCAAATCATATTGAACTGAATATCCCTTTGTCTTAATAGGTAGTTAGACTAAGAGATATAAACTCTTCTGTAAATTTCCTATTCAAAAAGGGGACCCCTTTTCTATAAGAGATTTAGTTACTTTTAGTACAAGAGATAGCGTGTGAAAAAGTGTCTGATGTTAATTTGTCACTTGATGAGTGCCCACTTTGCTTTTGAAGTAATATTTGAATAACTAACCTATCAAGTGACAGACTAACATCAAAATGATTTTTTATCTACTTGCTAATTTTGTAGTCAGGATTATGAAAATCACACTGTACATCAAAATGGGTTAAACGTGGCCTCTCTCCACCGGTTTGTTTGTTAAAATGCCTATTGCCTTGCTATGCCCCGCAGACGAACTTGGCCAAATTCATGTTTTTAAAAGACGCCAAAGGATTAGCTTGTACAAAAAATTCTAGCTTGATGTTAGTCAAACACTTTTTTGCACGTTATCTCTTGGTCTATAAGGTATAGACACAAATAAACAAAAATAAATCGTTTTATAAGAGTCACTCATAGTATTATGCATGTGCATGCGCACATTGCATCCTCTCCTGTATGCTCACCAACCTTCTTTATATTTTTAAAGCTGCTCATCCAATTTTACTACTTTTTTATTAGCTTGCTTTCTTGTTTGTTTGTTTTCCGGTACAAATCTGGCAATCATTTCTAACTAACTTCCCGAATAGCTAGACATTTGAAACTTTTTAGCATAACTCAGAACACGATGACAATTCATTATTTTAATACTTTTAGTCATCTTTCAGCAGAATTTAATTGGTTTTCAGCAAATTTGTCTGTACGGAAAGTTAGTTCGGAAAAAATCCGCAAGTTATTTTATTTGTTTTGCCATGTCCCATATTTACGCAATCTTCATTTTGGCGGGTCTCTAATTTGTGATAGATAAACATTGAATGACAACAAAACAGGAAATATCGATTATATTATTTCAAATTTATCGATGGCACGCTTTAGATTTGGTGTTGGGGAGATCCGTTGCACAAAGATTTGTCCTTTTTTAGGTTTAAGATCAGCTCTCTAGATGGTTGTCATTTATGTGAAGTAAATAAATTCGGTACTATTTATTTTTTTTTCACTAACATTATATATTATATAAAATAACAATTATCAACATAACATACGATTCAACAGAAAATTTAAAAACGTAGTACATAAAAAGTTATTTTTATCTTGAAATTATTAATTAAATATATTCTGCATAAGAGGGTTAGTCGACAAATGGCCCGAACATAATACCAACTTACTGAGCATATTGTTTTTTTACACGTATCTTAAGGTTATTTTTTCCATAACACTAATATTTAACATCTCAAACTTTTTTACTTAATATTTAACTCATTGACTAACTTTTTTTAAATATTAAAAAAAGTCCTGTAGATAATAGATCTACTATAGTTGCCTCATCTCATACAGAAGTACCAATGAAATCTGGCCGACCTCTGAAAGCAATGAGGAGAAATAACGACATAGGACACAACTTGTTGAAGATTGTAAAAGTCACGACTCCGCATAAACGGTTTCATAGAAAAATAGCAAAAATACTACGATTTAACACGCTTTTAACATCACGTTTCAATACAAATCCAATTGGTTCAAAACGACGGAATTTATCCAATTTTTGAAGCTTCATTGTGTGGGCGATCGATAAATTTATCAGCTTGTATGAGGCAGCCAGTCTACTACTAAGCCATTTGAAGAAAAAGTACTAACAAAACCATTTTTAATTCTAATTTGTCTTATTTTATAAAAGGAATGAGGTTTTTATATGGCGCCATGAATTAAGTTTAATGAAATTTGATTATAGCTCTGAATTATGGTTGCTTTTCAGCCGGAGGTAAAGCTTAATAGTCATCGTTAATCAACCAGACACAGCCACTAGGGTTTTCCACATAATAAAACTTCGTAAAAAGGGGAAGTTCAAAAATTTGTATGTGCCCAAACGATTAAATTTAATATACCTTTTTGACGTGTTATAAAAGATAAAACATGAAGGTCTTAAAGCTTTATTAATTTCATTGAAACTGACAACCTGACTTATCATTTAAATCTTATTATTCTGATTATACTATTGTAAAAGCCTATCAATGAATTTACTAATAAAGATAAAGAAGGTTGTAAGTGTAAATATTCTGTAAGTATAAGTAACTCCAGGTTACTTTGCCCTTTGATTACATCAAGGATTGTCTTGCTCGCAGTTACCCCAGTAGCGACTAGAGGATTTTTTTTATAATAAATATAAGACGTATTTCAGAGGGAGATGTTTTATCAGGAAAGCTTGCATGCATGAAGCTTAAGTGGGAAAATAATTATGAATCAGTAATGAGGAAACAATATGTTTTTTACAATGTTTTTTACCTATTTGTAAATTGGTAAATAGTAACTTGCCAGATTCATTATTATCGCTGAACATCCAATCATAAATAAACAAGTAAAATAAGAGGAATTATGTGCTAACTATAATATTTATATTGTTTAAAAATAATATGGGATACAATATAAAAGTGATTAAATGCTCATTTCTGCATCTTGCTTGTTTACGTAATCTTTAATTAACTTTAAAGTTAAACCTACAGTTTGGAATTGTACTTTGTTGTTAGTTTGTACTCTTTTCAGGTTATAAACACCATTTTTAAATTATTAAACATTTTAATATAATTCCACAGTATAAAGTCAAAACAGCCTTTCAAAGTTGTTGGGAGTAATAGAAATTTACAATGCAAAATACTTGAATGACTTCCTGCAATGTGAATCCTATTTCAAATAAAATTATATTTAAAATTCAAGGAAATAATTATTAGTAGATTTAATGAACTAAGCGCAGATTAGGTCTCGACAAATATACTTTTTCACACACACACACACCCTATTATCTTATTAAAGATACTTAGATATATAAAATTAATTTTAATTTAAAGTTTATGACAAACAACCAGAAATAAAAATTTCCCACCTCTAACCATAGTAGTTCATAAGATATATGAGCCTAAAGTTTTGTAATTTTGTCACTCACTGACTGGCTGACTCACTCACTCACTCATCATAATTCTAAAGCACTTCTAACAATCCTAGAAACTTGAAATTTGATATATAGGTAGAGTTTATCGTACAAATAAAGGAAAAATTGAAAAAATCCGAATAAATCTTATTCTTTGTCCTTTTCAAGGCTAATAGAAAAACCGCCTATTCAAAATATTGTAAAAAAATTGTAACCAACGCCACTAGAGCTACCTATTAGAGAACATTAAAACTAAAAAGCAATGGTGAGAACGTTCGTTGAGGTTGATTTGACAGTATTGATTGACAGTTATCTTAAAGTGCAAACATATTTACTCCAGATAATTTTATTTAGTTCAACTTGAACACCCACCGACGAAGAAGGTACACGAAAGATGAAGAAGAACAACGAAAGAAAAAAAAACGAAAAATTGTTTGGGGCAATGAAAAATTGCTTACAAAAAGAAGTGAAATCCCAACAAAAACACTAGTGTAAAAAAAGAAGCCAAGTCTCTCGTAAAAAGTTGTAGGTCTCTCATAAAAGATCATAGGTTTAGCCAAGTCTCCTACTGTCCGAGTAAGTTCTACTAGGTCTAATTTATCCAGTGCAAGTACATGATGTTAGTCTGTCCCTCTCTCTATTCTCTTTCGCAAATTACTCTATTCGGTTAAATTTAAAAACATTTTCTGACTTGGCAAATACACACTCCAAAGAGGCTAGAATTAAATGTAGTGTCGTATACAAATTCGTATCATTGTGCTGAGACGCTCAAATTAAAAAATAAAATAAAAATAGTAAAGTGGTATTTTAGTAAAATAGTACAGTGGTATTTTCCTTCTGTACCCCCCCCCCCCCTCCACGTGTCATTTTACATCCCTTGGTTGAAATTGGAATTATCATTTATTAATATACACGCTTACATCCAAAATAAGAGCTCTTTCTCTAGTATTAACTTCCTAACTTTTGAAGATCGGTCTGGGCTCAATTTCCCTTCTTTTCTTACTCTGTCCTTATGTTCCCCTTAGGGAAAAAAATTTTAGAAAATCTCAGCAGTTATCAATATAATTTAGAAATTATTATACTACGTATACACTCGTAGATTTTATTTTAGAATTTTAAAGAAGTGGTCATGATTAAGTTAGTAAAGGTTTAGGCACGGTAAGGCGTAATTTATTAATTATTGCCTTAATATCTAAAATTAAATCTAAATATTTTTTGACAGTGATTGAAAAGTAATTTCTTTAACATTTATTCCTACAGAAATTTCCACAAAACATGAAATATGGTCAGTAGTTTCTTCTGAAATGTTGGTTAAATACATTTTTTATGAAAAATTAAATAAGAATTTTGAAGCCCTGTTCTCAGCTCCATATAAAGCTACCAAATCGTTTTATATCCTTTATCACCCGCAGAATTAAGCTTAACATTGTACCCAAGAACCTCCAAAATCTATTCAGCCATTTGGACTTGATTGACGCACAGACAGACAGATATATAATTTTCTAAACTTAAATTCGTTGTCAGGACTACTCATTCAGTGGAAATACCCCATATTCTCTCTTCACAGCTCGGGCATCTATGTTCTCTAGTGGTGAGATAACCTTATGTAGAGCTAAAATGTAAAATCAATAAAATAGATAAAAATTGATGTACTAAAATATTATTTATGTATTAATATGTTTTATTCAATAAAGGTATTTTTTAAAAAAAAAAAAATAATAATAATAAAAAAAATTTTAGCCCAATCGGATAAATGTACAGACACAACAATTATTAGTTTTTTATACATAGATATAGATATATTTTTCTATTTTACCCCCCTAAATGTACATAACAATAATTGTACAGCACTCTTAAAGAGCTTTTAAACGGTATGCATCGTGAAGGGTTTTTATTACTTTGACATTTGTACCCCGTACTCCTGTGTACCAACATTTTAACTTTATAATCTCATGTAAGCAGTACACTCATAGACACTCTTCATTTATATAAGATAAAAGATACTCATAGACACTCTTCATTTATATAAGATAAAAGATACTCATAGACACTCTTCATTTATATAAGATGTAGTTATACACATTTTTCCATTTTACCCCCTCCTAAATGAAAATATGACAAAACTGTACATAACAACAATTACTGTACTTTTAAAGAGCTTTTCAACGATATGCATCATTAAAAGTATTCATTACTTTGACATTTGTACCTCGTACCCCTGGGTACAAGAATAAAAATTTCGCCAAATCCTTTCTTAGTGGATGCCTATGATATGAACCGAGTATATCCTTAAAATTTCAAGTTTCTCGGTTAAGCAGATTTTGCTGTGCGTTGATTCTATGTCAGTCAGTCAGTCAATCAGGACATTGCCACTTATATTATAGATAAAAGATACTCATAGACACTCTTCATTTATATAAGATAAAAGATACTCATAGACACTCTTCATTTATATAAGATGTAGTTATACACATTTTTCCATTTTACCCCCTCCTAAATGAAAATATGACAAAACTGTACATAACAACAATTACTGTACTTTTAAAGAGCTTTTCAACGATATGCATCATTAAAAGTATTCATTACTTTGACATTTGTACCTCGTACCCCTGGGTACAAGAATAAAAATTTCGCCAAATCCTTTCTTAGTGGATGCCTATGATATGAACCGAGTATATCCTTAAAATTTCAAGTTTCTCGGTTAAGCAGATTTTGCTGTGCGTTGATTCTATGTCAGTCAGTCAGTCAATCAGGACATTGCCACTTATATAATATAGATATATTACCTCAGCTTCCAGTGGACTCACAATTTTTAAATATGGCAAATAGAGTAATGATGTTTTAAATAGAATTTTTTGATCTATTTTAGCTATGCATTATTTAAATAATTACTGCAAAGTAAATATAAAAATTAATGGTAAATATATAAAATTCATTTTTAATTAAAAATATATTATACTATTAATCAAAATTCATTATCTAAATAATATCTGCAAAGTAGATAAATATAATAGATAAAAAAAGTAAACATAAAAATTAATGGTTAAATTCATTAATAATGAATCACATATTATATGAAAAACATAAAATAAAGCAGCTGGTCATATATTTATTTTAGATAGAATGTTTAAAAATAAGCATTAAAAAAATAATATACCTACTTGTACTAAAATACGAAATTATGTAACAATAAAGATATATTAATTATATTGTTTTAATTATTTTTTTATATTTGTTTTTATTACTTCTAGACGGATAAGGTGCGCAAAGCACGCCGATCCGGCTAGTAAAAGTATAAATTTAACAAAAGTTTGTGGGGCTGTTATGGTTAAAATCAACGTGGGACGTGGGGGCTAAATATGACCTACCATCCAAATTCCAATAGAATCAGACGAGCAGTTTTTAAGATGTAGTGGTTCGTAAAAATGTTTAACTACAGATACGATATCAAATATGAACCATGACTTCTGAAATGGATTTCTATCCAGTATTTTTTATTTCGGAGACAAAAAAATGCCTTCCCTTGAACTACTCGGAAGGAAAAGAGGGGAAAATGAAAATTAATTAGACTATAATTTTAGGTTGTAAAGTCTTAAAGTAACTAGGCATCGCGTGGCTCTATAATTGAAGCGTGCGTATTGCAATAAAATACTGAATATGGCAATTTGTTAATCATGATGAATGTCATAGTTGAAGATAAGTGGAAGAGGGTAGTGAGGAGTAGAGTGGGGGTACTCGGTACAAAGCTTTACTTCCTAAACAAACCTTCACACAACACGACTATAAGAATCTTAACCATAGCTTTTAAACTATAATTATAAATGTATCACTTCATTACTCAAATACTACTTCTTGTATCAAGTTAAAATTTTACATACTTGTTTCAATTGTACTTTAGACGATGTACATAAAGTGATTAAAATCGTTACGTTAGAACGTTAGATATCGGTAAAATGGTTGTTTTTTCTATTTTAAACGTTTAGGTCCGCTTTAATAATTTTAGCGATCTTTATTAATTCATAGTAGTGTCGTTGTTGGTTTTACTAAAAAATGTTATTAGAAAAAAAAGTTGTGTCTCATCGAATATATGATAATAGAATCTTTTCCTGTCCTGAAATTCCAATTTAATTTTTGAACCTCTCGTTTACGCGAGCGTTGCGCGCGAACTCTTGGACGGATCACGCTGTCCAACGAACTTAGCCTGAGTATTAGTAAGAGGAACATGTATACCGAATTTCAACTAAATCGGTCAACTTTTACTCAAGTTATCGTCGGACACGTAAACGTTACTGACAGACAGACAGACACACAGACAGACAGACAAGATGCATAGTTTGTTGAATGTAAGAAGCTCGCTTACGCTCGCTTCAATTAATGTACGTGATAGGTCGCGAGGAAGCACAGCCACACAAATTGGCAGTTTTTTTTTTTTTTTTTTAATATTAGGTATATCAGATTTTTGTACTCCCTTGAAATGATTTAGATGTTATAATTTATACGAGTATTTGAAGGAAACCGTGAGGTATTTAATAAATTATAATTATACTCTTCAACTGACAACGGATTTATGAAAAGAAATGTTAGGAGAAAGAAAGTTATACTCTAACGTAATGAGGGAGAAAAGAATTTAAGACTATTGTTTTAGGAATGAATGACTGAAATGAGTTTTATCAAATATATTTTTCGTCGCTAAGTTTAAAAGTAAGGAATCTCGAAAATCTCTAAATTTCCAAGGCTTTTCTTTGGATGTCAGATATAAGAACTCGCACACAAATGTTGGACAGCAGAGTAATCTCTTTTCACTCTCAGATGTTTTGCCATGCTTTGGAAGGGCAAAAGATAAGCTGTGAAGATGCCTTCTGATGTGAAGACTCGAAATTTCAATAGACAAAATGTGAAGAGATTAAGAGGGCTCAACAAAACATGAAAGGGAATAGGGCTAGCGACTCGCCTTACCGTTATATATATTTAGAGAAAAGGAAATAAAAGAAAGAATGAACAGAAAATAAAATAATGATTTCCAAGAGAAGGTAGAAAAATGAAATATAAGGAATACTCGGAAAATGAAGGTCAAAAATTATGGTGGAAAAAAGGTAAAACCTATGCAGGAACTAACTTTCAACTTTTTTTTTTTTTAAAAAAACTTCATAATCCACTGTTATACGAATCAGGCTCTTTATTGTCCGTTTTAGTTATAAACGCGTTGATTTAAAATATTATATGTGTCTTATTACACAGATCCTTCACTTGTCTAGTTTGCCATAGATATTCAGGCAAATCATACCCCGAGGCGAACCCGGTAACGGATGTAACTCAGGAGAGCTACGATTTTGATTACGAATGTAAGTGTATGAAATTTAATACATTTGAATTCCAGCTTAAAGTATAAAACGTGATAAAAAATACTGTATAAAAATTAATTTTCCGAGATATTGAATAAATTGTCATTACCCTGCTTGAAATCGCACGCAAACGGTTATGTAAACAACCTTTTGTTATAAAATGATTTCCTTTTCCTTTTAAATTCTTGATAATAAATTATCTTATGCGAGTATGCTAGATTTATTTTTTCATTATATTGGTACATCAACCAAGAGAGCCCTAAAATTTCCCTCTCCTTGCAACGTCTTTTAACATGTATAAATATTAATACTCCTTTAATCCAGCCTGTTCCAAATACCACCAACTTGACAACCCCAAAAACGCATTTCAAGAGGAAAATGTTGTGTTTTTGGGGAACAAATCTACTCCGTTTTTGGATTTGGTTATCTGGCTCCTCGCAGCAATGATTTACCTACTTGAATGCTTCTAAGCTTCTCCTAACACCCTTCAAAGATTTCTGTCGACTTTGTGCTGCTAAGTGTTCATAAGTTTATTAAGAGCTTTGTTATTTCGATTCGTGGCAATATTAGCTTCTAGGATTTTTTTTCAATTAAAATCAATCTTAGCAAAATTGTGTTATATGAGAATAATGTTAACTAACCTGTTAGATAACTAAGCCTTTTAAAAGTTACTTGCTATGAATTTATAAAAGTATTATTATATAATTATAATTATTATTTACTTTAGTTTATTAATTTCGTTAAAATTAACACAATTTCTGTTCATATCAGAAATTGAGGAATTTTCCATTTGACCCATCTATATTCAATGCACCATTCAATGCAATCATTCAGTGTGAAACATGTCTCATCATTCAGGGAATTGGACTAGATGAGTGTTTACGTAGATATAGTGTCTAGTAAATGGAGCTGCATCAATTTATCATTGATTTCTGACAGCGTTAGACATTGTAAAGGGAAAAGTAATTACTGTTGTGGATGAGAATTACTTTCCTTATCTTGGAACAAAACTTGTGTATAAACATTTGTTCGATTCTGAACAAATTTAGAGCATCACTTCCTATTTTTTTTTTTTTTTTTCATATTGATCTTATAAGGTATGCTATATAAGTTAACACTAAGGGTAGGTAGAAAGATTTTGATTTCACCATTCGAAATTGAATTTAGAATGAAATCAACATTTTATGATTTTACAATTCATTAAAACTTATTCACTTGATAAACTTTAAAAGATGTAGTTAGAATCAATTACTATGCATTTTGTGAGTTTAATTATTAATACGTAAACCAAGGTTTAAAGTGTGGATATAGGGGGTGTATATATATATATATATATATATATATATATATATATATATATATATATATATATATATATATATATATATATATATATATATTATATTATTTTAAATTATTATTTTTTCTTTTTTTTTAGGAAACATCTAGTAGAGTAAACAGTAATTATTTGTAGATTTCTTATATGCTTGGATTAGACATGTTTACATGTTATGCACACTAAAAGAATCGATGTTACTTCAATTTAAATTTAAATAGTTGCTAAGAAAGCTAACTGGAATCCCTACGGTGTTTTTTTGTTTGTTTGTTTGTTTCTGTTTAAATCTGTTTATTTTCGAATTGCCTTTGTTGGAAACTTTGACAGTCTAACGTACATTGAACCTTCTTGTGAGATATTCTCTGCTTTTTTATAGTTTGAAAGTGTTTAAAGTTTAGAAACTACTATCTTTTTTGTTTTAACACTTAGCTTAGAATTGTGTTTTTTCAAAAGAAATTATGGGATAAAAGACAAATAATTGATTTGATGTCGAAATTGTTTTTTCCACTCATATGATCAAAATCTCAAAGTCCCATTAGGTAAAATTATCAACTTCTAGAAAATTCTTCAATAAACTAAGATTAAAATATTATCGTCGGGTAGTGGAAAGTTTCTTAATTAAGTCAGTCTATTCTTACAATTGGTAAACTCTGCGTTCAATTTCTTCTTATTACAGGACTTTTGCTCTGCACCTCCACAGTCCCTCTTTAAAGCCAGCCCCTCAATTCTTTTTGAAACTTCACACTCATATATTGAAGAACTAAAATTAAATCGAGTTTCTAATTTTACTTCATAGTAATTTTAACTTCATCCTTATTTTTCCTCATAGTTAAAAAGTCTGCATGGAGTTATGAATCCAAACTAAGCAATTAATATATACTAAGCAACTAATATCAATGTAATTCTCAAATTGATAAATGAAAAACTGTCCTTTGAAAATATAGCTATAATTTACATCCGAACATTGATATATGTATATCCGAGTTTACCGAAGGTAAACTCACTCAGTAATGACGTACTTATTTCGAATAGAATCTTTTTCTCCATATTCAAACTTTCCTTAACATAAGTGAATTACTCTCGAACCTCTCTGTCTGTTGGGCTTCCCGTGATGATATATTTTGTAGTTTTTTAATACATCTAGATCGCCTTGAAGACATCGTGTCTGTTTTTGTGCAAAATTCCATCGAATTCAATTATCAGCACTAATCCATTTCAGGGGAATTTTGAAGTCATTAAGCTCCCTAACTTATTAGCAAGAAAGTAATCAGTGATTCATTAGCAACTGAGATAGTCGCTAATGAATCTCATTTATAGCTGCTTTTAAAACGTATTAAAAAGTAAAAAAGTATTCTTGCAGTCGATTGACAAGTTTTAAAAAGATGGCATTACTGCTTTTGAGGCCGAAATCCACTTTGAAAATAGAATTTATTTTCGTAGAGAGACAATTTCTTAAATTATTTTTTATGTTTATTGTAACATAAAGGTATTAAAAAAGACAAAGTACCTCCATAGCATATTATGAAAGAGTTCGTTTGTTTCAAAACTTACCGTTTTATTTTTCAGAAATTTATTTAAATCAAGGATTTTTATGGATTATACTCTTGAAGGGTCAAGGGCTTAGTTAAGGCTTGGAAAATTTTCCTCTTTGAAATTACTAAGAAGGGTTTTTCCCTAATCACCTTCTGGGTTTGACCTCTAATCAGTCTTATTGGTGTCCACTGCTAAAATGTATTTAATTTTGGTTGCACCCTGGGAGTAAACGCGTTCCCTCTCAAATTATGAAAGGATAATAGTGTCATTTAACAATTTATTGAATACTATTTGTTTTGCTTTAAGGCCCCCATACACGTTCAAAATGTTTGCGCAAACATTTTGACAGTGTTTGGGGCTGTTTAATGTTTGCGCAAACATGATGTTTGACGTGTATGGCCTAAATTTGCCCGTCATAAGGTTTGCACAAACATCATGTTTGCGCAAAATGTTTGATCGTGGATCGTGTATAGGGGGGGGGGGGGGGGGGTTTAGTGAGACATATTTTTCTTATTTTTTCAGTTTATCTTGTTATTTTCCTACGTATATTACAAATTTCATACACGTTTTGACGAGGTTAAAAATATTAACAACATATCAAGAATCCTGTAGAATGAAAAACTTTAATGATCACCTCTTGTTTACTATTTTTACTTACTTAATCCGATTACCTTTAACAATTAAGGATGTTGAAGTGATTCTTCTCCTGACATTTCAGCCCTGCGTGAGTCTCCATAATGAGTGGCTTGTGTCCGGTCGAAACTTTCTTGCAGTACATCCTGCACTGTCTCCTTCGTAGTTCCATGTTCCTTATTACTTATTTCCTTTATCTTCACCTTATTCTATTCTCGCTAGTAATGCAATTGTCTCCAGCCCTTGCTTTGCTGATAACCAGCTATTTCGAAAGATTGCCGCCAACTCATCCTGATCCTGCCTCTTTTCAATTTCCTCCGTGGGTTCTATTATTGTGTCTCTATTATTGTGTTGCTATGATAATTCGCTATCACTTATTAATATGAGATCTTAAGACTGAATTAGTAGTTCGACATGCCTTTAAGTTTAGAAGTGTAAGTATTAGATCAATTTCTCTCTCTCCATTAAGTGCACAATTCTCTTTCCGTTAGGTCTCAAATTAAAGTCCGAGTGTCAGAGATGAATTATTTATTAGATAAAATTATAAAAAACTCTGATGCAGTAAATATGTTATCTCCGAAACTTACAAGTTTCGAAATAATATATAATAATACACTATTATTTCCAGCCTAACTTGAAATAAATTATAGTCTTTATAGAGTTAAAGTATACAATTATGTTTTATCATTTATGTGCAGCATTAATCATTTTAAAAATACTCTGCCAATTAGGGGGGCACATTTTATAAATTAATTAAAGTATCAATTTAGCAAAATTTAAGGAGCGAGCTCTGTTAAAATTAATCTGGGGCCATCTCCAGGCTACTTTTGACAAACCACCCAAATTTCATAAAAATCTATGTTTGTGCGGAAGAGGAAAAATAGACGCAGAAGGTAGAAATGCATTTTTTTTTTTTTTTTACATGAATAAAAGTATAAATTTAACAAAAGTTAGTGGGCTGTTATGGTCAAAATCAATATGGGGGCTAATTCTGACCTATCATCAAATTTCAATAAAATCAGATGAGTAGTTTTTAAGATATGTTGGTTCGCAAAAATTGAGACAGACATACCGACAAAATTGACTTACCGATTGACGAACAGACAGACACGGAACCAAAAATGTTCCCTGATGTTTAAAACGGATTTCTGTCGTGGAATTTTTGAAATCGGAGACCTAAAAAATGTTCGTTCTTCGGAACGATCACATAGCTTCTGTTACCTTCGGTAAAAGTTCCTTTACTCGGAAGCAAAGTTTTAAAACATTAGGATTTTAGGTTAACAGCAACTTAACCTAAATAAACTCGTTTAAAACTTTACCTGCAAAATTATAATCAATCATATAATATATAGTATTAGAAATGCAATCATAAAAATAAAGTAATTTAGGGTATTTTTCTTTACTTATTCCACCAGGAAAAATGTTTAGGCATTGTCTTCATTGATAGAATGTAGGGAATAAAAAAATCCACTGTTTGGTGGGTATCGAATCTCATTGTGAGTCATCGAACCATACTTTTGACAAAAGCCTGTCATAATAGGTTGAAAGACTACATTGAATTTTTCTTCCTGATAATGGATTTTCCTTTAATCCCAAATCTTAAGGAGATTCGTCACGCGTGACATTGCCATGTATATAAAAGGGTTGATTTCGGTTAGCATAATTCCTTTAGAAAAATCTTCGCCCTACGTACTAGTAGATTTTACTTTACTAAACCATAAAGTAAAGTTTAGTAGAAAAAGGATACATTTTAAAACTAATAACTAAATGCTTTTCGAAAGTAGGTAACTATTATTGGAAAGCCCCCTCTTGGGTACATTTTATTTCCTTCATTGGGGGTTTAAATGTTTTAATCCTCAACATCTTTACAATTGTTTTTTATGAGAAATCATAATAGAAGGTGCTTCAAAAAGAATGATCCGATTCCATGATTAAATATTTTATTAAGGAAAAATAGCAAAAAATTGAATTTTTAATACAAGCATTCTACTCACAGTCAAGTTTTATTTCACATATTACAAGTGTTCAATATGGCCACCCCTTGCAGCACGTACAACATCAAGATGATATGAGAATTCTTCCCAAACGCTAAACGCACATTGTAGTATATCAGGATCAATTGAATTGATCGTTGTTGTTAGTTGTTATTCAATGTTTTAAGTTATTCAGGTCAGTTTTTTAGTCATTGACATAGTTTTTACAAGCTCGAGAATCAAGAACACAGAACGCCTTCTGTTGAAGAGTCGCCATTTTGAGTCAACAAAAAACTGATCGTTCTTGGGAGACCGATGCACCTAGCGCGGCCATCTGGCAACTGTCTGAAACTTAGAAAACAAATCTTTCAAACAGTCACTCTCTCATTCTGATTCATACATTTTACTTACAAAATATTTGATTATGGAATCGGTTCATTCTTTTTGAATCACCCTGTATTATTTATTTCAGTTGCAGTCTATTTTTGAGTTTCCCTTTTTTCCACAAAATTTCAGGTCAACTCTTTTTTGCTAATTTTAATCTTATAATATCCGTCAATTGTTTTTATTATGTATATACTAATATGCTAAAAATTGTACAATGGTTTTATGAAAATATCATTTCACAATATATATATATATATATATATATATATATATATATATATATATATATATATATATATATATATATATATATATATATATATATATATATATTAATATAATTATGATGTCATTTGTTTAAAATGCCTATGTTTTTTACATGAAAATTTATACATATTTATTATGTTTGAACAGCACTTTGTATTAAAGCTAAAATGAGGTATATAATAAAACAGAATAAGTTGTAGTATTACAGTCAATCTGTAAATTTGTGCGGAAAAAATTCGAGGATGATTGTTTTTGCGAGGATCGTTTGGGACAGATGAGAAAAGCTTAACTCCAACTTTTCGGGAACATCCTGTTGCGGAAGTACGGGGTACGGGGTACAAAAGTCACTAAAAGTGTATACCCTTCATGATGCATGTCGTTGGAAAGCTCTTTAAGAGTACAGTAATTTTTGTTAAATACACTTTTGTCATATTTTCATTTTTGAGGGGGGTAAAAAGGAAAAACGATGGAAAAAAAATAATAAATAAACAGTAAATCTGTAAATTGTGCCACAAAGATTCGAGACTATATATATATATTTTTTTTTTCCTGATTTACTTGGAGCACACGAGAATAGCTTAACTCTAACTTTTCGGGAACATCCGGAACGGCGGAAGTACGGGGCACGGGGTAAAGTTAAAAAAGTATATACCCTTCATGATACATGTCGTTGGAATGCTCTTTAAGATTACAGTAATTTTAGGTTATATATACACTTTTGTTATATCTTCATTTAAAAGGGGGGGGGGGGGGAAAAACAATGTTTATGGAAAAACAAGAAAAAAAAATTATAAATGAACAGTAAATTTGTGCAGCAAACATTCGAGACTACATTTTTTTTGTGAATCGCTAGGGGCACATGAGAAAAGCTTAAATCCAACTTTTCGGGAACATCCGGACGGCGGAAGTCGGGTTACGGGGTACAAAAGTTGAAAATGTATATACCATTTATGATGAATGTCGTTGGAAAGCTCTTTAACAGTATAGTAATTTTTGATATATACACTTCTTATACCCCAAGCGATTCATGAAAAAAAAAAAAAAAATCCCTTGAATTTTTACTTTTATCACGGCAGCTTTTTTTCCTGTTTTTCCAATTTACTCCCCTCAAAAATGAAAATATGACAAAAGTGTATGTAACGAAAATTAATGTACTCTTAAAGAGCTTTCCAACGACATGCATCATAAAGGGTATATACATTTTCGACTTTTGTACCTCGTACCCCGTACTTCCGCCGTCCGGATGTTCCCGAAAGTTAGAGTTAAGCTTTCCTCACGTGCCCTAAGTGATTTACGCAAAAAGATGTAGTCTCGAATTTTTTCTGCATAAAGTTACTGTTCATTTGTAATTTTTTATTTTTTCCGTTTTTCCTTTTTACCCCCCTCAAAAATGAAAATATGACAAAACTGTATATAACAAAAATTACTGTACTCTTAAAGAGCTTTCCAACGACATGCATCATGAAGGGTATATACTTTTTGTGACTTTGGTACCCCGTACTTCCGCAACCGGATGTTCCCGAAAAGTTGGAGTTAAGCTTTTCTCATGTGTCCCAAACGATCCTTGCAAAAAAAAATTACACAGCCTCTTATCACGACAGATTGACTGTACTATAGTTTATATCAGATTGTTGTTGTCATTATATTAAAAAAATTGTTTTTTTTATAAAAGTCATAATTTACTTTCTATTTCTAACAAAAATATCTTAGGTATTTATTTATTCATTTATTCAACTAAAAAAAAAAAAAAAATTAGTCGTGCAAACAGCCTAAGCCACAAGTGCAAATATTAAAAAGAAATAAAGAAAAAAAATAGGGTGGAAATAACAAAAATCTAAATAAAAGACAACAGTAAAAGGGATAAGAAGAAAGTCTTAATTACTAAAATTAAAAGAAAGGGTCCCTATAAAAGAAGTAGAAGAGGCTAAAGACAGGGACATTAAGCCAGAAGAGGAGGGTATTATGGCAAAGACCTCGTCTAAATGATTTTCCCCAAAACTAAATTGTGTAGTTGTGCTACAATTTAATACCGTTTCAAGTATTCTGGGTGGACTATTTGAAAGTATCTCTGAGTCAAATAAAACCATTAATGGCACAGACTCTTGTAACTCTATATGTCTTATCGCTAACCATCTCACACAAGCCCTATATTGTCGTTCTCTTAAAATTCCTTCTTGTGATTTAAAACTAAATTGAAGCTGCATCTTCTTCTACAATAGACAACGTTTACTTTACTTGGTGAGAAATATGTTTTAATGCGTGCTGTAAAATGTACTTCTCTATAGATCTCTATGTTTCTTTCTTTATTAGTACCTTTTTGATACTGTTAATAAGTATCTCAATTTCAGATATTTACAGACCTAATAATCAAGTAATACTTTATGCTTGAGTCAGTGTATTGAATTTAATTTGTGTATTATTTAAATAATTTGCTTTGATTTTTCAATACACGTTTTACGTATTTATTTGATTCTAACACACACACATATAAAATGCAGCAATGGAATTATTCTGGATTTAACCAATAATATTAAAATGACATATATCTTATGAAGGTTTAAGTAGAAAAATGCTGTCTTTGTACAAAAGCTGGATTATGGCAAAACCGGCTTTTAACCTCAAGCGGTCATTATCCGTGCCAGAAAGATTCAGTTAGGTGTAACTAAAAGTCTGAGTATAACTTGACAGAGCTAAGACCACAGATTGTGTTTTACCTGACTCTCTGGATAATTTCGGTTTAAAGCGGGTTTGGTCTTCATAAAGCTATTCAGGGTGGCACAAAAGTATGGAAACCCCAGAATAAGTCGTCAGAAATGCATTTTTTCGAAAAAAGTTTCAGCATTTTTCCCTAGCTATTCAATGACGACCTTGGATTTGAACTTGACCTTGTCCTTCATGGTCATTTGAAGGTCAACTTCGTTTTTTAAATGTGAACCCCTATTTTTTTATTGCGGATTTGAAAAGATCCGGAAATTTTACAAAAAATATGACCTTGACCATGACCTTCAAGGTCATTCCAAGGTCAAAATTGTTTTTCGAATTAGAACTTCTACTTTTTATTGCGGATTGCGAAATAGCTGAATTTTACCTTTAACCAAGACCTACACCTACACCCACGGTTGACCACCTCGTACTTGACTATGACCTATAAGGTCATTCAAACATTTAACCCCCCCCCCCCCCCTCCCCCCCGTTTTTTTTTTTTTGTCTCTGAACGTTGACCGTTGACCACGACCTTGACCATAACCTTTATGGACAAAAAAATAAAAAATAGGGGGAAAGGGTTTAAATGACATAAAGGTCATGGTTAAAGGACTTAAAGTACGAGGAGTAGGCCATGGTCGACAGTGGGTGTAGGTCTTGGTTGAAGGTAAAGTTCAGATATTTCGCAATCCTCAATAAAAAGTAGTTCTAATTCGAAAAACAATTTTGACCTTGACAGTCATGGTCAGACATGGTCAAGGTCATATTTTTCATAAAATTTCCTGATCTTTTCAAATCCGCAATAAACAAAATGGGGGTTCACATTAAAAAAAACAAAGTTGACCTTCAAATGACCTCGAAGGACAAGGTCAAGGTCACCAGGGAAAAATGCTGAAACTTTTTCGAAATGGCATTTCTGACGAGTTATTCTAGGGTTTCCAGTCTTTTGCGCCAATATTGTGGAGAGAGTATTTTTCTGCTTTACCTCGAAATTTAAGATGATAGAGAAATATTTAAGATGTATTTAAGTGTGTTGAATAACATTTTAAATTTTTTCTTTTCCTTTATTTTTTTAAAAAAATCTTGAATTTAAATTTTCTCTGGAGAGTATAGCTTACATATCGGTTTGCGCATAACTAGCTTAACCTTTAATTATAACACATCTGTATAAAATGGTTATATCATTAAAATTATTTATTAGTCTCTCAGGTAATCCATGGGTAATTAAAATACGTGGCTTTACATTTGATGCACTCTGCTCACCTATGACAGATTAGAATTCTTGATTAGGATCTAAATTATTACCCGAATGACCAACAACTAAAAGGCTTTGAAATCAATTGAATCGATGCTAAATTATTAATGGTACTTTAGGATATTCGATTAGTACAAAACGTGTTCACCACTAGTGTTATTAAGCATTATGGTTTCATATTTAATTTTCACCCATTTTTCCCCTACATATTTGAGCTCTTTATTAGTAAGCTCTGATATTAAAATATTTAAGGATAATCATGAAAAATAAAATTTCGATGAGGGTTTAAAACAAGCGAAATGAGTATTTATAGAAAGCAAATACTTTCCTTCTATCCTCGAATTAATTAAATTTAAAATTGCATGGTCTATAATATTTTTACAGGTTAAATCTTCTTATCTACTAAACTGATACTAATCTCTAATATGGATGAATCTACTTAAGGCTCTACCGCCCTTTGAGGTTAGGAAAAACAGTAAAATTACAATTATACTGGTTCCAAGCAAGAAATCAAAAATCTAATCACAGGCTTCATTCCTAATTTTAATTCTGCACAATTTGAGCCCTATTTCAACTTCCTATGATAAATTGTACAGGCGCCATTTTAATACAACAGTTTTATCGTTGTATTGAAATGGCGCCTTACTATTTATCATTATAAGTTGAAATAGGGCTCAAATTGTGCAAAATTAAAATTAGGAATGAAGCCTGTGGTCAGATTTTTGATATCTTGCTTAGAACCAATAACATTTTCAATTTAAGGATTTTTCTAACCTCAAAGAGCGGTAGAGCCTTAAGTCAAAATCTGTTTGCTGATGGTGACTAACCTTATTAAATGAAATGCTTGCCCATACAGGTTCAATATTATTGCAGAATATTTTATCATTGAGCTTTTATGGACAATATTGAATGATTGTACAATGATATTGAACGTTTGTGGGCAATATTAAATGAAATGAATTATATTTTACTTGTATGGCCTTAACATGTTGATCTGAAGTAAACCAAAGCTATAATGATTTATTGTACAATAATATTGAGCGTCTGTGGGTAAGATTGAAGGTTATACTTGTAAGGAGAAGGTGAAAATATAGTGTATGTGTATGGCCCCTCATGATTTATATTTGGGAATGAAATATCATTTAAATTTATAATTAGATAATTTGCCATTGAGTTATTATGCTAATAAATTATATGTTAACTTAATTATAACAACATTGGCAGGGTCATGTAACAGTCAATCTGTTAGAGGACTACAAGTCAATGATAACTACATGCCATATTAAGGCATTGTTTGGTAGATGCCAATCAAATTTGACATAAAGGCTCGTTGACAATACGTGTCCTAAAATGTCGCTCACGTGTTTTGGCCGACATCATAGGATGCCATTGATTCCTGTGTTCTTTCAGAGTTCCTTTTCATATCCACACCTTTTTTACACCAATCCCACCAGATAATAATTAGAGTTATTATTATAATAATTATTAACGTAATTTATTTGCTTATAGTATAAACTGAAAATAATGATGGTCAAAAGAGCTAATAACAAAAATTTACAAAACCAAGCAAATAACATAAAAACAAGAAAACTCAGAACAATTGTTATTAAACAAGTCAAGTGTGTGCAAGTCAGCACACAGCGAGGGTCCGTAGGCCACACTGTATTGAAAGTAGTACCTACCCTATTGATGGCGTTCATTAAAATCCTAAAAAGCTTACTTTCTACTATCCTTTTATTCTCAAAACACATAAACAAACTGTTGATAAAGTATTTTTTTGCCACTGAACCGGACTACAAACATATAAATAGATCGAAAAGACCATAATGATAAAGAAACGTATTTTGTCAATAAAAAATGAAATAATATTTTTTTCGAAATTTCTAAAAAGTGGTATCTTTACTTTTGGTCGAAAAATGTTCAGGAATTTTTTCAGATTTTTTGGACTTCATATAAGCGAGATAGAGGGGGGAAGGAGGGGGGGGGGGTTGGGCACTTTTCCCACCCTCTTCAAACTCGTCTACGCTAGCCCTAACCAAGCTTATATCCAAAAATGATATATTATTGTAATCAGTTCGACGTAACCTTTTACATGATACCCCACAAGGTGTCGAAAAAAATAAAATTAACCCTAAGTTTTTTTACCCTAATTGTTTTGAAAAATGTTTTTTTTGTGTATAAGTTGATATATTTTTAAAATGTGTGGGTAAGTACAAGACACAGCAGGCAACAGACGGACGGACGGACAGACAAACACACGCAGACAAATATCAGGGTCCTTGGTTTAGCCTACGGACCCTAAAAATGGCCTCCTCCTACGGAAATGCAAGCTTTCAACCTACGTTTTAGTTACTGACGTGCCCCTAATGCAAGATGCAATAAATAATTCAATATCCTAGTTCTCCAATAGTATTAACTGATGTAATGTAAATTAACTTTATCTACGATTGATACGAAATATAAACATTATATCTCTGTTTATATGCGTAGAAAGTGATTATTTACGTACTTGTATTCATTGCGCATGCGCGTCTCATAGTTCTGAAGAATTCTTCTTCTTTACCACGCTAGCGTGGTAAAGAAGAGGAATTCTTCAGCTTTACGCACGTTTAGCGAGTTTGTTTACATTTAACAAAACTAATTTGGTATTCTTTTATTAAAGTAACTGTTTATATCGAGTTTTTAGTGAAAAACAATGAATGAATCAAGTGGCTTTGACGAAAATGTAGAGAATAATACTCCTCCAGAAATAATTAATTCGGAAAAAATTTAACTCATGATTAATGCCATCTTTATCAAGAGAAGAGATACGAACTTACATACAGCAAGTTTATTTTTTTCTGTATTTATTATTTAAATCAAACAATCGTAGATAAAGTACGGTACGCAACTCGTGCGAAAACGGCATTTTGCATTGCTCTTGTGGTTTTACTACCCTCGCTGTCGCTCGGGTGCAAACTCCACACTCGCATGCAAAATGCTACTTTCCGCACTCGACGCGTAATGTACTATTGTAAGAGACCCCACAAAAAAACCCAAACATTTAGATCTGAAAACCGAGGAGACAAAGCATAGCCTGTTGGCTGCCTCGACCTACCTCAAACGTTCCTGAGATATCGTCAAAAAACAAAATAAAATCTTTTTTGAAATCCTGTGTCTCGAAAACTGTCTCATGTTAGTAGGGACTTTTTATACCTCCAGCGGGGAGAAGATGTGAACTTTCCTCCCTAGTTTACAGGGAGGGAAGTTACTCATTGCACCCGGTCGGGTTAAACAAGGAGTAATGAAAAATAAGGGATTCATGAACTTTCATGATTCCCTCCAGTGTTGCCCCAGATAAAGCACAAGTAAATAAGGTTGGTGCTATACAAATTTCATTTACTAACTTTTGTTGTTAATGTCGAAATCTATAGTGTCATCTTCACATGTCATGTATCCTCCACAACGGTTGCCATAGTGATACATCAGTAAAACAAACAAACAAGTTAAAAGTGGAAACATAATTTTTAAATGTAGATTAACTAATCCATATATAAATACATCAGTTGTCAACACCATTCAATACACGACTCAGCTTCCAGCTGATTCTCCCATTTAATTTAGCATTGAAATTCAAATAATTACTATCTATCATTTAATTTTAACGTGATTAAACATATTTAGAGAATTGTTAATATTATATCTAACAATTTTTTTTGTTTTGTTTTAAATAAATTTAAAAATATGTATTTTTTGTTGAATAAAATAATTTTAAATTAAAATCATTCCATATTTTTTTCTCCCTTCTGAAGGTAAAATCTTGTACGTACCTTGGGAGTAAAAATCCCTTGCACTCTCGCGATAATTAACTCTCTCGGCTCCGCCGCGGGAGTAAACGTTATGGTTCTCTCGGCTTCGCCTCAGGAACCAACTTCATCGCTCAGGGTGCAATCACTTACTTTCCTCCCTTGGTGCGTAAATAACTATTTTCTTAGAATTAGCCTCTGAATCACACACATGTTTTGTATCACTCTGCACAACTGAAAAATTAATAGAAATACAAAGATTATTTATTATAATAAGTGGAAAAATCAATTTTTTATATTTCAATGTTCTTAAAAAAGTATGGTCAGCAGAATTTTTTGACTTTAGATTCGTGTTCATCATAGGTTAAATGTATTTAAAAGTCATTTTGCATGCGAGTGTGGAGTTTGCACCCGAGCGACAGCGAGGGTAATAAAACCACACGAGCAATGGAAAATGCCGTTTTCGCACGAGTTGCGTACCGTACTTTATCTACGATTGATAGATTCAAATAATAAATACAGAAAAAAATACACTTGCTGTATGTAAGTTCGTATCTCTTCTCTTGATAAAGATGGCATTAATCTTGAGTTGTATTTTTTGCCGAATTAATTATTTCTGGAGGAGTGTTATTCTCTACATTTTCGTGAAAGTCTCTTGACATTGTTTTTCACTAAAAACTCGATATAAACAGTTACTTTAATAAAATAATAGCAAATTAGTTTTGTTAAATGTGAACAAACTCGCTAATCGTAAATAATCACTTTCTACGCATCTAAACAGAGATATAATGTTTATATTAGTATCAATCGTAGATAAAGTATTTTATATACAGCTCTTAATAAGACATTTTGTTAAGAATAATTGATGAAATAGAAAATCAAATATAAAGGTCCAACTTTTAGATTTTTCTGTTGAAACTCTTGATTTATATATTTTCTTTAGAATTTAAGATTGGAAAAGTTTATGAGCTATAGAAAATATCGCCTAATTTTTAATTGGTCCGCTTCTACTTCATTATTTTATCCCTTTTCTTTTTATATTATAATTCGCCTTTTTTTTGTGAGATATCTTTTTCTTTTTTCTATTAATCAGTGGAAGAATAAATTGGTTTGTCGGGTTGGGAGTAGTCTAAGGAGAAGCCTCATTGTTATGATTGATTTTCATCGTCTCCTCACAAAGTCTTAAAGCCTTTCTCATTCCCTATGTATTTATTCTATACCTTACTATCTTTGCCCTTCTTTTTTTCGTGTAGTCCTTCAACATGTATCCCATTTATTTTTTTTGTCCTATTTTATTTATAAATCGAAGAAAATAAGAGTTCCACTTCGTGTTAGTTCCTAAACTATAGGTCTAGTAGAGGGAAACATTAAGCGATATTTTTTCTCCCCCTTTCTTCTTTTTCTGTTTACATTATATAAAGATAGTTTATTACACATGTTATCGACTTTTTTATGAATCAAAGTAGAAATAAAATAAAAGTTGACTTCTAGAATATATTGTTTTTAAAGGATATTCCTCTTGTCAACTTTTAGTCTCAAGTATGTATTTAAATTTATATATTGTACATTTATACCTTGTTTTATTTAGTATTTGTTTGTTTGTTGTTTTTGTATGCTTCTAGTTTTATTTGATTTCTATTAGTGATGAAGTATAAGTTTCTTATAGACATTTCTATTTTAGAAAGACAATGCTGCACTATGGTAGATTGAATATGAGAATTTTACATTCAGTATTACACAGAAATTTTATATTCATATTTTATACTGCTCTGAGGTTTTTATTTTTTATAGGTCTTAGATCAATAAATGAGGGAGTAGATTTATTATTTAAAAACCCAGTGTGTGCTTTCTCCTATTAAAATCGTAGACCCATATTTTCGTGAAATAAAAACCTATTCTTATCTTTTTTTTATTAAAGATATTGTTTTTTCCCCCTCTCAGTGGGTTTTATTCACAAAAATTAATTTACTAGCACCATTTTGAACTATAAAAATATTAATAAATATTTGTTTTGATTTTTATGTTTTAGGTGAGTTCTAAATTTATTTTTATTACTTCATTTATATTATTATAATATAACCACAGTATGGACACGTAAGGTAAGATCAGTAAAGAATCCCTAGTTTTTTTGAATTTTTTATTTCACATTTTATTTTGTTATAATGAGCCTGTATCGATATAATGTAGTGAAAAGTTTACTCGTGTATCTGCTTATTGTACTCAGGTCGTGGATTTGTTTCTTTGAAGTAGTAAAGTTTATTATAAAATCGTGTTTTAAAAATACATTGAAAGAATGTAATATATGTGTATGTAATGTATATGTTAGCAGTCATCTTTCTGTAATAGCGGATTATTTAGTTAAATTTCACATGCTCATTTAGGATATTTTATATTCATTTAAAGATACCTCCTTCCTCGTTAGTATTCATTATGTTATACTGATATGCGTGAAATTTTGATGAAGAAATTGTTTGCCGTAAAACAAATTAGTATAATAATAGGAGCTGGGTTTTATCAAATAAAATAAAAAATAATAGTTCAAATATTCTATTAATTCAGGTTTCGTGTTCTAAATCAGGTTATTTTTATCACAGTTATCAAAATTCCAAATTGATTATGTTTTAGAAGTTCGATTAGTTCCGCTTGTACTGGGAATAAATTAGTAAGTTAGCTTTTCTCCTTAAGGTGTATTGTTGGTATAAAAATACAAGAGGAAGGAGGGATATATACTTCTAGAAAGGATAGAATGAGAAAAAAAAATCTTTCTAGTAGAGCATGAATGATACAAAGTATGGTAGATTGTCAGTATGAAGGAGGTAAGGAAAGTTTGCAGAGAGATTGTCAGTATGAGATGTGTATGGCATGTCAGTATTCCAAAACCCTTCTTGTATAACTTGGTAGAAAAGGGGCTAGGTGGAGGCACCGCCCTCGGGTTTGTATGGTTTAGTAGACGATGTGTAGAAGCTGGAATTGGGATAGCGAAGGCAAGCTGAGTACGTGGCCTGAATTGTAGCCTGAGCTTTTCTCAGCCAACTCCTCTTACCCTTTTTTTACTTTCTCTCTTGCTCTTGGGTTTTTTTTTTTCTTGTTTTTTTTTTCGTCCTCTTTTTCTCCTCTCCTAAAAAATTGTCTGTTATTTGTATGTATTGCTTTCATATTTAAATGAAATTCCGATAACCTTTTTTTTGTTTTTACTAACTAGAAAGAAATTGGTGTTCCGAAGAATTATATATATATATATATATATATATATATATATATATATATATATATATATATATATATATATATATATATATATATATATATATTATATTCATTTATATCCTACATAGGTTTTACTTACCCCGATAAAAAAAAAATATAAATTAAAATTATTTGCATACTCTCGTTTTATTTATATATAGATATATATATGTATGAATCATATGAGTTTGTAAATTGATATTTATCTTCCTTTCTGTTTTTTAAAAAAATATTGATTACTTTTAATAAATTTCGATTAGGCAGGTTGTAAAACAATTAAGAAGAAACCAATAGTTTATCCAGTTCTTTTTTTGCGTTGCCTATAATTTATATCTCCAATTGTGTAAGTTATATAAAAACCAATGTAAAAAGAATGTACTTTATCTAAAATTGTTTAGGCTATTAAAAAAAGTAAGTGAGAACACCCATTAGAAAAATTAATGGACATAAATATATTAAATTATATTTTCTTCTTTAATGTTCTTTATTTATTTTAATTTAAACAACTTTGAAAATAAAGGATTATAAAAACAACAACTTGGAAACTACTGCTGAATTTGCAATAGATAGAAGATAAAATATACAAACAAATAAATACAAAAGTCGCTTAAACAAAAATAGAAAAATATATGTTTCTACCTGCAAATAGAGTTTTCAAAACACATACTTTCAACGGCGTTTGTACTTATTTTCAAACGATTTGTTAATATTTATTTTTAAGGTATATGTTGTTTCAGGTTCTTTAAGCCTATTAAACATACATGGATTATAAGAATATGGTATGGAGGATCTCATTGTGACTATATTTTGCTTCCGAACCGTTACCGAAGGTAACGGAGCTATGTGATCGTTCTGAAGAACGAAAAAATGTTAGATCTCCGATTTCAAAAAAGACAGAAATCCGTTTCAGCCATCAGGGAACATTTTTGGTTCCGTGTCTGTCTGTCGGTCCGTCGGTATGTTGGTCGGTCGTTCGATTTTTACGTACCAACATATCTTAAAACCTACACTGCCACACTTACATCCGACTTTAATGAAATTTGGATGGTAGGTCATAATTAGCTCATTGTTGGTCCCGTATGAAGTTCAACCCTCTGCGCTAATTTGTTTCTCTTCCACATGCGCTCAAACATACTTGGCAAGAGCATCTGTACTGGAAATACAGGAGACCCGTGGTTCAAATCCCGGCGCTGGAGTGTATTTTTCACTGTCTGTTTCCCGTAATAAATAATAATTATAATTTGATGTAAATTAAAATTTAAACTTTCCGTAGTATGAAAACTACCAAAAACTTAAAAAAATTTAATAATAATAAATTATTGTACCAACAAAAACTCGAATACTAATCAATGGAAAACACTGGCTAAGTAATTATGAGCTCGTGTATGAGAAAGTTTGTCTGAGTTGTCTGAGACCGATTTTTTTTAAAGCAGCTATGCCTGCCGCCGAACGTGTGAGCTTTGGTATATATGATCTTTTTGTTCCATTTAGGATGACCTATCTAAATTTTAATTTTTTACCTATGACATTTCTTGTTGTATTATTATCTATAATTATCATTGGCTCTTATTACTTATATATTCGTGTTTCTCATTATTTGTTTCTATTCGAAACTATCTAACGGTAGAGTTTTTTCTATAATTAGATTTATTATTTATATAAGTAGTTAAGACATGCTATTATCACTTATTTCGGGTAAAACAGAAGGTGTTAAAAGCATAAAATAAACCTTCACATGATGTGAAATAGCTTTACCTATTTATTTTTTTTTAAATTAGTTATATTATTTTTTGTTTGTTTGTTTTTTTTTTTTTTTTTTTTTAAAAATTGGTATAATATGTGACCAACTCTTTAATTTAAAAAGGAGACTAAGTGACGTACTGAATGTAATTACCGCACACGGAAGCCCTTTTAAAATACACTAATGTAAAATTTAATTAAAAATGTAAGCGTATTGAAATGTAAACGTTTGTCGGTTTAGTTTATAATAATATAAAGAGTGTTCTTATTTTCGTAAAGCATTGATAAGAAAACAACAAACAAAAGCAACAAAAAATAAAAATAATAGATTGCATCGTTTACTCAATAAAATGTGTCACCGAATTATTTCAGAAATAAGAAAGTCTTATAAATGCAATCGGCAGCAGTTTTGTTTCGTGAAACTTGCTTAATTATGCTTTCAACTATTAGCACAACATACCTAACAGTAATTTAGGTTTCAAGCGAAAAAGCATTCTCTTCTCTGTTAACATTTATCAGGCATTAATACATCTATATTAACACGAGATGTACATATTTAGTAGCTAATATAATAGTTTACGGATACATTTTTCATATCTAATCAACTGAGCTATTTGTACTATTAACCAAATTTCGTCACCATCTAATAAGCAGTTCTCTAGTTATCGTGCTAAGAAGCATAAACTTTTAATCGCGTGCACTAAAGCAACACTGATTAATGCTTTTGGCTGAATGGGTTTTATCCGATTCCCTTTCTTTTTCTTACTCACTGACAAAGCTTGGGTACTATAAATATTTGTTCGCAAATGTTTTAAATAATTTATCAAGTAGGCCATCTTAGTTTATTAATTTAGTTAACAAACGACCATCAACAAAAAACCCAATTCGCGCGTGCTTTTGTAGCTAATGATAAGGTAGATTTAAAAGTTTTGGGTCAACATAGATGTTATATAATTTATACCATCTTTGATGATGGAGCCTAAACTACTGGGCAGATTTCAATGAAATTTGGCATATATATTCAGAACAATTATTCCCCGGGGTGGCATCGAGAAATGAATTTTAACTCTATATTTTTTTTTTATAAAACAAATTCTAAAATGTAGTCCATTTAATTACAAATCTACCATAGGTCGATTTCCCGGGGGAAATTTAGTTCCTGAGAAAAGAGAGCTATAATTGAAAACGTAAGAGGTCGGTTTAGATTATTTTACACGCTTTTAATTATCTTCCTCTTTTAATTTACATTGGACCCACTTCCCGATTACCTCGAGAGCTGAAACATGCACATATTATGTATTTCCGATGAAAGTACAATAATATGATACTAGTTATAATACTAGTTCAATAAATTACCTAATTAATATGAATACATTTTTCCTGCAAAATTTAAAAAAACAATGTTTGAACCTAATTTTTAAAATTGAATAAGCCTACAGTTTTAACTTAGTTTTATTAATTCCAGCTTAGTGAGGTTAAAATTGGTCACAAAATTTAATGGGACGAAGACAAAAAAAGTAAAAAATATTTGGTATATTTTTATATTAAAAACTATGAGAATAGACTTCTTCGCATCTTATCACGCTTTATTGATTTTATGCTTTTTACAAGCCATTTGAGCCGAATTTGTTTAATTGTTTCCTCCGTTTTTTTAATCAGTCAAAATTGTTTTGATTTTTTTTCATGAATTAAAGTATTAATTCAGCAAATGTAAAGGAGCGCAGACGGTTCAAATTAATCTGGGGCTATCTGCGGGTTACTTTCGATAAACTATAAAAGTTTCATACAAATCAGATAAGTACTTTTGAAGCTATAGCTGTAAATTAATGAATGTTTGTGCGCATACTGAAGAGAAACAAATGGGCACTGAAGGTTGAAATTTATATGGGACCAAAAATGGGGCTAATTGTGACCTACCATCCAAATTTCATTTAAGTCGGATGTTTTATCTTGGGATTTTCGAAATCGGATACATAAAATAATTTCGTTCTTCTCATAGCTTTTTGCTTCAGAGCTTACCCACGAAGGTAACGGAAGCTATTTTTTAAACGGCCACATTATTTTCTCTTTTTCTTCCAACAACCCGGCGAATGGCCGGACACAATAATGAACATATAAAAAAAATGTATTTTTTCCTTTTTAGTACACAATAAAAGTTGTTTTTTTTATAATAAAATATTATATTTATGGTAAGTTTTGTTAAAAAGTTCAATAATAATTAAATGTTACACGTATGCAGAACACGAGTTAAAATTCATTTTTGAACCAACAAGTTATTTTTATAACTTTGAATATCTTTGTCAAATTAATTTTTTCGTTCTATACATTAAATAACGTTACACCGTTAAATAAATTTCATTTATGCTATTTATTTTTATTTTAGCAATATTTTAAGTGGGTTTCAAATGTATATAATATAGGTTATTGTATAATCTAGGTTTATAGAGTGGGATCAGTGTGTAAAAATTTCTGATCACCATATTGAAAGGGATATTTCTACAGGTCATTTGGATCAAAAAAGTTCATATATATATGCTATTGTCCAATTCCCTTTCTAGTCTAGTTGTGATCTTTACAACAATTGGTGATTCATTGTTCCAATATTAATATTTAATTTGTTATTGGAATTTTTAAGGTACTGGTTGATTTATTTTAACACACTCTTATTTTGCTTATACTCCTATTGCCGTTGAGAATTGGACTATAGCTTTTATAAAACACCCCATTTAATATTTTGATCTGAAATTATATACATATTATGTATGGCCAAATATGCTCCAAATTACCTGTAGAAATACTTTTTAATATATAATGAAAATATATTAATGTCAAATATTGTTTGTCTGTTTAAAAGTTGTCTCTTTTTACCCTTGAATTCTACAACAAACAACTCTGTTAAGTTTTTATCTCTTATAAAAGCTTTCTTTAAGTATCTCTTGTAATACAGCAAAGCAAGAAAAGAACATAATTTATTTTGAAAATACTCTTTTTAGTTTTCAAGGACAATATAATCGTTCTTGATAAAGTACTAAGATTATTACTGATAAGGACTTTATAGTTTTACCAACACACTATAATCTTTTAACTGCACAAAAATTAACCTGTAGTTACTTAAAAAAGGGGTTTTTTTATTATAATTCATCGTGGTATCTGATTTTCGTTTAATCCCGACAACATCTGATCTTAACCTCTTTCTTTCGTACACTAACTATGATTTAATGTTTTAATGCTAAATAAGAGGTGATAAAAAACAAATTCGATTTGCATAATAGTCGGTTGAAAGGCTGCTGACTAGCCGTAGCTGCAAGTCGCTACCGGATCGCATGATGTAGAATGGATAGTCATGAAAAGGAAAGGCAGAGAGCCATAAAGAGGGGTTCACTGCTCACGCAAATTTCCTCCAGAGCTAGTGATGCTATCATTATACTGGAGCTAGAATAATTTAAAGTAATACCACCTTATAACCATACTTTATTCTAATACTGTGCTCACATCATTACTCTTTTTACTTTGTTTTATCCTTTTCACCTCCTATTTTTGTTGCATTTTATTAATAACATTGTTATAAAAAATAACTTAAGTTGCAGCGTGTCAGTTAGTCAAGAAATAAGGTACCTCGCGTGTTACGATAAAGTGAATACTAGTAAGTATTTTCATCAATTTTATGAATGTTCTTTCTAATTTTAGACTTAAATTTTTTAATTTGAATCAACATTTTATTAATTTTGAGCGACTGTTCAATGAATAAAACACTGCATTTAGTTTAGTGGACTGTAAACAATGAATAAAAATAACAAAACAATATTAAAATACATAAAAACTGTAATGACGTATTATAAATCACATGTTGTACATCTCCTTCCCTCAACAAATCAACTAAACTATTTTATAAAAATAGGGAAATAGACGTGACACAGAGCATACCACTACTGTGTCGCCATCTACTGGGATCTATATCACGCGCTTGGAGATGACACAGTGCTATAGCACACCAACACGTGCGTGAACACTACTGAACAGTGACCGTAATGACCGAGAAGTAAAGCGGAAGAGAGAATATAAAATTGTCACTTCAGTATGAGAACTATATATTATATAATATTACAAACATATCTTAATTATATGGCAATATATATATATATATATATATATATATATATATATATCAAATGAGGATATCCCTACCGTCAATACTTGCTTGATCTGGAGATCACTGGACCGGTTTCGGCTAAACGCCATCATCAGCAGAGTCGAAGTCTCTCGTAGCACTCAACACACTTATCGAGTCTACATGAGAGAATGAAGTTGGAAAGGTGGAGGCAGATAAAGATATATATACAAAAGAAGGGGATAAGGAAATACCCGTGAGACGGGGGTGTCAGGTGCACAGACGGCGAAAAAACAAAGGGAAGAGTGCGCGAAAAAGAAGATGATGCAATGAAGGGACGGTTGCGTAGAGGGATGATGCAATAGACGAAAGGGTTGAATAGAGACAAGGCGATGTAATAGAGTGAAGGATGGGCGACGGACAGAGATGATGTAAAGAACCATAAGAGTTGGCATAGAGAAAAAGAAAAGGATGATTTTAGGAGGGGAAGAATATGTGAAGAATAATAAGAGAAAAAGTTGAGAAATTGATGAAGAAAATAGAGATGGGTGTTCGAAATGTTCAGTCCAGTCTAGGTCTTTTACTTAGCGTATGCGTTAAAGTTGTGTCGTCTCGTTTACGTTTGTTGGTTGGTGGTTTAAGTGCTGAAAATGTTACGTCAGAGTTAGTGAGTAATTGTTCGTTAATTAAGGTCTTGTTGGTCGTCCTATGTTTGTAAATTTCAAGTTTTTCAAGTATGTCGAGTCTTGGTCCTTTCTGTTCTTTGTGCAATAATGTCATTGATTGGTCAATTGTCGTCGGTTCGTGTCCGTGTTTGCGTAGGTGGTTAGCGAAGTTAGTCTGTTCTATTGTATATGTAAGATCGTATGTGTTCTTTATACCTAGTTTGTAAGTTGCGTCATGTCATATATATATATATATATATATATATATATATATATATATATATATATATATATATATATATATATATATATATATATATATATATATATATATATATATATATATTACCATATAATTAAGATATGTTTGTAATACATATAGTTCTCATACTGAAGTGAGTTTTTTATATATATATATATATATAATATATCTGGGGGCACGGCATCGGCTTGCCCCCGCCAAGTCGAGCACAGCCGTACTACCATCCTTTACTGGAACCAATTCACGGCAATTTGGACCCCCCTCTATTATCCTATTGAAGATACATACTTACATTTATCAAATTAATTTTAATTTAAAGTTCACGACAAACTGAACCAGAAATAAAAATTTCACAGCTCTACCCATAGTAGTTATGAGCCTAAAGTTTTGTTATTTTGTCACTGACTGACTCATCTTAATTCTTAGAACTTCTAACAATCCTAGAAACTTGAAATATTTTAAATAGGTAGAGTTTATTGTACAAATAAAGGGAAAATTAAAAAATCTGGTTCTTTGCCCCTTTCAAGGCTAATAGAAAAACTTCCAATTAAAAATATTGTAAAGAAAATAAAAATTTGTAAACAGCGCCACTAGGGCTACCTTGAAGGAACTTTAAAATGTTGAGTTTGATTTGACAATATTGATTGACAGTTATCTTAAAGTGCAAACCTCAGAGCAAGGAAGGGGTAGAGGGAACAATACTATAGAATATAGAACAGGGGTGGCCACAACGTGGCTCGCGAGCCGCATGCGGCTCTTCAGTCAATCTCGTGCGGCTCTTAAACACAAACTCCAGTAATTTAAAATAATACATACTGATTTTAAAAAGTATAATAATTTAATACAAAAATTATTTTTTATGACCAGGCTACGTTCAAGTGCAAATACACCTGCAGAGTGTATTTAGCTCTCATAGCAATTTAAGACTCTTTCGAAAAGACCTTGAAACTAAGATATTCGCTCACTTCAAATGTTTGAAGAAAATTATTGAAAGCCACGTTCATGCTCAGGTGGAAACAGAAGATTATTTGTGCAAAATATCTGGTCTTGCTGAAGTAATATATGACAGATTTAATGATTTGAGGAAACTCAAACCTTCATTTTCATTCCTGGAAAATCCTTTAGCTGTTGAGGTTTTGTTTGATGGTTGTCCTGTTTTTATCACCAACTAGCTGGATACCCGTGCTTCGCTACGGAGTGTTATTTTAATTTGATAAGTTTATTAACTACCATCAAGAAACTTATTAATTATTTTTACTTTATGAGAATATCTAGATTTTATCCCTGCCACCTATTTCTATACCCCCTCCTCTTTAATAAGATAATTTGCAAATATCCCAAATTTACCACCCTTCTAAATAAAAATATGACAAAACTGTACATAACAATTATTGTACCCTTAAAGAGCTTTTCAACGATATGCATCATGAAGGGTAACTGTTCGGAGCCAACTGAATTATATATATTTTTTCTGGGGTATATATACAGATTGGGGGACAGGTTGTGCAGGGTATAGTATAGTAAATATACTTGTAATTCTGAACATCCTCCCGCCTCTTTGCAGTTAATAGCGCAAACTAAATTCAAAAAATAACAAACAATAACTACTAAAAGCACGGTAAACCAAACCGAAATAAGAGCTATGCTTTTAGAACTTCAAAAAAAATAAAAATAATAAAGGCAAAGAGGAAGGAGCATGTTCAATAATTAAGTTTCATCATCTTCCCTTGTCTTATCTTGAACTTCGAGTGGATAGAGCCTGCCAAAGGGTCGTATCAACTCGCCTGCAGATGTTTTAATTTTAGCAGTTCGGGGAGTTCCGTCTCGTCCTGGAATTAGTTTGAGGATTTTTCCTAGCGGCCAGCTTATTCTTTTAACGTTGTCACTGCCGATAAGAACGACGTCTCCAACGTTTAGCTCGGTGCGTCCGTCGTGGCCGTGATGACGCAGGGACGCCAAGTACTCCTTTTGAAATCTCGTCCTCAATTTATTCTTTATAACCTGAATGTGCTTCAGACGTTTATTGTACCCCTTGGTACCAAGCAAATCTAGGTCTGGCACTGGATGTTCTCCTATGTCGGTGATGAAACAGGAGGGGGTGAGGGGAACTGGTTCTTCGGGGTCCTCACTCACGTAGGTTAGTGGCCTTGAATTAATAGTAGCTTCGCAATCGCAGAGGATGGTTGTCATTTCTGAATAAGTTGCCGATTGTCGCCCTAAGTTGCGTTTTAAAAGATCTTTCATTATTCGTATTAGCCGCTCCCACCAGCCTCCCCACCAGGGCGCTGCTGGCGCGTTCAGTACGAATTTGATCCTTCTTACAGCTGCTGCCTGATTAATTTTTGACCAATCGAGCTCGGCTAGTAGTCGGTTGGCTCCTACGAAGTTCGTACCATTGTCGCAGTAGATGGTAGTTACTCTTCCTCTTCGAGCTATGAACCGACTTAGAGCTTCGATGAACGCTGCTGAGCTTAAAGATTCGATGAGCTCTAAATGGACAGCTCTGTATGTAGCACAGGTGAAGAGCAAGACCCAAGCCTTGCCTCCTCCTCTTAAGTATAGTGGTCCTGCAGTGTCGACTCCGGTGGTTGAGAATGCTGCATTGGTAAAAATTCTGTCCCGGGGAAGCGGTGCAAAGGGTGTTTCAGCAGGCTTAGCCGTAAATCTCTTGCAGACGACGCAGCCTCTAATAGCCTTCTTTATAGTCCTCCGGCTTCTAAGAATCCAAAACCTCTCTCGAAGTTTCACCATCAGTGTAAGTACTCCTGCGTGTCCCTCCTTCTTGTGAGTCCATGCAATCAACTTCGTCACAACATCATGGTCTGAGGGTAGCACCATAGGATACCTGAAAGCACACTCATAATCTCCCAAAACTAATTTAGTCCTTGCTCGCAACACACCAGATTCATCTTCAAACACATTTAAACTTTTAAGTTCTTTTAGTCTTTCTTTTGCCTTTAAACTATCACTCTGTATTAATTTTATTAACTTAATTTCGGCATTTGCTACATCATCACTAGATAACTCCCTTAAATGTCCATTAAAAACTATATTTTTATATTTTATCATCCACGCTATAACTCTCACAATTCTAAAATAGTCCGAAATGTTTTTAAAATAACTTTCACTTAAAACGTTAATATTAGAAGAAACAACACTCTTTTTTCGTTCACTTAGAACTACTTCCTCAGGTGGCTCAGGATTCGAGTGAGGCCACTTAGATTGGTCTTCATAAAGCCATTTTGGCCCTTCCCACCATCGGCTGTCTACCAGTTGTTTCCCTGTAGCTCCTCGTGATGCCATATCCGCTGTGACGTTGCTACTTCCTGGAAGATGCCTCCAATTATCTCTACTTGTTAGGCGTCTTATTTCTCGGCATCTATTGGCTACAAATGTATTCCAGCAGTCGTCTCTCCGGATCCAAGCTAGAACAATCTCAGAATCTGTCCAAAACCATGAGTTTACCTGTGGAAGTTGTAAAACCTTTTCTGTGTGTTCAAACAACCTAGCTCCTATAACTGCTGCGAGTAACTCTAATCTTGGCATAGAAACTTCTTTTATAGGTGCCACACGGGTTTTAGCCGCCACAAAATTCACTATTATGTCTCCATTTAGCCCTACTGACCGGATAAATGTGCAGGCCGCATATGCACTTTTGCATGCGTCTACAAATGTGTGCAATTCAATGTTTTGTACTCCCTGCCGTCCATAACGACCAAAGAAGCACCTAGGAATTTCACATAGTTTCAGGTATTCTAAACATTTAAACCATTGTCTAATTTTTTGTTGCACCTCCTTGTCTAACGACTCATCCCATCCTATCTTACTTTTCCAAGTTTCTTGAAGCCATAGTTTGGGTAATAATGACACGGGAGATGTGAAACCAACCGGATCAAACACTTGTTGCGCTAAGGACAACAGCATTCGCTTCGTTATATCGGTTTCGGGTAATTTTATGCGGTCTAAATTACACGCTAAAACGTCTCTTTTTATATTCCACATCACACCTAGAACTGGAACTACTTCTTGCTCGGCGTATACGTCTAAGTATTGTTTTCCCCAGTCACTACTGTAAGCCCATGCACGCAGTTCCATGTTTGCTGCGTTCATAAGTGCTTTCGACTCTAGAACAAATTTTTGTAGTGCTTGTTCGTCTGACACTGACGTCACACAATTATCCATATAAAATGATTTTAATAATTTTTCAGCTGTGGATTTTAATTCTTCTGGTGCTAACTTTAAGTGATAACCTATAGTGGCTACTAATAAAAATGGACTGCAAGTAAGACCAAAAACTACTCTACGATGCCGATATTCTATAACTTGAGAGCCTTTCTTATCCCACCAAAGGAATCGTAAGAAATCTCTATCATTTTCTTCAAAACTAAGTTGCAAGAACGCCTGCTTAATATCAGATGTTACTCCGATACGTTCTTTACGGAAATCTAGAATGAGACTTGGAATAATTTCTAATAGATTGGGACCGGTTGCTAAGCAAGAGTTGAGCGAATTTCCATTTTTGTCGTTAGCAGATGCGTCGAAAACTGGACGCACCTTTGTGGTAAGTGATGACTGTTTTACCACCGCTCTGTGGGCTAAGTAATTTACTCTCCCTTCCGGACTAGGTTTACTTGCTTGTTCTATAATACCCTCACTTAACCAACTACGAAATACCTTATCGTATTCTTCGTAAGTCCCTTCTCTTCTTATTTTCCGTGTAACATTTATTAAACGTTTCTCCGCTTCTTGTCTGTTGTTCTCCAGCGTTGGGTGACCAGCCAGCCAGGGAAGTCTCACTTCGTAACGCCTTTCTCTGTTCATGGTGATGGTTTCCTCAAAATACTTCATAGCTTCTTCAGCTACTTCATCTTTCTTCTTCTCTACGGGGTCCGTGATACCTATTGCATCAAGCCGCCATAAATGAGACACATCGAAATTAAATTCATTAATTGAAAGCAACGCCAAATTTTCGTTAACTGTTGTATATTCCTGCCCCATGACCGTCCACCCTAACCTTGTCTCAACGGCAACAACTCTTTCATCTAATTCTACGATTTTTCCCGTTAATAATTTCCCGAGAAAATCTGCTCCTATCAATAATCCTATTTCTTTCGGATCATATCCAATGTCAGATAACTCTATCCCTCTCCCTTTTAATTTTTCTAACACTTGCCTTGAAGTTAAACAAGGGACCTTTGAACAAATGTGCTCTTGTTCAAGAGCATGGATTGTGAAACATTCTTCTCTTTTCACACTACTTATGGCTACAGAATAAACTCCAAAGTTTTTGCATTTCATCTTGATTCCACCAAACACACTCTGACTTAGATTCTCATCTCTCACCTTTATTAACCCGAGTTGTTCTTTAATTTTAGTTGAAACATACGACCTCTGTGACCCACTATCAAGTAACGCTCTCACAGTCTGCTCTTTCTTCCCGCACTTTACGTGAACTAATAAAGTAGGTAACAGTGTTCCGCTTGGAGCTTGGGCTAAGGTGTTACAGCTATTGTCTGACATACTCTCCTTCTGATTTGATCTAGGCTTATCAAATGCATTTAATTGAGAGCACATCACAGCATAATGTCTTTTAGAACATAACAAACATGTGACATTAGCTCGACATTGCTTTGCTCTGTGTGCTTTTTGGAAACAAGTAAAACATAAATTTTTACCTGACAGAAGTTTTAGTTTTTTGTCTATTGTCAACTCCTTACTTCTAGAACACTCCTTAGTAAGGTGACTCTTCGTACAGAAAGCACAGGTACCCTCATCACTCACGGCTGTCCCCTTCTTCACCTCGGTTGCTAATGTAGCCGCCGACGGTAGGTTCAGCTGCGGTGACTCGGACCTCTTCATGCTTCCGGAGCTGCTTTGCTTCTCCTTAAAACTGGACCTAGCTATAAAAAGCCTCTCCTCACTTTCCACTTCGGACCTGAGAAATGAAAGCAATTTGGACAATCTATCCCCGATGATTTGGCTATTATCACCTGACAACGAATGGCGCTGCCAGGCCCTCAAATTATCTTCAGGGATTGCCGACTCTACTAGTGGATATAGCATCGCGCTATATTTATCACTAGTAACCCCTAGTGTCTCTAACGATCTTAATTGGCACTCTAATTTATAATAAAGGGTTCTTAGCTGCATTGTTTTAGCTTTTGATGTTTGCTGCTGTTGCAAAACTAAAGATAAAAGATCACGCATGTAAATTTCGATTAACATTTCCTCTCGACCAAAACGGTTTTTTAACTGCTCTATCGCTTTGTCGTAATTGGCTCCAGATGGAGGAAAACTTTCAATTAACTCCCTAGCAGGAGAATTTACTACGGTTGATTGTAACAAATACTGAAATTTATCATCGGCCGTCAAATTGACGTCCTCGTGAATCTTTCTAAACTGTGCCCAAAATCCAATAAAATTTCGTAAATCTCCATTAAATTGAGGAAGTGCTAATTTTGGCAATTTAATTCTAATTTCATCAATTTTTCTAAATGGGGTTTTATCAAATTTTGCTTCATGAATTTTGAGTTCACGATTAAATTTTGTTTTGGCAATCACAAAATTATTTTCATACTCTTCCATTGAATCCATTTCGGACTCGTAATCTAATGCATCAACTGAAAGCGTCAGTTTTAATTTCGTGTCAATGTCATTTAATTTTTTAGCTTTTAATTCAAAAACGTTAAAAATTTCTGTCAAAGTGTCAATGTCAATTGGTGTTTTAGCTAATTCAATTTCGAATTTTGATTTATAGTTACTAAAATACCTTCTACTAAGAGTCCTTTCTTTCTTCAGTGCCTTCAATACTTCGTCAGTCATCTTGAGGTTCTTCAAAAATGTCAACGGTCGCCAGATGTTCGGAGCCAACTGAATTATATATATTTTTTCTGGGGTATATATACAGATTGGGGGACAGGTTGTGCAGGGTATAGTATAGTAAATATACTTGTAATTCTGAACAGTAACATTACTTAACCCCGTATTCATTACTGGTACCAAGTAAAATGAATTAAAAAATTAATGCTTGGTGTATTATATTATTTTGATAGGCCGTCATTGTTCACAGCGCTCCATTGCTCTTTCAGTCTTAGATCACGTCCCCACATACTGACAATAAGTTAGTTATTTTTTATTTAACTACCAAAATATACACTAAAAACATGTATACGCCAAAACATCGTTTACCGGGTCAGCTAGTATATATATATATACACACAGTACACACAGTCATGTCCCAGGATTGACGACCTTTTGGTTGGGAATTTCGGGAGGAACTATTTTCCATTTTAATGATAGTGAGGTTTAGCGAGCGTGTATTATAATTAACACCATATACGCGACCCATATATACCAGTGTTGGTGATAATGCTTAAAGGGAGTCTGCTGTGGCATGTGAAGCGAGACATAATAGTTTGCTCGCTTTACTTGCCCTACGATCTCTGAAGATGCCCTCTCCATCTTACTTCGTGAATCTAGTCCGCTTCTGCACGAAATATAAGTTTTCTCTTCTATAGGTGCGCTGATGCTTGGTGAGCCTACTACACAGATATTGAGGGGAATAGCTCTGGCGGCCGGATTTCACCGACAGATATGTCTAGTTACCCCTTACTGCTTGCTGGAGGCAAATTTACTTCTTCAGAGGAGGAGGCTCTTAGGTATCTTGTAAATACTCATATGCTAGGCTCCGATGTAATTAAAGACATTGACATCTCTGATTCGCCTATGGCTCTACCTGTGGAAGGAGCTCAAGTCTTGGCAGATGTTATCATCACAAACAATAAGGTAGAATTGTCAGTGAAAAGCAAGTTAACGAACTTTGTTTCCTCTTATTAAATTGTTGACCCGCGACTATACTGAATTTTGGCTATTTAACATATAAATTGTCAAAATTTGGTCCGGTTTTATTTTGTACAATATTAGAAAATTTAACTTTTTGGATGGAGGGTACATTTTGAACAAACATTTATACCATAAATATTCATTTAAGAACAAACAGGAGATTTTATTTATAGTGACTTTTCTTTGATTTTTTTTTGGGGGGGGGGGGGGATTTATACGTTTAGGCAAGTCTATCCGTGGACGTGCTGTGTGTGTGTGTACTGGCTAGTTAAAAGTACTTAAACTGGTTAAGAGCAATAAGTTTGTCTTAAAAAAACTTTTTGAATTCCTTAGTTGACAATCTCTTAGCGAATCGTTTATTATTTTCTTGAGGCCATTGTTAACTTTTTATTTTTGAGGAAAGAAAAAATTAATTATAGTTTTATTATATTTGTTTTTAAAAATGACTTTTTACTACTTTCTAATTTATATATTTTTGTTTTGTTCTTGAAACTGTTTTAAAAAGAATTATTGAGTTTTTTTAAGCTATACGTTTTTAAATTTATTTTCAACTTTTTAATAGAAACTTAAAGCATGTTTTTACTACACTAAAGACACTATTAGTCTTGCAAAATCAGAGAGTAATTTTTTATGGGCTATTTAGTTAAAGTACTGAATAAATAGGCTAAAAGCTGAGTGGATTTAATAAATATTTTAAACCTTCGCTTTTTATACAATAATTGACCTTTGCCAATAAATTCATTGATAGGCTATAAAGTAGTTAACAAATATTTAAGTGCTTAAATAAGGCAATATATTTAATATTTCTGTTTTTACAATCATATAAAATACTTATTTACTTTTATTGTTTTCTTTAAGAAATAAATAATGTAGAATAACACATTAATAAACTTTAAAATTTATTAATTTCATTAAAATGTATGATTTTTTTGTGAACATGTTCTGTGTGAAACATGTTATGACGTAACCTTAGTTATGACATGTACGTTTATCCCACTCACAGTACTCTCACCAGATTTGTCGTACCTGGTTAAAATCCAATTAAGAAGGACCAACAATGGGCTAATTATTGCCTACTTTCTAATCATACAATATAGTGATCCGCAAAAAGCTGAAAGAAAAACTGGTAGACAGACACGACACCAAAAATGTTCCCTGATGTGTCTGAAACAGATTTCTGTCCAGGAATATCGGATAAATATGGTTGTTCTTCACAACAACCGCGACCATTGGCCAATTTGAAAGCAAAATATATTGCTAATACTGCAGTTCATTATTTCTTGTTACTACGAGCATATTAAAAATATATAAAAAATTAACATATGAACTTATAAAATTATTCATTTTTTTTCAGTTACTTACCTTGGTGTTATAAGAAATCTTTTCTTTATCATTCGTATTTATTTTATTTATTTTTAAACATATCACCCAAAATAATCATATAAACTAATAACAACAAGATTATGTAGAAAAATAGCACCTTTAAAGTCAGGATCATGGTTGAAAGAACTCTCAAATATAAATATAAAATTAACAGTCGTGGACGATAAAATAAAAGTCCGATTTAAATTCTAATAGGAGCTAATATTGCAAGAAAGTTTCGAACAGGTCTTAAGTATGAACTCAGTAATGATTTAGTTCAATTGAAACCCATCTTGATTGGACAGTGATGGGTAAAGTTGGGGAGGAACAAAGTATTAGTGCAGTTTATAGCATGTTGTCTCAAATGAAATTAATCTTCTTGTGGGAATTGAAAGTACTAGGCATCAAGGATCCTATAGAAACAAAAACTAAGACAGATTGAAGAACAAATAAAAGAACATTTTTTAAAAAGAACACCGGAAAAACACTTGAAGAAATATCGTCTGTTCTATGTTATTGTTAATTGGTAATGAATAAGAGACCGTTGACATTTATGTCTCAAAAGAGTCAACGGATCTTATACCGCTAACCCCTCTTAAATTCATACTAGATGCAGAAGATAGAGTGTGACATTATTGGTGCCGAATCTCTAATACGAGAAGCCATGAAGAGACAGCAGATAAGGGACCAGTTCAGGAAGCGGGTATACCAACATCGGAAGAAGACTGACAGACGAGAATTAAGTAAAGGAGATGTGGTGCTCATCAAAGAAGACAACAAGCGCGTCAAGTGGCCGTTGTCTAGAATTGAGAAACTGCTAGAATTAAGCGGACGGCTGGTGAAGCAGTAGGTACGGGTACGGGTACGTGCTGTTCAGATGGCGTATCCACTTGAGGTAGCGAGTAAAAATGCTCTTGTTTCAATTAATTTGTTGTTAATTCAGGTGGGCTTGAGTTCAGGCTTGAGTTCAGATATTTACTTTTTTCCGTCTTGTATTTAGATTTGAATTGGTACAATAGTAAAACTGAATTTAAATCCAATAATATCTCATACACAATTTATTTTTAACATATTTAAATGTGTTCAATAGATGATTGTTTTTTACTATTCTTTTTGATTTTCAGACTAATCAAAATTTATTTTCATACAATGGAAACCACTTTATTCGACTCAGAGACCTTAGAACGTGTTAATCCATTAAAATCTCAAAATTGTATTTTTCGCTACTACAATAGTTTTTCTCTCACGTCTATGAGAAAGTAAAAAGTGTTGGGCTGTATGTATGTTTGAAAAGTTAATTTTCTTGGTGTGTTATTGCAGTAGTTCTTTTATAATGTTTTAATTAGGTTTATAAAGTAAAGTGAGTTTTTTACTAGTAAAATTATTAACATAAAATTTGTTAAATTTAATAACTTAATAATGAAAAATAGTTATGGATATTGAAGTCGCACAATCATTGAAATGGAATTAGTTTCATTTATTTTTCAAATAAATTAAATGTAATTATAAAATGTAATTATTTTATCATTGTATTGAATCTATAACTGGATTGCTTTACCAATATACATGCCTATACGGTTGATTATCACCATACAAATTATTGATTAAGAGTAAATTTGCATAAATTTATATAATTATAAGCAAGTATAGACGTGCTTAACCGTCCATTTAAGCAGATACGTGATTAAAGTGAAATAGCATTATGCAATGATTCTAATTCAATACGATAATAATAATATTACTGCCACCTATATATCGATATAGTCTAATAGTTCTATGTAACATAAAAAATGTCTTTTTATTTTCAACTTTGTTCACTTATATGTAATAATATAATATGTATTGCATTAGAACCCGAAAAATATGTTGTTTTTTTATTTATTTTTTTTTTTTTACAAATATTAACAGAATACTAATTAATATTAAAAAATTGATTGGCCGGAAATAATTAAGTATTCCATTCTTACGGCTGACCTGAGAACGGTAAAGAAGCAGCCTAAATAGAACAACTATTTCGCTTCTTTTGGACTAACTACATTGCCTTCTCCAGACCTGAGGAGAAGTACTCTGCAAGTATTTACCGGAGGATTGTGATATTAGTACCAAAATGTCAGGAATATTGTGCACATTAGGATTAGGACTATGTTATTTTCATTATAGGGTCCAGTTTGAATTACTAAACTTAATACCAAAAAACTAGTATTGGTGATAGGAATTTCTACGTTGGTGATGCATCACTAAAAAATCGCTATTACCATTGAGTCGGGAGTAGCTGATTTACTGGGAGTAGAGACTGTTTTAATCTTTGTACCACCATTTTTAACCATTTTGGACGGGGTGGCGCATTAAGCTGTTCCAAATATTTTTGGTTAAAACTAGCTGCGTTTGGACCCCGATAACTCTGCTAGTATTTACTGGAGAATAGTGATATTAGTATCAAATTGTCAGGAATATAGTGCACATTAAGGCTATGTTATTTTCATTGTAGAGTCCAATTTGAATTTCAAAACTTAACTCTGAAAAACTGGTATTGGTGGTGAAAATTTCTATGTTTGTGATGGATCACCAAAAAATCACTAATCACTATTACCATTGAGTCGGGAATGGCCGATTTAAGGGGGGTAAAGACTGGTTTTATTTTTGTACCACCATTTTTAACTATTTTACGAGGGCTGGCGCATCTGAACTGATATTGCAATAAAGTGACGATTTTTGTGACCGAAACCTGTTTTGTTTGTTTCTGTTTATATTTACGGTCGAGAATTTATTCATATATATATATATATATATATATATATATATATATATATATATATATATATATATATATATATATATATATATAAATATCTAAATATATATAGATACATAAATATATAAACCAGCATATTGCGTCCTGATGTGTCAGCCAACTTCTTACTGTGATAATTAGAGATTGATAACTAGTCTTATTTGATTCTTGTATTTACCATTAAGGAAGCTCAGGTTGTCAGGGTTAATTATTTATTTAAACATTTCATAAAAACCTTTACTTTCACTTAAATGTTTAATTAATTTAACCCTCTATTAATATTTTATGTTAGACTTATTTAATGCTAAAATAACTCATTGACTTCGTGATTATATATATTTGTAATATGATTATAATCACGATAGAGATGGTAGACAGTAGTTTAATAGCTTCCGTAACGTCAATCCGAATATATTTAATATATAATTATTTTAATTTTTTACTGTGGGTTAGTACAACATTCCATTTAGTATGTAAATGATATTATCATCAAATCATATTATGCAAAGTGTTGAATTTCTTGTTATTAGTAGCTCAAATCCATTAATGCACATGCATACTCTCAATATAAACAAATTAGCTCATATTCACACAACTTGAGCAGGCTTTACTGCGCCTTTTGTGAGTCATAACATTCTAGATTTTCCGGTATGTGCATTTCAAACTATATAAAGTTCTACATTACACTTCCTCTATTAAGTCTGTCTGTCTGCCTCTCTCACGCATAACTCCCACAGTGTTTAATCTCGGGATTTGAAACTTGGTACACAAATCAGTTCTTATATATTGTTGCTGTCATGAAACATTTCAAAAATTTGTAAAAATTACCAACAATTTTCCGATTGCGATGAAATAGGATTTGCACCGATTAAACCTTTTTATTATAGGACAGACATTGTTGTGATATCAGCCGCCATTTTAGAAATATCGACTTATAAACTATGAAATTTTAACGCTAAATAATTTCTGAATTATTTCGCCGATTGAGAAGAAATTTTACCACCACCAATCATACCTTTCTATAAGATAAATTTGTCCTGGAATTTTATTTTTGTATCTGTCGCTATTTTAAAAATATCGACTTTTGATTATTATATAGGGGAGTGCTTGTTTACATTTTTACTTTCTCATATAAACAGAACGTATTGTTATGGCGCGAAAATTCGATTTTGAGATTTTAATGAATTTAGACGTTTTGAGGTCCCCTGTTTCCAAAAAAGTGGTTTTTAAAAAACGTCTGTCTGTCATCTGTGCAGACGCGTAGAGCCTAAACTACTGGGCGATTTTGACGAAATTTAGCATACATTTTCAGTAAAATCATACTCCGAGGCGAAATCGAGGAATGAATTTTAGCTCCAAATTTGGGGGCGCTACCTTCAAAAGCTCTGAAAAATTGTTTGACAAAAACGATTCCGATGATTTTGAAAATTCTAAAATGTAGTCCATTTATATACGAATGTAACGATATAAGCCATATTCCCGGGGAAAATCTAGTTTACGAGATATTGATGAAAATAAATCTGATTTTGTTGAAAATTGAAAACAAAAAGTAAACAACCACCTGTTGAATACATATTAAATAATATATTAACTAAGCATCGCGTAGTTTTATCATTGAAGCGAGCTTAATGCAATAAATATTTAATATTAAGCAAATAGTTAATCATGATGAGGTTATAGTTTAAAAGAATGATTGGAGTAGACGGTAGTGCCGAGTGGCACTCTCACTTCACTTGGAAGGTTCTATATACCTCCTAAAGGTGGGTACACAGTCATAGCTACTAGATCGACACGCGTATCCGTCTGTATAGATTTATAGCAATATAATATTAAGGTTTCTGGAATATGGGACCGAAATTATATGAGAAAGTTAGTCTGAGTTGTCTCGGACCAATTTTTCATTAAGTCACAATAACAGACCATAATATAACAGACCTCATTATAACGGACATTATTATACCGGACTTAACTTTTAACGGACAAATGAAGTATAATAATAATATCACATAATAAATAAATCTGTTTTCATTTATAGGTTTATGTTTGGTAAGGAAAAGTTCCGAGGCACCCTGCATCCGATTTGTTCAAATTAATTTAATCTAAGGGTGTTATATAGTTATAAGAAATATTTTCTTTATCATTCATGTTTATTTTATTCCAATTTTTTACACAGTTTTAAATAACTTCACATGTTTGTGCGGGACAAATCTTGTAACCTAAGTTTGACCCACTTTCTGACTAACTAGAAAGCTGAAACTTGCACTGATTATAAAATAGTCAGTCATTAGCATTAGTTTTACCAAGTCCTTAAAATAAGTCGATAAATCGTCAAATTTCTGTGAACTTTAGGCGGTAAAATTAAGAAATAATTGTAAATAAACAAAACCAGTCCTTACTTAGAGAGGTTATTTTGGTTTCAATAATTTAATTTTAAACGGCAAACATTTTGCTGTAGAGTAAAGCAAGCTCGATTGGAACCCTGTTAAACTCGCCTCAAGGGAACCTCAATACATGTAAATCCATAAAAATCTGTAAATCAAATTTTCGCGTCATTAAAATACTTTCTCTTTATACGATATAGTAAAAAAAACTGAGTAAAAAATTTTAAAATTTCCACTTAAATGCAAATCTAACCATGTAAATTTTTGCCGCTTTAAAAATATTATAGTAACCCTTCGCTTTTTCCATCAGGAAAATCTAGTTCCAGAGTTAAATAGCTTTAAATTCAAAAGATGAGATGTCGTGATTGATTCCCCGACAGGAAGAAGTTATTTTACGATAAATTTTGAAAACTTGGTGAGCTGGTTCTGGCTTTGACTTTAGAAAATTTAGCCTTCTTTAAAAACGTAAATATCATGTTTCATTAAAATACTCATAGTTTAGGTGATATAGTGAAAATCCCCCAACAAGTTCGAGAATTTCGCAGTTTTTTCGAGTGCTACGAAGTTAGCACAGGTCTTTCGTTATTCGGTAGCTGCAAACTTATATATACACTGGTTGTGTTCCTAACAATATATTAAAAAATCAGAACTAGCCGTTGGTTTGCGATTTTAATGTACTATATGACTGGCATATTATTACTAATGAATTCAAAACAACTAAGAAATGAAAAACACTGGATCAAGTAATACCTTATGTAGTTATGTGCCTACTTGTATGATTAGTATCTTAGCTCCGGTTTATTGGAGATGGACTAACAGATACTCTAGAAATTTGAAACCAAAAATTTAGAGGTTGAAACTAGAAAATTAACTGAGGGTAAGTTCTCCCATAATTGAGGGACAGGAAAGAAAAATAAAATATAATATTGTGGGCGAGTACCATAATAGTATTGGTGGTGAAAATTTACATAAATACCATAATATATTTAGATAGAGATTTAGATATATTTAGGAGTTAGGGAGTACTACTCGTGAGTAGAGCGGGGATCCGGGTAAAGCCGGTGTTTACTCCTCGGACCGCCGCGCGTGGAGCGCTAGTATACGTTCCGCGTAGACCCGTGGCTAAGTCTCATTGGGATGAATTACACATAGGGGAGAGTCGGACAAAACCGGGTAGGCGGGTAAAACCGGGTACCTCGACATCTCAATGATTAGTACTCCTATCTGCCGATAAACAATGTCGCTATTAGCGCTAGCCACTCCGTGCAGTTGGAGAGAACGACAGCATCGGTATCACGTGTTTTCGTAGTTAGAACGATTTTTTAAGATTTTAGTGAAAAAGTGTTTAATGTTGTTGCATTTATCTACTGAATTTCGATTGCTATAACATTTTTTCAAAAAAAAAAGGTAAGTCCACACGTTAATTAAGCATATATTACTGGATATTTTCACTTTCTTTTCATACATCTAGAACGACGCCTAACCTGTCTATGCCGTATTAAACTCAACAAGCAACTGTTGGGCCAAACCGGGTACCAAGGTGTGGGGCAAAACCGGGTACCCGGTTTTGCCCTCCACTTTAGGAAATTATGTAAAATTAATTCAGATGAAGACAGCTCTGAGGAAGCTTGCATACTTTGCAATGCATCAAGTTATGTATGCACTCTATCTCGATCAAAAGAAGGGCGGATTAAATATATTTCCTGTCGCAGTTGGGCTTTTATGAGTGTACTAATGCAGAAGAAGAGGACGGTTCTCTTGTGTTCGGCATTTGTCCTAAACTGAGTTAAGGACAAAACTGTTTTAAGGATTTTTTTTAACAATACTTATATGTCGACTTAATATGTCAATTTTAAGTTTGTAATAAAGATTTTTAAATTTCGAGTTGTTTTGCATTGATATAAATGAGGACCCGGTTTTACCCCACGGGTGGGGTAAAACCGGGTTTTTGTATCTGGTGATTAAAAAAAGCATTAAAAATATTGTGTTAATATTAAAGCAACAAAAGAATAATATGGTATAAATGAATGAATAAGGCAACTGATAAACTTTGTTTTGTTGATCTGTTACTAATAGCAATGATTTTATTACAGATTACAGATTAGGTACCCGGTTTTGTCCGACTCTCCCCTATATATATATATATACTAAATAGAAATAATTAATGGGAAAAAATATTGGGTAAAATAAGTACAGCCTCGGAAATAATTAAATATAAAAGATAAACTCAACTAGGGAGAAAAAGGAACAAGACCCAACATGTATATGAGAAAGTTTAGTACGCATTGTATTGAATAGATGCTTTTTGCTGTTTTTCTTTTAATATATCTTTTATTGAAGGTTGATATTTCGTACACTTCAAGCGTAAGCGTGCCACCCAAAATTGTTTGACGTGACACCTCTGACACGCGTGCCATAGGTTCCCTATCACTGCACTAAATCTTAGTGATATACTTTGATCGTTTGTAGTAATGTGGTTGTTTAAAAAATATGTTTTCTCGTTTTTAGTGCATGCGGATTATAATCTTTTTTTTGTATTAAATATATTTTTCATATTTATTTAAAAGCTTAGGTTTTTTCTATATTTTTCGATGAAACCAAGCCTACGACTTGTGCCACATTATTAGCGTATTATTAGCACCTCATTTTTAGCGCACACCACTACTTTGCGAGTATAAAGTCAGACCTTATGACTTAAAAATTTAATTTTATATAATATTAGCCTCTATGTAGGTCATCTTAAAGGTATAGCACAAATTGACTTTACGCGAAGAGAAAATATGTGCTATTCCTAATGGATATCGAGATAGTTTGTGTGCGTTATTTAAATATTTAAGAATATAAATAATTCAAGTTTAGTATTGATGTTCGTAACAATTTGGCTAAAAATCCTTGCAAACTAGACTACGAGGACGGTCGAAGGCCACTCTTGCCGATTAGTATTCTTAGACTGTTATACTTTTATATTCTTTTCACCCAGACTAACAGGTTATTAAAGGACGAAAGAGCTTATCATATTCAAAAAATTTCACATTAAACGTTATCTCTAACCACCTTTTTAGGACACCTCATGAATTATTGATAGTTTGGATAGTGATATCAGTGGCTAACGCTTTAGCAGGTTACAGTTTCACTAACTTGTTTAAGAAGGGTGGGTAAGTAGAAAGTTCCCCAAGGGGACACTACCAGTTGACTTGCTTGGCAGAGGGATGCTCCCTTCTCCTTTAGTTATGACGTCAGAAAGTTAAAAACTTTAAATATCTTGAGAATTCCAAGTCAGAATAAGTTAAATCAACCGTCAATTGGTAATTTAATAAATTTTTATTTTAACCATTTTTTTATGGTTTAATATTATTATATTCTTTAAATATTCCTTCATACCTCATTTCTATTATTATTAATTAAATGTTTTTATTTAATTTAACATTTTTGTGAACAGCAAATGTTTAAATCTAGTTCAAACCCAACTTTCCAATTACCTAGAAAGTAGAAATAAAAGCACACGAAAATCTACATTAAGATAAAAAATAAAATACATTTTGGATCACAATCAAAAAATATTTATCGTGCTTCCAAATTGGCGGCCATTTTACCCCCGAAATAGTTAAAACAAAACGCAAAAATAATGCCCCCCCCGCTACCACATTAGGACAGGCTCTAAAAAATACATAATTACATAATTACATAATACATAATTTCTAAAAAATACATAAATCTGTGGTACAATGATATATCCGGGAGTTAATATAAAAAAGACAATTTTTAGGGTCCGTAGGCAAAACCAAGGACCCTTATATTTTCCTGCGTGTGTCTGTCCGTCCGTCCTCTCGCGTGCTCTCACGGCTACACCTTTCGTCCGATCACTTTGAAATTTGGCATGTATGTGTCTTGTACCTGCCCACATATTTTAAAAATATAGCGACTTAAAAAAAATATTTTTCAAAAAAATTAGAAAAAAAAATTAAGGGTTAATTTTTTTTTTTTTTTTCGACACCGTGATGGGTATTATAGGAAAGGGTACGTCGAGCTGATTACAAAAATATATAATTCTTTGGTTATAACTGTGATAGGGCGAGCGTAGGCGAGTTTGAAACGGGTTTGAAACGTGTCCCCCCCCCTCTATCTCGGTTATGTGAAGTGCAAAAAATCTGAAAAAATTCCTGAACATTCTTCGACCAAAAGTAAAGATACCACTTTTTGGAAATTTCGAAAAAAATATTATTTTATTTTTTATTGACAAAATACTTTTTTTTATAAGTATGGTCTTTTCGGTGTATTTATATGGTTGTAGTCCGGTTCAGTGGCAAAAAAATACTTTATCAGAGTGTGTTTTGAGAATATCAGACCCTTAGAATGGTTCAAAGTAAGCTTTTTAGCATTTTAAAAAAACACTTTTTATACACTTTACAGTTAAACACTATATAGTGTGGCCTACGGACCCTCGCTGTGTGCCGATTAGCACACACTTGACCTGTTTATTAGAATTTTTTTTTAAAGTGAGGTATCATTTGAAAGGTATTGAAATTCGGATTATAAATATACATATATCGCGTTTCCAAAATCGCGGCCATTACCCCTTAAAGAACCAAATGAATGTATACCTAATAAGCTAAAGGATAATATGCACCCTTTGCTTTTCCAAAGTGCAACTTTTCGTACATGAAGAAATGAATCAATACAATAATATAGGATATATGAATTTTTATGGCGAAGAAACCCATTTAGTAGCTTGCTGGCAAGCTCTGACGGGATTTTTATTATATTATACTCTGTATACAATTATTTTATGCCATCGAAAAGTCGAATTTTTAAGGAGAATACAGAGGAAGCCTTTGTGGTCATGTTTTTGTAAGTTGGTTTCAATGGTACAACCTAGTACTAATAAATTGCTTATATTATTGTTGACCAACAGGTTCTTGTCTTCTGAATAAATAAGAATGTAAATTTATAAATAAGTATGGAAATTAAAACCCAATCAGATTGCTTAATTTATTCAATTATCCAACGGGTCTTTTAAAACTTATTATCAGGGTCTTGACAACAAAACAATAAGAAAGCATATAAATTGGAGTTTTTGGTTTTGCTGCCTAGTTTGATGAACCCAAACAAATTGGCAAACGCAGATTGATTCAATTAATTAGTATACGCTGATCCATTATAATAAGCTTGATGTGGAAAAAATGTCTTAAAAAATCTCTTAATTATTTATTTGAGTCAATCGCACCAATTAATGCACACAGGAGATATTGTTCTTTAAAATTATTATTTTTAGTCAATACAGTGTACAAGAAAAAGGTATTTAAAAAAGGTATTTTTCTAGGAATAATTGTTTCATTGAATCTCAATATCATTCTTTACCCATTTCCTATTAAAAAAGTACTTCACAAGGATACTGCGGTGAGTGTCACAATAAGGATGTATCTCTTAGGTTGTCAACTCGTTGGATCTTAAAAGATTTAAAATGTTGTCTGCAATAATTTACTTCAATGTTATTCTTCATCTTAAATCTTCTCCGAATAATATAGTCCTGGGTTAGATCCTAAGATGCTCTCGTATGTGTTACCTTATGTACCTATACAGACTAGAATCAGGCTAATTCAATAGAAGAGTTTAAAAAAAAAGTTATGAGGTTCATTAACTCCAATCATCTTTAATCTTTCTTTTGTGCCGATATCTTAAAAAACACCATTATGATCGAGGCAGAACGCGTAGTAAACCTGATATACTATAACAGGCATGAAACTTTGACTAATTTGAAAAATTAATTGTCTTAATAAATTCTATATTATTATTTTATGAAGGTGTTTAAAAAAATGCCCTAAACATTTTTTCTTTAGAAACGTTTAGAATTATGATACTTCATACAAAATTTGTATATATCATGGGAGAAATCTTCTGACTATACGATAATTAAAACAATAAACGCAACTATATAATGTTTAAAATATTAATATTTACCATATTACTAATGATATAATTATACACTATTGTAACTAACGACTAAAGTTTACCTGAAGAAACGAAACTTTTTAAAAATACTACATAATTATTAAACAGGACAAAAGTTGTTTACTATTTTAACTGTTAAAACCTTATACTTCATCCCCATTATCTTGAATACAAAAGGTTTTCAAATTTAGTGCTTGGTTTAACAAACTTCTCCTGATCCCCTAGATAGTAATCATAATTCTACGAGGGGGGAAAACTACATAAGTAAATTATCTATTATAAAGAGAAAAAAAAGATAAATTGAATAAATTAGTAATGAGAATTCATAACAATTTGCTACTAAATATCAATCCGCAACACCAGATAAACTCTCTGGCAAGTTAACGACTTAATGTTATTTAATAAAGTGGAAGATATAAATTAAATGAAGCTGAAGTTTTTAAAATATGTTTCAAGTATTTACTCAAGATTAAATCCTTCCGACGTAATCACTAACGAGAACTTGGCAGAGATAAATACTACTTCCAAATATAAATGCTTCATTTTTTTTTTTTTTTTTTTTTTTAAAATGTTTAAACTATGTCAATAATATAAATGTAAGTGTCTTCAAAGATGTGCATGATATTAGTGTGTAAGATGGGCGAATATTTATTCGTTAAAAACGGGAAAAAGAGTAGGATTTTTGTCTTTTTAAGAGGAGAACAGTGTTCTTTTCGACTCGGTTATAGTCTTAGTTAATTTTAACAGTTTTTGAAAACAACTGACGTGTTTTTTTCTTTTTGTTTTCTCATTTTATGAGCTTGGAAGTCATTGAAGATAATCCGAAGTTAAATTAGGGAAGGGGATGTTCCATTATTCAAAAGTTAGCGTTACTCTCTCCTCTCCGTTTTCTTCGCCCTTCTAGTTTTCAACTGTTAAATGTCAAAAACTCCAAGACACAAGTATAATGCAAGTAAATATTACCCAAAGGTTTTTTAGCGAGCCTTTTCAAAAAAGAAGCCGAGGACACTTTCCAAGATCCTCGCCGTCTTAAATAAATTATGAATTTTTATCCTTCCCCCCGCCACTTTTTTCTCTTATCCTCGAAAGTCTGGATTCTATTCAAAATTTTAGAAACTTTTTGTTTTTTGTTGCAACAGCAACTTCTAATATGCGGCAAGGTACGTAATGACAAGAATTAAAATGTTCTTAGGTTTTTAGAAAGATACTTAAACTCATCAAAAAATTATTTTTGTCTTTGTTTTCTTGAAACTTACATATCCAATAAAAAAAAAAAGGTTCATCATTCTCGCATATAACATTCATAAATGTGTGACTCTTATGCATGCATCCTGTCATTCTTCTGCGTTAAGAACTAATAAATTGTGCAAAAATAAATGTTTTTAATATTTTACTTTGACGATAGTTCTTCTGTACATATAAGACCATGCTAAAACCAAACCTAAACAAGACATACATTCAACGATAAGTTTAGCTCTTATTGCTAAATTAACCTAAGTAATTTTAAATAAAAGTTCCAAATAATCTGTCCAAATTTATCGATTACTGATAATCAATTCTTCTAAGAATAGCGTGAGTCCAATTTGTTGCCCATTTCTCAGTCCCTCCTTATGGGTTTCGTAGGAGGGTAATGATTTTGTGTATTTTAAATAAAATAATCTGTTCGATACAAATCGTACAAAACTTTCACATATACGAGTACATAAGTAATTAGTGTTTTACATTAATTGTATTTCGCAGTTACATTTAATTAAACATTTTATCAAAACTTACTATAAAATTATACTGAATCCGACCTCTCACCCTTGTGTCTATTGCTATTTTTTCTGGTGCTAGAATGTTACAGAAAAAAACTGTTTATATGGTTAGATTCGTACATAAATAGGCTACATTTTAATATTTTTAAATCAAAATCAACAACCGTATTCACGAAATAATTTGTTTTGATGTTTTTCCAGAGTTTTGGGTGGTAGCACCCCCAAACTAAAAATCTAATATGGGGTGTGATTTTTTGAACCTTTATGCCAAATCTCATCGAAATCTGCCTTATAGTTTGCTCCACACGTGTCCACAGATGAAAGACCTTTTTAAAAACAACTTTTTTGGATTTAGGGGATCTCAAAACGTGTAAATATATTAAATCTTTACTCATCACAAAACTTTCTCTTACTTGATTTATTACTTTCTTTTCTTCTCTTTTTTTATAATTACTAAGTAGTTTTTTAAGCAAAAACATTGCATTAAGATACAAACAAAAATTATATTGTTTATAAAAAAAGAAACAATAACCAATATAAACTATGAAACTGTTTGTTTTATTTAAATTATTCGTGAATATTAGGTATTACGCTATGGCATATTTATTATTGTTACTATTCCTCACTCAAATCTATTGATATATTTATATTTATATTTTTCCATCTCATATTTTATTGCATTTCCTGAAATTGTTCTATTTTATGAATTACTATAATCCTCTCTCTATTTAGATTATGTGATTTATTTTTTTATTATAATAATCTTATTTATATTTACTGAATTCTGACTAAAACAGTGGAATACATTTTTATTTAAGTCGATATTTCTACTGTGCCATGCGTATGCGTAAATGATTTTGTATCTGTAGTTCATTTAAATGCGCATATATAATAAACCTTTTTTATACACGACAAACTGGTTTCTCATCTATATAACCCTTTCCCCCTCATCCCCCTTCCAAATGTAATCCTTTTTAGAAGGATTGATTTTATTAGATTTATTTTCTACCGCTAGAAATTTTTATTTTACACACTTTATATAGTAAAAAATAAATTTTATTTAAAGTAACAATTTAAGGGCCCTTTAAAACAAGCCGGATAACTGTACACAACTACATGATACTAAGGCCTGTGCAAGACTTTAGACAACTTAACCAATAGATATCTCTCATAGTAGGGACCAGATGTTATCCCGAAGAGACCAGTAATTTATTATATCCCTGAGCCGTATTCTTGTGTTAAAAGGTTATTTCAATAGATTATCTAATTCTATAACGTAAATTAATTAAATTTATGTGAGATGTAGCATGATATCCTTCAACATATTATGATGTTGCAATATGCAAAGGGTGCTCGACTACTATTTTATTTGCTTTTATCGAGACTTCTATCTACATTAGGTAAATAGAAGAAAGTTCTTCATTTAGCAGCCAATTTTGACCATACATTGATCAAATTCAGGGCTGCCAAAATAATAAAGAGCGTTTTGAAGGACATACAATCAAACAATGTGTGCAACAAAATGTGCAACCTGGTTTAATATAAAAGAGAGTTGTTAAATAAATGAAATGAACATTCTTTCCTCCAGAGAGTGGTTACATACCTGAGTAATGCTGATCTAATCGAATTAACAAATAGTTTGATGCACTTTAATGTCATCTAAAGTATAATTTATCAATAACTATCTAGTGTATCGTGAAATTTAAAGTATAGTTTGCTCATTTAGATGTAGCCAGAGTAACTACAGAGAATAGGTTAAAACTAAAATTGGTTTAGTAAAATGTAAGGCACAATGCAGTGGCGTAGTTTAGACAGGATTTATAGTTATGAGGTTTCTGTGAATGTAGTAACACTTCATTTATAGTTCAAAACTAGTAAAAAGCCTACTCGCATAGCTTTAATGAATATGCTTAGAAGCTTTATAAAGTTGAGGATAAATTTAAATGTTTTATGTGTTATGTATATTATAAAATAGAAGTTATTAGTAACCTTGGTAGATGCATCTAAGATTCAGCCTAGAGAAGTTACGATATGGAGTTGGTTCAGTGACATTTAAAGTACCATGTTGTGTGAATAGGTTTAAAGTTATGAGGTCTAAGCATAGTAACACTTAAACAAGGGATTCTTACCTTGAGAACTGTGCTCCCCGGAGGGAAGGTATAAAAATCCTATTAGGGAAGCTAAAAGCTTTCTCGCAGTTTAAATATCCCTAGTCAGAATTTTCTTTAAGAATGCAATTTACCCCTATTACTAGTCTTATATATTTGTGTATTTAACTGTTTTTCTTATTAACATGCATAGCAACGTGAGGGTCTATTATGATATTTTTAAAGGAGAGGTAAGAATACGATTGAGAATTTGGTCTAAATCAGTTATACTTTCTAGGTTTCGTTACGTAGCAGAACGTTTAAATAAGTTTGGTGTAATATAAAATAGGTAAAAATCTATGTCTGCTCTACACTGATATTATAATAAAAAATATTATAGTTAAACTCCATCTTACGTGTAAATAAATGGTACAGTGTCTAGATGGTTATGTACTATCTAAACTATAGGAAAACAACTAAGTATACGTTACTGGTATTATAGTTATAATAATCATAAATAATCCTACCGCGAGGTTCCGCAAGCCGAGCGAATTTCCATTGGAAATTTGTAGTTCAATGTTGTGCAGTTTAAACTTCCTTCATAACTACTACCATTGTGTGTGTTATTTTAAGTTAAGATAATTTAAAAGAATTATTTTAGTTGGATTAGGGTTTTTAGAATATTGCTTAGTTAAACATAATCGTAGTAGTTTAAAAGAAGTTTAAACTGCACAGCATTGAACTACAAATGTCCAATGGAAATTCACTCGGCTTGCGGAACCCCGTGGTAGGACCACAAAAGTGGTCGTTTTCTCTTTGATTTTTCATTTTTTACTTTAAATGAGTTTGACAATATCTCTGAATGAAATATTGTATATTTAAAGTATAATAAAGACATTTATCGTGAATATACCACCCTAACTTGAGCGATATACCCTAACTTATAGCGATATAAATTACATTAATAAATGCCTTTTGATATAGAGTAGTAGGAATCTAATGTGGTGCCATTTATACATCTTGATGTAGTATGATATTTAAACATATTGCATTTTAAAAATCAATGTTATGTTGTGCTCCATTGTTATATCTGATGATAGGGAAATATAAAATTAATAATTAAAAAAGAAAAAAAAATGAAGGGTATAAATTATACGTATGAGTGTATAGAGGAGCTAAAGCGTTATAATAATTATTTAACTAGCATGCGAAATACACAGGCTTGTTTTAATTATGAAGATAAACTGTATGCGTACAAAGATTTAATCTTATTCTGTAATAAAACTGTTTTACATCAGGCTTTAATAACAAAGCGCGGCTAGGGAGTACTAATAAATTCAAACTAGGATTATTCCAACATTGAATAATATATTTTCTTTTTTAAAACAAAAATTAAACCAATTGTAAAAAAATCCACATATTATGCAAGCCTTTAACGTTATAGTCAAGGTTGTTCTAAATTAAAAATCGTAAATTTAATGTGGGTTGTTGGTTTCTAGTTAAAAATCCTGCAATAAAATGTGTTTGTAGGATTTCGTTATCGTTACGATCACGCTATTCTAAAATAAAATTTTCATCAATAGAGAACAATTTTTGGGGAAAAGTGTTTTGTCAATGGTCTAATCAGAAATCGAGGTTTCGACCTCTCCGTTATTAGACTAAATTTCTCTGTGAAATTATGTTGTCAGCGCACCCTTCCCCTTCCAATTAAGGATAACCATTTGATCATCCATTAGAATAATATTGCCAAACTCATTCTATAGTTAACATTTACTTACGTATTGTTACTCGTAGATTTTGTGATAATTGCCAATTATTAGGACCTTAAATCCTTGTTTATAAAAGAGGGTCATTTGTTTGATAGTTTTAAATTTTGCTTCCGAGCTTACATCTTTTTTGAAAGGTGCCGATAGCTCTATTTCTCAAACAACATGGCTGCCGCGGAGGTTGCTTACATAGAGAGATTGCAACAACTCTTATTTAGCAAAAAACGCGTGCGCAATTGTTTCTGCTTATTTATTTTAAATAAGCATTTAATTTATTAAATATTAAATAAAATACAATTATTCATCTCCCATTAATGAATTCAAAAATGGATCTTACAAAGACATTCTTCAATCAAAATTTTTTATCGAATTAGATATATCCATGTTCAAAGAGATCTTGCCTCCTATCGCATACTTTACCTATGGTTTGCTTTTACGACCCATTATTGCCTAATTTATTTAGTTTCCAAGGAAAATATGCCATCGTTCTGAAGAAATATATATATATATATATATATATATATATATATATATATATATATATATATATATATATATATATATATATATATATATGTATGTATGTATGTATATATATCCGATTTTAAAACTTCTTGGACACAAAGAAATTGAGATTCTTTTTTAGACATCAGGGAATCGTTTTGGTCTCGTATCTGTCTGTCAACATTTGTCAACTCCTCGGATTAGAAAAATGATTCCACAGCTGATGGAATATTAACAACAAAAGAAACTTGTATCTAAAGCGCATGAATATCAACTTCCTCTTTGCTTGCTTTTTATAGACTTTTAAAAAGCCTTTGATAGTATTGAAACTGAAGCCGTACTTCAAACTGTAGAAGAAATCATCGAGGACAAAGAAATAGATGAAGTGTTTAAATATATTTATAATAATGCCAAAATGGAAATAAGGTATCAAGGTAAGAGAATACTAATTGAAATTGGAAGTGGGCTCCGACAAGGAGATGTCCCATCAGCCAAGATATTTACTGCCGTTTTAGATCGAACCATAAGCAATCTTAAGTGGAATAATATAGGGATTAGAATAAATGGGGAGTATTGTAACAAGGTAAAATTTGCAGACGGTGTTATCATAGTAGGAAAGTCAATAGAAGAAGTAGAAGAAATGATCATTGAATTGATTGAAGAAGTAAGTAAAATCGAACTTAAAATAGATGTCGAGAAAAAAAGTAATGTTAGTAAATCTATAAGGAACTCTGTCTATAAACAACATTGAAGTAAAGCAAACCAAAGAATTTATATACCTCGGAAGTATAGTATTAACTGAAAATGAGCATGGAAGAAAGTTAACATGAAGAATAAGCATGGCTTGGCAAGTATACAATAGATATAGAAAACTATTTAGGTCTCAGGTAAAGATAGAAGTGAATATAAAATTGTGATAGAGCGATGTGATGCCGGTACTTACATATGCATCGGAAAATTGGGCTCTCACTAATAAAAACGTAGAAAAGCTTAGAGTAGCAGTCAGAAGAATGCAGCGTAGTATGTTGGGAGTCACTAGAAAAGGTAGGAAAACAAGAAGATGGATAGACAATAAAACAGGAATGAAAGATATAGCCAAAGTGATAAACAAAAACAAAGGAAATGGAGGTGGGCAGGACACATAGCGCCAACCGAAGAGGGTCGATGGACAAAGAAGATAATCGAATGGTGTCCGAGACAATATAAAAGGAAAAGAAAACCAAAAGTCCAGTCATGCACCATGACTTAATGAGCGAATTTTCAAAGAAATCTGGGTATTTTTGGTTTATTATGATTGTATAGGAAAATTTTGGTTTAGAATTTGGATGGGTGAAAAATAAATTTTGGTACACTGGGGTACGGGGTACAAAAGTGAAAATAGTATATACCCTTCAAGATGCATGTCGTTGGAAAGCTCTTTAAGAGTACAGTAATTATTGTTATGTACACTTTTGTCATATTTTCATATAAGGGGCTGAAAAAAAAAATGGGGAAAAATAATAAATGCTATTTCTGACCCTAACAGTCAAAATTTGACCCCTAAATGAACTCCAAAATTTCTGGTCAACGAATTCATCCTTTCTTTTGATATTATTGACATTTTTAAATTTATTTGGATTTTTGAAGTGCATTCTAGCGTGGGATATCGTCTGGAGTGACACATACATACATAAAAAATTGTTAAATTTCAGGAATCGATTAAGAATGGTCTAAAACGGATTTCCATGGAGAAAATTAAAAATTCGCATTACAAAAATTTTGAAGCCATTGCAATAGCTTAATTTTCCTCGAAAATTCGCTAAAAGACGCTGGGAAGATGATTTTTAAAATAAATATGTGGAGGAGCTACTTGGATGAGAGTGGCAAAAGATAGAATCATGTGGAAAAAAAATGTCTCAAGTATTCGGTGACGTCTGGCTACATCCTACATAGAAATCGAATTTAAAAAAACACTTTTTTATTTCTATATTCACTTCCCGTTAGACAAAATAGTTTGCAAAATTCTCTGATTAGGAATTGATTCCGACTTATGAAGAAACAGTTTTAAAAGTCAACTTTCTGGGAGATCAGAGGTATTTTTTTCCCGTCGCGACGCGTCAGTGAGGGGACATAGTTTAAATATATCTTATATACAAAATAGTGTATTATTATTATTATTTGTCATAAAGAAGCTAAATTCCAAATTTTAAGATTATGGTGCAATTTGTTTTGAAGATATTGTAATGTCCGAAATTGCCTTCATCTTAAATCAAAATGGCAAAGACATATAATAACCTATAAACACCTAGAAGCATAGAAGATTACCTACCAAATTTTAATGTTCTAGTACTAATGGTTTAGGAAATATCACTTTGACGAATTGTAATATAAATGGCCGCCATCTTGAATGAATATGGACAAATATAGGAACTTTTGTCCTAAGATGAAGCCTTTATTAAAAATGTTAACGTTCAACACTAGTTTGGGCTGGGCTCGGTTACCCTCCTCTTAAAGTTTATTCCTTTAAAACTTTTAGTTAAACTGTATCCTAAGAAAATAGTTAGTAAAATAGAAGGCAACTGTTATTGGATGAGGTCTTTCAGTCTCAAAACTAAAATCACAAACTTGCAGTTTTAGGATTGTTTTATCTTAAAACATTATCTCTATCCCCCATCGATTTAATTTATCATTGATGCGTTGAAAACAACTGTCTAAAACTTAATATTAATTTGGATTGAAATACAAAAGTTGTGTTCTAATTTATTATAATCAAGAGAACTTCCCTTTAACAATTTTATCCCCCTGTAAAATTACTAACAAATCACTGCAGTTCAATTCAATTCAATAAAAATTTAATTCAAAAGTAAAAAACAAGTGGAAAACTCCCAACATAGTTGTTTTTGATTAATTTTATGTGCAAAAAACTCCATATTTTGGATTACAAATTATATTCCTCAGATAAGAAAAATAGTTACATCACAACGGTTCACAGTCCAGGGGTACGCATGTTTTTTTATTTTTGCAAATCACATTAATCTTTAATATGACTCACTAATTTTTATGTTCTTTCAAAACAAATCTTAAATTTGTCCCAGTAACCATCCAAATGAAACAAACGATAGGCAAGAAGAATATGGTGTTCATATAGTTAGTTATTAATACTAATATTGACTATTTACACATTTTTATTTATTTTATTAATTACAATAGTAGAGTTTTTCTCACGTTGTCTTTGAGGAAAACGGAGTGGGGTTGCTGTGTTGCCAAATTTTTTATTATCTCTATATCATCTTCGTAGCAGAGTGGGTGTAAGACTACTAGGCTACATATTTACTATACAAGCTTTATGACTTAAAGTAACAGTAAAATGTGGGGGTAGAATAGGTCTATAGAAGGAGTAAGTGATATGGAGGCAGGTGATATGCAAAGCTAAACAATAATCTTTATTTTACTACACCAAAACTATATGTACCATATACGTTATAATTGTGATATACGTTATAATTGTTGAAAAACATGTATATTAGTTTTAAGGTACATTATAATCTAGGTGTAGTAAAATAAGGATCTTATTTTTTAGCTTAAACCAGTTAAAAAATAATGTTTACCTGACTGCCTCCATATCTCTTACCTTTGGTTCCTTAATCCTTCTACAGCCCTATTCTACCCCCACTTTGTACTGTTATTTTAAGTCGTAAAGCTTGTAAAGTAAACATGTAGCCTAGTAGTCTTACACCCACTCTGCTACGAAGACGAAGATGATATTAATGTCGAAACGCGTTTGTTTAATTTCATCAAGTTGTAGTGACAATATTGTTGTGAGACTTTTTATTAACCTCTCTAGTCATAACTAGACACATTTAAATTATCAACATGGTTTGTTAAATCCAACATGAGTTGTAGTCTGGCATGCAACGTTATGTTTTGGTGCAGGTTGATAAAATAATCAACGCTCTCCTATTTTTCTTTAAGGTGCATAGAAATAAAGTTAAGATAAGAAATCTGAATTGTTAATCATTTTGTATAATAGGACCACTTTACGCCTGGTTTTGAGAGTAATAATAAAGATTTGATCTAAGACTAATATTTGGTGTATTTCTAGGACAAGAATGACCATGTTTGTTGTAGTAAAGTCACCTCAGTTAGAGTAGATGGTCTTTGTGGATATTAAATTTCAATGGTATGCATTTGCAAACTAATTTAGTAATGATTTTTGTAGTTATTTAATTACCTATATTTATAAATTGCATTTGTAAACTTGACCTTGAATACTTACAATTGGATGTATTGACAACTACCTACTATGTATTTTTGTATTAAGTATTCCGTAAATATAAATTTTACCGATGTCTTAGGCAAAATAATAATAAAGTGGTCTTTAATAATATAGTATGATGCATTAGCTTTTTTGTGTGGTTACCATTGTAAGTGTTAAATTAAAATTGTTAGTGTAAAATTTAAACATATTGTGTATAAATTATGTTTAATTTAATAGCCTGAAGAAATTGAAGGAACATATTAAAATCCGTAATTTGAAATCGGTCTTATTACAAAATAAAACCCCATAAGGTCCACCTCACTATAATAGAAAATTTCAAAAAAGGGGTACATACAATCAAAAAGAAATTTTAAAATGATGCATTAGGCATATTATTTTTGTTAGCTACCATTGTCTAAATGCATTTGCTTTGTCTGAATTTGAAAATCTTAAGATAATATAATTTTCTATTAAGTTATACGAATTATAATTTAGATGTAAAAAAGATCTGCTGGAAAAAACCTAATAATTTTAACATTGATTTTGGCTTAGTAGATATGCACTTTCTTTTTGCTAACTTTAACAATTCCAGATGCTTTTGTTATTACATCGTGCGGAAATATATCATGTCAAAACAGAAAATAACTCTATTTGTTCTATGTTATACATAAACGGACTGAAGTTAACATGACCGCAAACCTCTTGCTTGAAGCTGGCATTGGAATTCGGGACTACCTTATTAACAATTTAAATTGATGAACAGCTAATGCATTAATTATTTGTTGTTGTAGATACAGACATGACTACATTAAGGGAACATTGTTGCCCATTGACTGATCGACAACTTAATATCATGGAATGTGTGATATCGATATTCGGATAGGTCTCGGACAAATAAACATTGAGATTATTGTGGAGAGTGAGGTTGGAGATGTAGAAGAGGGCATATGTGATTTTTCTGAGGATCTTAGATTGGAGAGTTTGGAGTTGACGGGTGTAGTGGAAGGCTTGGAGCTGCTTCACACTTCTAGGCCGTAGGTCCAAGCGGGTTTTAAGATTTCAAACAAAGATTCACAATACCAAGTTTATTATTCAAAATGAGATTGGACCTATGATCCAGAAGACGAAGTAAGCTTTTTTTAGCTTGTACCGCCTTGAAATGTCCGAATGGTTAGTTTTGTGTGATATTGACAGGTGAGTCATCTATCAAGGTAATGGACAGTAGTAGATTAAGGAATTAGGATTTGGTTAAGAAAGACTTGAGGACGAGGACAGGAGTTATGACGAAGTTTAAAAGTGATAAGTATGTCAAAGTATTTTTAGGATCCGTAGGCAAAACCAAGAACCCTTATATTTTTTCTGCGTGTGTCTGTCCGTCCGTCCGTATGTCGCCTGCTCTCACGGCTACACCTTTCGTCCAATCACTTTGAAATTTGGCATATATATGTCTTGTACCTAACCAAACATTTTAAAAATATAGCAACATAAAATATATTTAAAAAAAAACTTAAGGATTAATTTTTTTTCGATACCGTGTGGGGTATCATACGAAAGGGTACGTCGAGCTGATTACAAAAATATATAATTTTTGGTTATAAGCTTGGATAGGGCTAGCGTAGACGAGTTTGAAGTGGAGGGAAAAGTCTCCAAAGTAATTAATTGACCAAAGTAATCGACCACTAAAGTAGTCTTTTAAAATTAACTGTTTGTTTCTGTGCTAACAGAAACTTTGTGATCATACTGAAGAGAATTTTTTTTTCTTAATTTAATATAATTTTAATTAAAATGCGTTTCATACATATTGGGTTATTTGTGGTCTCACGGTTGTTGATGACTCTGTAAGTTTTTATTGATACATAGATAGTATTAAAGTTGATGTGCAAGTGGACTTAATTAAGATCCAGAAAAACATATACACTGGTTTTGTCTAACTATAACTGCTTCTTTTTTTTACAAATTGTCTCTAGAGTAAGTCATTTTGCATTGAATTTTTAATTTTATTATACAACTAACAAAAAAGTTTTCTGATTCCATTGTTATGAAATGTTAAATATGTGTGGGAGGTGACTAAATAATTTGTTCTTTTTATGTTTTTAAAGGACAAAAAGAAGCGTTAAAAAAAGCTGGCTAAGTTAGGTGTCATGTAACCCGGTCTGTAAGCTGGGTTAGAATGTAATATATAAGTGTAAAAAAAAAAAAAAAAAAAAAAAAAAAAAAAAAAAAAAAAAAAAAAAATATATATATACTATATATATATATATATATATATATATATATATATATATATATATATATATATATATATATATATATATATATATTATGAGGACAAAATAACATATTACGGCTATTGTGGCGGCGTAAATGTGACCCTACTCATATCTTATACAGGGTTAATGGATAACGTCTAATAAAAAAATATGAGAACAAAAATCGTAGATAATTAATTAGATAAAATTAATTTTTCTTCCTCTCTTACCGATGGTAGAAATCATTTTGATTGCTCTGAAGAAAGAAAGTATATTCTACAAATTTAAAACAATTTTAACAAAAATCATTTTCATACTTCAAAGGACATTTTCGTCTTATTTATGTGTCTTGGTCTATCCTTTAACATTTTTCCAAATTTACAGGACTAAGTTGTTCCAAATTGTAGGACAAAGTTATCCTAAAGATTGTCCTATAACCACAACCTTCAGCGCACATAGCTTCCGTTTGCATGCGCGAAGAACCAAATTGTTTGTAACCTTCATATTTGGTATTATATTGCATAAAATAAGATAAATCTATGTGTCATGTGCCACATTAATAGACTTTATTCATTAATAGACTTTTTTACTTCTATGTAATGACCTTTTTAAACTATTTATTTTGATGGGCGATAACATTTTCAGTATTGTAAGTTGGTAAAAATTTGTTCAAATGTGGGGTATATTTTTTCTATAAACAGTTCTTAAATGGTCTACATCCACATTAAACCTTCTAAACTCCTCATGTAAATTATCTACACCTAGAGCCTGTGAAATGAATACAATAAGCATAAGCACTATGAAAAATATATATTTTAGTTCTATTGAAATGAATTTTTATTGGCTAAAGGAAAGGTGTACAAAATGACTTCCTTTTGAATAATAGGGATACAAACAATCGCCTCTATCTAAGACATCTTTTGGCCTCTCGGCCATCACTCTGATAATAAAGGCAAAGAAAACCCGACAAGGAGTCTCATATTAGACACTGTAAGAAGCTCAACTTTTTGAAGTTGAGGAGTAGAATTATGTTTAGCTTTATCCATCTGGTCGATTGATTTACAGAGTTTGCAAGCATCTAGGTAACATTTTCTTGGTTTGGTCTTTTACGTAAGAATGTCACTGTTTTAAAATAAATATAATGTCGGTTATAAATTTAATAATAGAGGAAGTATTGTGTACTATAACTTAATCTCTACGTCATAATAGCACTTATGATATGTATCTATTTTGCATTCATATTAGATGAAAGCATTGTTCTATGAGCACAATAATATTAGTATTGTTATTAATATACAGTTGTGGCTATGTTGTATACCGACAATGGTATGCTGTGAATCACTGTTATAGCGCTCGGTATACAATAATAATGTTGCATTCGTTTTTGAAAATAAATTTCAAGGATTTTGATGGTAAAAGACACAAATAAAATACATTTTACTGCAAGTAGAGAAACAAGAGGATGTACTCAGATATCTTATTGCTCATGAATATGCAGGCTTGTGTTTTAGAAGGGGAAAAATTCGTTTGAATTATTACAACGATACACAATACATTTTCAATTATTTCTTATTGAAGGTTGTAAAAATAAGGCCGATATTACATTGAAAAGTTGTATTTACAGAGCCACAATTTATACGAATAAAGGACAACAGAGAGGTGGGAGGAAATTGTGTAATCAGTTTTTGTATGGTCAATAATTTCCTATGCCCCCTCCAGACCCCTGCCTTGGGAATGGGAAGTAGCCGTGACGGCATCGGCTTCGGATTATGGCACTATAAAATTTTCGATCAATAAATGGAAAGGGTAGTATGAGAAGGGTTTGGTATATTAGGGCCTCTAAAATTCAAGATATCCAAACAATACAAATGAACTTTATTGCAAAACAATATTTTAAAGATTTTTATTTCTTCAATATATTAAAGTTAAATTAGAAAAATAAGATACAATAAATAAAGGGGAATTGTTTAGATATATAGATTTGATTTGGGTGTGGTCGGCTCTCTACTTAATAATAAATTAAATAATAAATATATTGATAAAATAATTGAATGACTATTATAAGAAATACATTTTCTTTTGTTTAAATAGAGTAAATGTAAATTATTTATTAGTAGAAATGTCGTCATTTCCTTCGTGCTTGGTCAATCCTTTTCGTAGAAAAACTATAATAACCTATTCTTTGGATGTTCAGTTGGAACGAGTTGCTTAGTGAAATATTAATAAAGTTCATTTGAAAAAGTATTTAGTTTTAGTCTGTTAGTTTGTTTGTTGCTGAGAGTATGTCATCGTTTGTGATCAAATGATTTTTAACAGAAATGGAAAACATCGGTCTGTATTAATATTATTAGATATTAGATAAAAAGTAAAAATATATTTTAGGATGAGTTTTGACGAACAATTTTTTTATTTTCTTGCACCCGTAAGAAAATAAATGTGTTTCAGTTTTTGTTTAATGTTTTCAACTTACATCGTCGCCAAAGCTGTTGAATTTATTTATTTATTTTAATTTTTGTGGGTTGTAAGTCTACTATGGTCAATTATTCGGCAAGCAGTTCTAATCCACACCGAAAAATTATTAGGTTTTTGGGAAGCTCGTTTTTAATTTCGTATATAAGTAGTATACACAAATAAAAAGGAATTGCGACTACGCGAAGATTTGATGTTCAGCTTTTGATGGATTTACGCGTTTTAAAGTCCCCTGAGACCAAAATGTGGTTTTTAAAAATGTCTGTCGCATCCCTGTGAGGTTATCTGCGGTTTCCCTCCTACAGGCAAATGCCTGGTACCCTGGCAAGCCCCAGTCCACAGACTGCCTAGGAAAACCGTTATACGCACCTGCAAAAAACCTCACAAATATTCTCGTTAAAAAACGCACAAACACATTGTTTTAACCGTGTTAAAACCCACACTAATGCTCTTTAAAACGAGTATTTATTATTCAAATTATTTTTATTTGTTGCCGAGAAAAATGACTATTCATAAAGAAAAAACGAATTTATATTACCGTAAATAACGTCATTTTATAAGCTTATGTTTATTATTTTGTGGTAACAAACAGGAATAGATAAATATAAACCAATATTGAATAATAAAGTTTGTTGTTCGATAAGTAAAAGATAATAAATACATTAGTTTCCGCGTAAACACAGTTTGTAAACAAATTAATGCCCCTTCTCTCTCTCCATCTACTCTCCTTAACTTCAGTTTAATTTCTACAGCCGTGGTGCACTGCACTGCACACGCACACCTCGCCACATCTTTTCTTACACTACTGACATTTATTAAGGTATAATTTTATTGTTATGTTAACTATTTATTTAATTGTTTTTATTGCCATATTATTGTTACTAGAATTGTTTTTATTAGGTTGCTAAATTCTGTATTAAGAAAATGTTTTAGTTTATTTAAACTAATATTTTACATTATTTAAATGAATATTTTTACTTTATTTAAATGAATTTTTAACATTATTTGTATGAATGTTTTACTTTATTTAAATGAATATTTTAGTTTATTTAAATGAATGTTTAAGTTTATTTAAATTATTTTTTTACTTTTTTTAAATTGTTTTATTATCATATTATTATTACTAGAATGAACTGATTTATAGTTTGTTAAATTCTATATTAGGTAAGTTAATATTTCAGTTTATTTAAATGAATGTTTTAGTTTACTTAAATGAATGTTTTAGTTTATTTAGGGTAATTTATAGTTTAGTTGTGAGTTTTAGATAGTAATGAAGTTCTGTAATATGACAAATTATTTCGACGACATTGTTTTCTTTTTTAAATGATGTAGATACATTTAAATATACAATTATTATTTCACCTTGACTTTAACTACTTATCTAGACTAATAATAGATAATAAAATAAATTGACTGAGGTTCTATCTTTATTATTATTATTCTGTAATAAAACTAATCAAATATAATGAAATTTATTTCATGACAGAGCCTACAATTTACTTTAATATGTTAGCACTTTGACACAGCTACCGATTCCTAGCATGAACCCTACGGTTACGACCATCGGTTCTACCTTAAGTAGAGTAAATTTAATTAATTTTTGTTACATTTTTGACTTAGGGCTTTCATAGCGTGAGCAATTATTGTCCAATTTAATTTTTAATTTTCGATTCGGGTGCTTAAGCCTCACACTAATGCTATTAAATCGGGTATCTATTATTCCATTAATTTGTTGTTTTTGCTAAGAAAAATTAGTGTTTATAAAGAACAAACAAATTTAAAATTTCATAAATAACTTCATATTGACTTTTTAACAAATAATTATTTTTATAAGCTTTATAATACATAGATATATTTATTATTATTATATAGTTATATAGTTCAAAACAAGTATAAAGAAATATAAACAAATATTGAATTATAAAGTTGGTTCTAAAGGTATATAATTGAGAAATTTAAATTTCATTAATCAATTCAATAATTTATGGAAATAAACTAATCATAGTTAAGATATCTAAATATTTTATTCAAGTTAAAAAACCATCTTCGGAGGAAACAATATTAATTAGAAGAATAACTTTAAATTTGGAGTCGGAAGAAATAGAGGATTGGAAATTATGCATAGAAAGTTCCCCCTGACAATAAATAATTCCCAGAGTCAATTTTTTTTTTTTGTGTGAATATCAAAGTATAGAGTATTATATTTGATGAAATGGCCTACTCAATTAACCAATGTGATAGTAATAGGTATAAAATAGTAGTAATACAGCCACTGATTGAAAATTATAGATGGTTCCTCAATCTAAGAAAGAGTAAGAAATTGAATGACGTACGTAATAATATCACTTAATGGAGTTGCATAGCATATTATGTAACAGATTTAAACGACTTTAATGATTTCGCGTATCCTCCTGAAGTACTTTTTAATAGCGAGCAATATCTCAAATATTTTAAGGCATATCTGAAATAAGTATCTAAATATTTCATTCAAGTTAGAAAACCATCTTAGTTATATATTAAATATTATCAGAGTTCATTATAAATAAATCCCAACGTCAAACATTATCGTTTGTTGGTGCGTGGATCTCTGAAACATGTCTTTAGCCCCGGCCAATTTACGTCATAGTAAGAAATAGCTCCTTCATACAAGTTTTGGTACCATCTGAGAGGGTTACAGATGGAATTTCTTATACACGGAATATTGTTTACGATCCATTTCTACATAGTTAAAAGAATTCTGTGTAATATAGTGTTTGTTTTAAGAATTACGTTTAAGTTTTAGGTGTTGCCTAGCTATATGTTTCATCCGGATGGCGAGAAAATTCCTATTAAGGGAGGCGGAGTTAAATTTTATCCTCATTATATAATCATCTTGGAAAAAGTCCTGCGATATTGTGGGAGGACCCATTTTCAAGTAATTTATTTTAATTTAATGTTAAGCTTTTTTCATTTACCTACTATATTAAGCTAAAAAAATATTTAAGTATAAAGTATTATATTTAATGAAATGGCCTACTCAATTAACCAATATGATAGTAATACGTATAAAATAGTAATAATACATCCACTGATTGCGAGCATGAACCCCGCGCGTAGCGCGGGGCGAATGTTTGAATATATATATATATATATATATATATATATATATATATATATATATATATATATATATATATATATATATATATATATATATATATATATATATATATATATATATACACAATTTGTGTAGTGAGAGACACCAAGGGATGTGCCACGCATGCGTGACAAGACAATACGTCACAAAGATGTTGGCATTTGGTATAGGTCCAGAGTTGGGTGGGCATCGTCGGGCCCCTGATGAGTCGGACGCGACGAAACGATGCAGGACATGGCGTAATGCCGAGCCAACATCTTTGTGACGTATTGTCTAGTGTTGGAACAGCTCCTATGTGTCACGCATGCGTGGCACATCCCTTGGTGTCTCTCACTACACAAATTGTGTACCTTATTGCAGTGTGCAAAACACGGTATTACATTGCTGATATATATATATATATATATATATATATATATATATATATATATATATATATATATATATATATATATATATATATATATATATATATATATATACCGAATTTTTAGTAGTTACCGCAAGTTTGTACGTTATCAAATGAGGATATCCCTACCGTCAATACTTGCTTGATCTGGAGATCACTGGACCGGTTTCGGCTAAACGCCATCATCAGCAGAGTCGAAGTCTCTCGTAGCACTCAACACACTTATCGAGTCTACATCATTCTCTCATGTAGACTCGATAAGTGTGTTGAGTGCTACGAGAGACTTCGACTCTGCTGATGATGGCGTTTTGCCGAAACCGGTCCAGTGATCTCCAGATCAAGCAAGTATTGACGGTAGGGATATCCTCATTTGATATATATATATATATATGTATATATATATATATATATATATATATATATATATATATATATATATATATATATATATATATATATATATATATATATATATATATATATATATATATATATATATATATATATATATATATATATATATATATATATATATATATATTGGGTACATTGAAAATGATCCTCTACACCCTTTCACAATTTTAATTAAAACCCTCTAATCTTTTACAAAATATATATAATAAACAAAAATATAAATAAAGCACCAAATAACCCTACTCAAAATAACAATATGACTTCGGTTGTCACAATTAATTTTTAACTTTTACCAATAAGGAAATTTGTAAAAAAAAATATCTGTCTCCCTTTTGTCGCTGAAATTTGTGTAGACGCGTGGAGCCAAATATACTGGACCGATTTTGATTAAATATGACATATATGTTTAGAAAAATCATACCTTGAGGCCTCGAGGTGGAATCGAGGAATTAGTTTTATCTCTTAATTTAGTGGCGCTTTCAAAAACTCTTAAATTCGTGAGGAAAATAAAATCTTGAATTAACGGTTTTGACGATTTTGATTAAAAAATTATTCCATTTAAATTCTTGATTAGGACTATAATCATAAAAGTGATTTTAAGGGGGAAAAATTAGTTAGTCCGAGATATTGATAGAAAAACTGATATAGAAGATAATGATATTTCATTGCAACTGTCCCTGGGAGGCATTGGGGTTCGCGCGGTGGTTGGCAGTTTTATTTGGCCCCAAAGTTGGTACCCGATTAACTGCAACTGTAACCTTCCTCTCTCAGATAGTTGCTGAGAAACCAGGACGAATGGATTAAGGGGTTACTCGAGGCGTGACCTTCTCCACGAGACACTAGATTTCTTTTAGTGAATAAATAGAGGAGGTCAAACACGACTGCTTCGGGCGTCAATGGCCAAGAAATGGGCTAAGGCTCATGTTTTTTTTTACAAGGGAAGAATCATAGTACTAGGGGATTTTAAGTATCTCCAGAGGGTGCATATAATACATTTTTCCAAAACCAGCTTGTTGTTGTTGTTAGTTCGATTTACCACTGGAAAATATTTGTATTTTATATTTTGATAAATTGTTCAATAACATTTAAATGTAACCGCTAAATCCTGAAACAACTATTAAGTGGAACACACTGGACGAGCTAGTTATGTACTCGCGCATGAGAGAGTTTAGTGCCAGTTGTATCAGGTGTATTTTTCCCCCTAACATCAAGTATCACCCCAAGAATGTAATGTTTCCAGGTGACCTCGTTATAAGAGATGATTAACTTGAAATTATTTATATTTCGGATTTTAAGTCGAAAACTCCTCGAGAAATTAATTTAAACATTTCTCACGTAAACAAAGCTCTCACGAAACCCGAGAATATATTTATCTTTTTAGACTGACAGCCGATTCTAACACAAACATTCATCATGTGTGTTCGAGGAACGAGTCTTCTGTTATTAGGTTTGTATAGTAGATGTAAGCTTTTTTCTAAATTTGTATGTTGTTTGTATATATATATATATATATATATATATATATGTGTGTGTGTGTATAATATATATATATATATATATATATATATATATATATATATATATATATATATATATATATAGATAAACATGTTATATATATATATATATATATATATATATATATATATATATATAACATGTTTATCTGCGTATGTTATCTTAAGTAACTTAATTAATTAAGTTACAATGTTTGAAGAAGATTGGTATCATTGTAGAATGTAGGCCAACAGTTTAACGAGCAAAGTTGATACGAACCTTTTCCATTACTTATATAATTCTCCTTTCAAAATTTTTCCTACAATAAAAGCAGTTAATATCGTTTTGAATTAATATTAATTACTATTAATTAATGATTAATATCCAGATGATTTTCTCAAGATACATTATTTGAACCCTTTAAGTCAACATTTTAATATTGTCTGACGCAGAACTTTTTCCGATTTTCCAGTCTGACGCGTCAAAGTTATAGGGTTCAAATAATAAAAAACGCCCCAAAACCAAATAAAATCACAGAGGAAAACGGTGTCAGACTTGGCCTAAACAAGCCATACAAAGAGGTTTGGAAAGAGTATGTATGTATAATTGAGTTTTTTGCCTATGGCCACCCTGACTAATACTTCTGACAACCATTTTATTTAAATTAATGAAATTAGTATTTCTGTCACAATATGCAAATATTGTCAATGCTATTATAAGGGGTTTCGGCATTTTTACTAAAATGGTGAGTGTTATGACGTTGAAATTGTATTCAATATTATTTCATATTGAATTTTGGAACCATTACGTCTTCATGTGGAATAATTTAAAAATAGTCTGTCAATTATTGTGGCACATAGATTCTTCGTGTCCTTTTAGGATGTTTTGCTTTTACAACCCATTACTGTATAATTTGTTTAATTTTCCTACTACTTTTAAAATCTTGATACTTGGCTATGTCTTTTTAAAGATATAGGTTTTAATAAAAATACCTTAGGGTGCATGAGGAAGAGAAAGTAATGAGCGTATAAGGTTGAAACAGATGTAGGAAAGGAACAATGTGCTATGCCCCATCTTCCAAATTTCATTAAAACAGTACGAGTAGTTTTTAAGATTTGTTGGTACTCAAAATTGTTGTACGACAGATAGAACGCCAAAAAGATTCTCTGATGTCTGAAACGGATTTCTGTCTTTGAATATTTTGAATTCGGGGACATCAAAAATGTTCTTTCTTCAAAAAAATCTCTTCAGTTACCTTCGGTAAGCGTGGAAGAAAAAAGAGGAGAAATTAATTAATTAAGACAATAATAGGTTGTAAAAGCATACCTTCAATAAAGTACATGATTGGACGCAAGGAAGCTATCTGCTACACTAATTGGCCGAATATGTTTCTTTATGGTTTTCTTCAATGATGTGTATTTAATTTGAAAATCTTAGCATCATAATTGTTTGCAAGAATTGAGATTATAGTATAAATAAAGAAACCTAACAATTATTTGTTTTTTATGTTTCGGTTACACTTTTTCCATAAATTCTTAACTTTAACGTCTGACTCATTAGGCATTAGTCTGGGAATGAACCTTAGCTATCTTGAGCTAAAAGTGATGTGGAACGATGACATAAAATTATGTTAACACTGTAAATCATTCAGAAAAAAGTTCCTAGCTCATCTTTCACTTAGCAAACACGTTTCAAAATGGAAAACATGGCTGAAGTTCAACAAAGTTTTGTTAGAAGAGAGCATAAATCTAGTTATACTGTAAGTTTATTCGGGGACATAATAAGTGCATTAAGACAAATCCAAGTCTTCCTGTTCAGTTCACAGCATCTCTATGTTTCACTCTTTAGGATAAAGTTTTAGATTCTGGAAGGAAAGCCATCACTCCTTCAATACGGCAATATTTGATTAAACTATGATGTATGGTAACTAGGGGTTACTGTTGCAAGAAGCTACTTCAGAAATATCAGAGAAAAAAAATCACTTCGTGACAAATAGAAAATAATTTATGTGTGTTTACAGCAGAAAGAAAAGAATAAAACGAATACTAATGCGCAGTACGAAAATATGAATCATTTATCGAGTGCTGCAGCAGATGCCATAAAATAGTCACCAATTTAAAAGGCACTATTTCAAACGAATAAATTATTTGTTTCGAAATAAAATAAAAATGATGAAGTTTGAAGTTTAAAAGAGTATATTTTTATTTATATGTGTGTGTATTACAAATTTTTCTGTTTTGTGATTGCGAAATAAATTTTTCTGACAAGAAAATGTCAGGATAAAGGTTTTTATTAGTTAATATATTTGCGTGCCCCTCCTATTATAACCAATTTCATGGTCACAATACCAACGAAACCCTTTTTAAGGGAAACTTCACGCACAACCAATTTATTTGCAATAAAATTCAATTAAAGGTATTTATAGATTGATTTGTATTTGATGAAACTAGCTACCCCTTTAAGTTTACTTTATTTTTAAATATTCTCTGATCTAGGCAACGGCTCAATTAATCTCTCCTGTTTAGACGAATGAAATAAACAAATTGGAAAAGTTTTGAAATATGAAGTTATCAAATTGATTATATATATATATATATATATATATATATATATATATATATATATATATATATATATATATATGTTAGTTGTTGATTATATATATATATATATATATATATATATATATATATATATATATATATATATATATATATATATATATATATATATATATATATATATATATATATATATATATATATATATATATTCATTTATTTGCAAATGTATACATTTTTTTGTATTTTATAATTATAATTAATTTACTCATGCAAATCAGCTCCAGCTGTGGTACCTTGTAGAGGTTTGAGTTCACAATTTTCTATATTCTCATTCGAATTTTACTTTTACACTTTTATACATACATACTTATTTAAATGTCTATAGTGTTTGTAACTTTATTCCGGTGGAGGCCATAATTGAAAGAAGAAGGAGGGGAATAGAGTGAAATGGGAGGACTTCAAAAACATCTGTGGAGGAGCGACTTGGATGAGAGTTGCCAGACAAAGAACAGAATATAAATAAATAAATAAACAAATAAATTCTCGACCGTAAATATAATCAAAAACAAACTACGATGGGAAGAAAATCGATGAATTATTCATTTATTTATACGTCTTTTTTTAATTTGTATTTAAGTGTAACCTATAATTGATCTCTAAAGTACTATGAGAAAGTTAGACTAACTTGTTAAATTATTATGTACAAAGGCTTGTATGAAGTGGCTAGATAGCTCTTTAAACATTGAAAAGATTTTTTTTTTACTTCATCTAAAAAGTATTTATACGGGTATCCTTGCATACTTATCTGATAGCACTTAATTATACTCAATTTTACTCAAAGTGGTGCTTCAAGTAAGACTCCTAAATTAAATCACTAAAGGATACTTTATAATTCCTTTTAGAATTACGTCTTTTTTTATAGTCAACAAATTATACTGCTATTATAATTTGCTTTTTCTTTCATTTATCAAAATAATAGCATTTATTGCATTGAAATATACTTACATAACAAAAAGTTTTGTTTTTATTTTAAAGTATTTAGTAGTTTCTTTTAGTAGTTTTATTTTACTTAAGTTAAAAATTAGTACCTACCAAAATATTTTTTTGAGATAATGCTTACTATTAGAATTAACTTTAAATCAACGACAAAAATGTCTTAATTTTTACTTACTTTTTGCTCATGCTTATCTATCTCTTGCTGAACGATGCCATCCATAGCCCTTTGAGTCAGATCCAAGTGGTATAAAACGTTTTCCGTTTGAGCCCAAGTTTGACTTCCTTATAGTACATGGAATGAAGCAAATATTGAAAACTTTGGCCTTCAATGCAGGGGATACATTGCTCTAAAAAGTATATTTTAAAGACCAAAATGCTCTCCAAGTCAGTTCTTCTTTTTACTTCTTTCAAATTGCCATCCTAGTCCAATGATATAATATGTTGCCCTAAATATATGGTTTCGTTTACTCACGTAAGTTTTTTCCCCCTAATTTTTGATACACCTTGCTCACCATTTGTAATGAGGCAGTTTTTTTTTCGAAGTTTATACTCAAACAAGCAAGCTCGCTAGTATTATTTGAATTTCATCGAATGACTCTGTGAATACCACTAATCCATCTGTAAATCTAAGATTGCTCAGTTTTTCTCTGTTGATATTAACCTCTTTGCTCTACCAGTTCAGCTTAATTAAGACCTTCTCCAATGGAGCGGAAAATAAATCTGGTGAAAATGGGTCTCCTTGCCTTACGCTCCTCTGTATATTGAAAAAAAGGCTGTCTTTTCAGTTTTACTCTGGCTCGGCTGATGACTCTGACTCGACAGGGGAAAAAGATTTTTTACTTTCTGTAAAGAAAATAACTTAAGAGCCATGAATTTATTTTTTAGGAAAATAAGGGGAAACAAGTGGACTTGGTTATCTTCTTATGCGAGCTTAGAAATGAAATTTCGAACCTGCAAATACATACTAGTATAATTCTATTGTTTATAATTAAATAACAATGAAAGTACTGAAGCCATTGCAGTTTGCTTAATGAGCGTAATGAGTTCTTTATGTTATGAAGTGATTTAAAAAGTTGTTGTAGTGTTGGTCTATCGACAAGTGGCATAAAAATTGACCTACTAGATTGGTAGTTTGTAGTTATTATGACATTTTATTCATCTTTTAAAAGGACTTGCATAATAAGAATAGAATGTATAACTATTATTATAAAATGGTTACATCAAATATGACCTAAATGAGGGTGTTAAAATATAATTTCATACTTTTATGCCGTATTACATACTCGTATAATTTTGAAGCTCTTTTCATGTAGATTAGGAATATGCAGTAGTAGTAGTAGTAGTAGTCGAGTACTTCCTACTAGAACGGGTAGGACGAACCACTTGTTCGAACCTTGCAATTAGGCCATCACTTAGGCCCCGCGGTAGAGAGTTCCAGCCACTTCACACATCATACATGTGTATGTGTACATTGTACCGCCGAAGCGAGTATATGATATAATCAATAGTGAGCCATATAAATCAGAGCGTCACGGCGAGGAATCGAACCCCGTCTCGTTCCACTCATGATTCAGTGATGGCCGAGCAGACGTGGTTTAACCCACACGGCCATGCTGGCTCCCCAGGAATATGTAAGTTTTTCCCCAAACATTATTCCTGGTGCCATATTGGAAAGAAATATGGCCGATATAAGAACTTAATACAGTTCAAGTTTTTTATGCACAGCATCACTGTTAAATATTAAATTTCACCTTTTCAGCCAACGGTAAAGATGATTTTGATAGATAATTGTGTGGTGTTATACCTTTCTGACTTATTTAAAAGAAAATGTTAATTTACAAACAACTGTTAAAAATTATTCTCCTTCGTTTGCTTTCTAGAAAGCAGAGAACACGCCAATCCAATAATATGTTCTTGTCTATTAATTATATTTAAACATTTCTTCAAGAACTTGATTTGACGATGGTATATGTGCCCATGAATACATACACCTACCTCCGTTTTCACTTCTTGTTTTAACTCTGATAAACATTCGTAACTAAATTAAATGTCCCACCTCTGTTTAACTCTATATAAAGATAAAGCTGGCCAGAGTTTCATCTTGATCCATTAACTTGTGCCTCTTTATACTATAATATCAACTGCAACTGCAGTAAGGCCTCGTTTAATGCGATTCACTAAGTGTGGTTTTGAAGACAATCTTAACATTGTTAAGAATTGGAAATATCCCTATTTTCGGCATTACACATTATGCAATTGTGTATACGTATACGTATGTACGTATGTATAGGTGTTATTAGGTTTAGTTCACAAACATATAATTTCCATTAGTAAAAAATGTCGTATTAGATGCATTTGACAAAGAAGATGTTGTATTAGTGTTCGAGTCCTTTATAAGAAATTTAAAAATGCAATACTCATATATAAGACATTTGAAGCATTGATTAGGGATAATAATGAAGAAAATATTTTTTTACTGGGAAAAGTGGCCATTATTGGCTAAGAGCTGGCTTTGTAAAATAAAGTAACTTTTAGTGGAAGAGAAGACGGAAGCTATTAATATGTAAAGGAAATAAGGGGAGCGGAGAACTCAGTGACATCAAGATATCCTCGCTTAGTAAATTATTCTAATGCTTCTTGGCGGTAGTTGGATGACCAAAATTAAAAAATATAAAAAATATCACTCTATATTGCGAAGCAGGGGAATCCAGCTAGTCTCTAAACAAAACAAAATTTTAATTGCCCAACTTAACTTATAAAAAAAAAAAAATAAATAAATAAATAACACACACACACTCATATATATATATATATATATATATATATATATATATATATATATATATATATATATATATATATATATATATATATATATATATATATATATATATATATATATATATATATAAACAGTATAGTTTTAATTAAGTTGAGATTTAATGTAGTATAACTAATTATTTATGTCAGTTCTATTGTTTTAACTTCTATAAACTTTTTCTTAAATGAAGTGTTTCAAACAGAGGAATAATAATAATTATAATTGTTTCAACATGTAACTTTTTAATTCCTTTTTTTAAATTTCGCGGTCTATGTTAATTTCGGTTTTTTATTTAAAATAAAAATTCTTTGATTTTGGACAAGACGCATAGAATTCAAACTTAAATTGTTCTTTTAAAAATGTTTGGTTCTTAAGTCTGGAACCTTTCTTCGTTAAAACTTCCTCCTTAAGTTTGGAGATGACGAAAAAGTTTCTTTTATTGTTATCTTTCTTGTGGTAAATTTATTTTTTCTTCCTGACTCTTTTTAAGAAAAAAATATTTTAAAATAAAATATAGACTACGGAGTATAAGTAGCTTGAATATATATACATATATATTATATAAAAATAATAATCATTTTTATTCCTCACAACAATATAATTAGACAATTGAGACTCAACAATAATTTAATTAATGCATTTGCTTCATGCTTCATATATATATATCTTTTTACATGGAGCGGGTGAGTGCCCCCAAAAAATTGCCCCTGATGCTTGAACCTGGGGGCAGCTGCTAAATAAATTAAAACATATAATGTAACTATTCTATTGTTTAAAACAGATAACTTTTTAAAATTTCGGAGTAAAATGAAAGTAAAAAATTCATTTGATTTGATAAATTAATTTAAATATGTTATTAATCTTAAATATATATGAGATAGGAGTGGTGTCTGTACAATTATTCGATTTGGCTCAAATTTTGTATTTACACTAAATAAGTAGTCCTGATATCAAATTTAAGTTTAGAATATTTTGTGTCCGTTTGTCTGTGACTCAATCACGCTCAAACGGCTGAACAGATCTTGTTGGTTTTTGGGTAGAATGTTAAGCTGAATTCTGCGGGTGTTATAGGTTATAAAACTATTTGCTAGCTTTATATGGGGTGGGGAATGGGGCTTCTAAATAAATTTCACAATTCTAACTTTATTTTTTATAAAAAATATATTTAACCATAATTGCAGAAGAAGCTAAAGACACTATTTTATGTTCTGTGGAAATTTCTGTAGGAAGAACTGTTAAAGAAATTAGCTGTCAAAAAATATTTAGATTTATTTTTAGGTATTAAAACAATAGTTTATAAATCACACCTTACCATGCCTAAACCTTTACTAACATAATCATCACCACTTCTTTAAAATGCTAAAATAAAATCTACGGCTGTGTACTGTGTACTTAATATAATGATTTCTAAATTATATTGATAACTGCCTTTAAGGATTTTATAAAATTTTATCCCTAAGTGGAACATAGGGACAAAGTAAGAAAAAAGGGGGAATTGAGAAGTTAGAAAATTTTGGATACAAGCACACATATTAATAATAGATAATTCCAATTTGAAAAGACATGGGGGGGGGGGGGATACAGAAGGAAAAATACCGGTGCATTTCTCTCAAAGTTATCTTTTAAGAATTTTGTTTCAGTAGTCAAAATCAATTACTAATTTGGGATATGTATTTGCAAATTATTTAATCTGAGGGGAGGGGGTATAGAAATAAGGAGGAGGGATAGAATCTAGATATTCTCACTTAGTAAAATAATTTTAATGTTTCTTGATGGTAGTTTATAAACCTATTAACTTAAAAGTAACACACTCTCTAGCGAAGCACGGGTATCCAGCTAGTTAATAATAAATATGTATTATATATTTATACTAGTTTTTATAAATTTTAAAAAAATTATTTCGTATGTACATAAAATAAATAAATAAATAAGCCATTTATTGATCTTACAACTATAATATACTAATACTATATATTTACAATAGATCAAATCAGCTGAACGCTGTGGCGACTCGTTTGAAGTGTGCGGGTGCTATTTATAATTATTATTGTTGTTATTTTTAGTTATTTTATCATTATTATTATTTTTATTTATGTACATGTACCTACATGTATTTTATGTTATATGTATGCAGATACTTTTTCGATTTTTTTATAATGGTTTTTTAACAAAAGTTATTACTTACGTACCTACTCCACTTTTTTTTTAGTAATAAGTACCCTGTTAAGAATTTGTCAATGTACATTCCTCGACTTATGTATTTTTCGACTTACGTTATACTTCGCGGTCCCACCTATTACGTAAGTCCGGGGTATTTGTGTATGTACATTATACTAGCCTTCATCGTGTGCGGCTCAAACTAGGAATCTGTAACTAGGTTTCCTATTATCATGTAGGCCAAGCGAATAAATGAAACGCCTTAGTAGTTTCGTTTCCAAAGCCTTCATAGCAGAGAATCAGGCCTCTAATACATCATTATTTCCATTATTTAGAAATAAAATCTCCTGCAAAGGAGAATACTTATTACATGTAAAAATCCTTTATTTCATTATTCAGCCCGAGAAATATCCTATAAAATAACCGTCATGAGATTTTATAAATGAACAGTATACATTTTATGATAATAACTTAACACAAAGCAAAAATAATTTTGGTTTGATGTAAATTATCAATTTACTTCTTTTTTTAATTTCAAACGTTTTTTGAATTGTTAAAAACTCTGTTCTGCTGAATATTTTTCAGTACCAAGGTTGCAACATGTTGGCGCGTACCACTGCATTAAAATTATTCGATTTCGTTCAGCCAGTTGTGGGTTTAAGGTATCATAATGCATAAAATAAAAAAGGATCCGAAAATTTTCTAATTCTGGTCAATGTGTAGACATAGCTTTAATTTTTAGTCCAGTCGAATGGTAGTTTGGCGGGGAAAAATATAGTAGGTATTTTCTTTTTCGTTCTTTATGTTTCTTGGGAGTGCTGAATCCGAATTTCTACTTTACCACCTCGTAAAAGTGAAGCGTTCTGAGAAAAATGTGAAAAACTGCGAAAAAAATGCAAATTATTTTTCACTTAAATTTAAAAAATTCGTCCTTTTAGAGAAAAGTTTACTTATACAAAAGTAAAGTAAATTAAATTGCCTACGATTTGTGTGTATTTTTTTTACGATTTATGGCGCTAGAGCACGTTGAAATTTGATAAATTTTAAAAATCGGCAAAACAACTGTTTTTAGTTTAGTTTTTCGCTTAGAACTGTAAAATTACAAACTTTTAGAGTGGCCGTGACTAACAAATTAATTGCCTATGATTTATGCCTGTTAACAAGTTTTTTCTTTAGAATTATGACTAGAGAGGTTAAAAAAGAAACACAACAATATTGTCACCACAATTTTTTTTTTAATTAAAAGACGCGTTTCGACTTACATATCATCTTCAGTATGTGTGTTAACTTAGTAAGAAGATGACATGTAAGTCAAAACGCGTCTTTTAATTAAAAAAAAAAATTGTGTTGACAATAATTGTTGTGTTTCTTTTTTATCCTCTCTAGTCATATTTATGAAGTGGTACCACAAAATCTCAGTCAAAACAACCAACTCTTTTTTCTTTAGACGAACGGTTTAGTCGCTAGAGCCATGAACAACTCACAATGATTCAATTGTACGCTTAGCACTGGCACTAGAAGGTGTGGGCTGCTCCTTAGAGGATTTTTATTTAATTAAAGCATCTGCTGTAAGAGCATCGTTATCGCCTTCAAATGGGGATGCACCGCAGTGTGTCGTTAACACCCATATTTTGTAATCTACTTGTCCTATTTCGATGATAGGATCCCATGTCAAAGTTAGCTTCTAGATGGTCCTAGTTCAATTTCCACTGTACAATTTACTCTAAAATGTTTTCTATAAATAGATATTTTTAAATCTACTATGATTATACACGAGGGTGAGCCTGGAGGCATCTATTTTACTTACACTCATATTTTGAAATCTAGTCTTTGATATCTTTAAAATACTCATAATTACTGTAACTATTGATAGCATAGGAGATTGCTATTTGCTACACTAATCGGTAGGCGTTTTAAAAACTGAATTATATTAAATGAGCATAGAAGAATAGCTCAACTCTCTTTAGAAGGGATTCGATGCCTTGAATTAAGAAAATCTACATACTCATTTGCAAGTGAATGGATCCTCTTCAAACTTTGACTTAGAAGAATAGAGAACCCCTTCCAACGTTACTGGTTGACTTTTTGCTTTAGTCTCTTTTAGCTGCTGCTATTCATTTATTCTTAAACGATTTGGTACATCATTGCGGCGGAAGGCTGAACTTTTTTGACATGGCTATTTCCTTTTTCTTAGAGCATTCAATGAATATTTTTTGTTGACAATTTTATTTTCTCATATACGTAGTATGTATTAATAGAAAGTATTGTGATGGCATGAAAATTCGATTTTATTGGATTTACAGGTTTTGAGATCCCCTAATATTTATAAAATATCTTTATATCCTAAACTACTGGGCCGATTTCGATCAAATTTAGAATACCATGTTCAGAATAATCATACAACTCGAGGCGAAATCGAATGGAAATGGTTTTTAGCTCAAAATTTGAGGGTGCCTCCTAAAAACTTAAGAAAATAAAAATAATTCTCAAAAACTGTTTATTAAACAACTCTAAAAAAAAATTCATTTAAATATGCATCTAATAAGTATAATTAGTAAGTAATTATGGCATGTAAGTTGTTTTCCCGGGAAAAATTTAGAGCAGTGTTCGATTCCTTGCCGGGGAGAAGTTGTTACTGGGGTAAATTTTATTATAATGTTTAATAATAATTAAATTTACCATGATAACTGGAAAAAATGAAAGCACGGCAGATTTTCTATTATTAATTCAAACTTTTAAGTCATTTTGATTAAAAAATCATTTTTAATTAATTAAAAAATAAAAATAAATGCAATTTATCTTTTAAGCTTAGAAGGTTATTGATTATACTTAGTTTTTTGTTTGTTTTTTAGTAACCTTAAGCTTAATTTAAAAGAGGACAATTATTTTATTTTTTAATCATTCTTCAAAGAGTATCGTTAGAATCAATATCAAAACGAAAATGTTCAATTATTAAATAATATAAGATTGCTATAAGCAACAAATGCTTAATGAGCCCAAGGGCTTTCAGTACTTTCCCTGCAACCAACCAATTTTTGCTCGAGGCATGATCAGATGTTAAATAATAATTAAATTTATTAGGGCTTAAAAAAGTAACTAAAAAGTATATGAACTTATATAACAATAAATTGTACCTTTTGAAATGCCATTGTTAAGAGTTTTAAAGAAAATTTTTATGCTTAAATTCATTCAGGTGTTGAATATGTATATTTATATATAAAGTAGGTTGCAAACAGTGTACACTTTCTTATTTTTTAGTTTTTTTTTTAAAGGTTATACTCACTTTCTTAAAGGTAATATAATATACTGCTTTGTTTTATACTATCAGGGCCTCTAAATTGGTTTTCCTGGTTTCTCTTAGGCTCTAGACGTGACAAGTTCTACCTTCTTCTTATAGAGATTGGGCTTGCTTTAATATAAATATTCAATTTTTTCACTAAGAATAGAGAATTTGGGATTTAGAAAATAGACCGACTTTTGTTTAAGCCATGTTTAAGCATACAATTTTTTGGGAAAAAATATTGATTTAAAAATTGAACTAAAGGAGGCGAAAACAGTAACTTGTTAACTTCTTGGTTATTATAATATTTTAGACTTTTATCAGGTTAAAATATCCAAATAACTTGGTTTACGTTATATATATACGACCCTTTGGGTCCGTGGCAACGGACTTAATTTTATATTATTTAGAAAAAAAGTAAAACTAAGTAAATTAATTTAAATAAGTTATTATATCTATTTAAAGACCAACAAATCAAAACAAATGTTTTTTTTTGGAATGTAGTTGTCTTAGCTTGGCAATAACAAATCATTTCATGGTTCGTCGTCGGTAAACTACTCGATTATATAAAGGAGAAATGATAAGAGATATCTTGTATCACTTCTCCCATGTTTTAATGTATCTGTGATAACTTCATATTAATGTTTTAAATACTGTTACCTTTGGTAATTTAATTTATTTAATAGTTACCAAGCATGTTTGTGATATTTGTGTGTAATTTTAAGTATTCGACGGAATGTATTTGACGGTGGAACCTTACAATTCCTATTTACGATTTTTCTCTCTTTTTTTGACTTCACTTACTCAAGTGTAAACTGCAAGGTAGGAATTATTAAATACCTAGTACTTATAATATTTGTATTTTCTTGGACATCAATTTATTGTAGTTAAATAAAATTGTTTTTTAGGCTTGGGGTCGAAGATGAAACGCGGTGCCTGTAGCATTCAGATGAGAAATTCCTTTCGTAATTAATTGGACCTCCCTAAGAGCTTGGACCGACTGAAATTTAGAGGCTGTGTGTGGTGGCAGCTATCATGAGTCCCTGATCATTTCTCATTACATTGAAAATGGCCGGCTAGGCCGAAACGTTGCCGATGTAAAACTCTTGTTTTTAATTAGTTCGTACTACCCTGAAAGGATACATAGCTTTATGATTATATATCATATTCCTCAGGTTGCTTTTAATTTCATTATCTTCTGATTTAAGTTTTATCAGTTACTAGTGAAATAAATAAACTCTATACTAATATTGTTTATGTTATTATTAAATATATGTGTTCATTATTTGGATTCGGGTCGTACTTATTCAATGAGGTCTATCCTCTCCCAATGTAAACGCTGGTTTAAAGTCGTAGTCATAACACCGGACATGCGCGCTGAGGCAGCGGTGATCGGCCCTAGAGTCCTCGAGAGGTACAGTTCTGCAACGAGCAGAGCCACTAATTTGACGGATTTTCTATTGGGGTCGAAGATGAAACGCGGTGCCTGTAGCATTCAGATGAGAAATTCCTTTCGTAATTAATTGGACCTCCCTAAGAGCTTGGACCGACTGAAATTTAGAGGCTGTGTGTGGTGGCAGCTATCATGAGTCTCTGATCATTTCTCATTACATTTGCGAGATCCGAGGAATGCTCAAATCACTGACTTGGCAGTGATATGAGGTTACAGAATGGTGCATAAAATTACCAAGACATAGTAGTTGCAGTACCGTATATACGACATATTGTCTTTAATACACTAGTATTGTCTATATATTGTCCAAAAAAATTCTATTGTTCGGTTTTGTTAGAACAATAAAATGATTGTGGTGTAATAGTGTTTTTGCGTTGGAATTTTGCAAATTGCAATATTGAGTTTTTTTGTGCATTAAATTACAGCTATTTGTTTGAGACATTTATTATTTATATTTTTACAAAAGCATATAAGGTTGTCAATTTTACGTCAATGCAGTCTTAAATACAAATTTATTGTGCCCAGCTAATAGTTTTACTTTTTGTTGCCCTGATCCTCTATTTTCTGTTCAATAATAATTAAATATATTTTAGTTTTAACATATTTACCTTTACATTTATTTATACATAATACACAATATGTGTGAGTAAGAGAAATCAAGGGATGCATCACCACGCGTAGCACATGGGAACTGCTCCAACATCAGACATTACGTCATTAAGAGGTTGGCTCTGCAAAGTCCTGCATCGTTTCATCGCGTCCGACTTATCAGGGGCCTGACGATCAGGAGCAAGAATGGTGGTATTAGAGCACGCTTGTCTCTGATACGCCCTATGTCTGATCTCCTGGATCTGGTGTAGGTGGGCATCGTCGGACCCTTGATGAGTCGGATGCGACGAAACGATGCAGGACATGACGCAATGCCGAGCCAACATCTTAACAACGTAATGTCTGATGTTGGAACAGTTCCTATGTGCCACGCTTGCGTGATACATCCCTTAGTGGTCTCTCACTCACACAAATTGTGTAGCATATTGCAGTGAGCAAACACGGTATCATGTTGCTGTACTCCACAATAATATTTATATTTAATTGTACTCGATAGACATTTCAATATTATTGAATTGCACTTGGAGTCTGAAAGTACTCAGTTTATTGGAAAACTGCTCTAATATATGTTTAATGGATTTTAATGTTAAGATTGTGTTATTGCTTTTATTATACTTTCCCATGGGTGCGAAATTTCGATTTTAATATTTTTATTGATTGCACGTTTTATGGTCCTATGAGTACAAAAAAAGGTTTTAAAGAAAAGTCTGTCTGTCGTCTGTTCAGGTGCGTGGAAACTAAACTACCGATTTCTATTAAATTTGGCCTACATGTTCAGAAAAATTATGCCCCGAGTCTAAATTGTGTAAATAATTTTAGTGTTAAATGTAGGAGCACAACCCTCATAAACTCTGAACAAAGTGAATAATATTTTTCCCTCGAATACGGCTCAGACTATTTAAATTTGAAAAACATTTTAAATTTCGTTCATTTCAATACAAATCTAATCATATGAGTAGTTACACTGGGAAAAACGTAGTTTTCGAGGTACTGTTATAAATATACTTAATCGTAAAGGGTGAGAGGTTTTATTTGATTCCCCACCAGGGAGAAAATATTTTTATTGTTAGGTTTGGTTAGTTGGTTTAATAAATAAATGTAACCACAAAATCCCAAAATTAATAACTAATAAAAAACGCTGGATAAAGAAATTACGTGTATAAGAAAGTTTAGTGCGAGCTAAATCATTCCAAAGGTAAATGAGTAAAATACTATTCATATTAAAAAAAATTATTTTTGTAATTATTAGTGATACTGCATAGAAAGTTTCAAATGAAGTAGTTTTGAAAATAATATTTTAAATTTTAATAATATTTTTAATATTTAAAACCGTTTATGTCAATGCAATTAATTTAAGAGATTTCTTGAGTTTCTGTCAACTCTCTCTAGCATAGCAACCGGTGTGCGGGTTGTCTTTCCACCAATATTGTTCTTCAAGGCTTTTAGGGCTGTTCGCTCGCCAGATGTAGCCCACTGCGATTATTTCTTGTAGGGCTATCTCAAATCTATTGTTTAAAACAACCGCCCCACTACCCTGAAGGCCTTAAAGAACAATATTCGTGACGAGATGACCCTACTCCGGTCTATGCTGGAGAGAGTTAACAGAAACAGAAATCTGTTAAATCTCTGCATCTACATCAACGGTTGTCATTTGTAAGATATTATTATCTTATTATATATACCACTTAAATTTTTCCCATGTTATATCACTAATAGAAACAAATACTAACATTTCATCTTGAATAATTTTTAATTTAGTTATCTATGAAAAAGGAAAGTTACGTTGTCTCTATAAATCCGATGTTCGACTTAAACAAACGCCTTATGTGTAAGATATTGCACACCGACACTATCTACAATATTTATCTTAAATTGATAAAAACCTAATTACTTTCCCTTCTGAATAAAAGTAAATAAATAAACTAAAGGCTTAAGAGGTACGGGGTTAGGTTTTAATTTAAACTGTTGACTCGTGTTTTACTGCCAATCACAAGTTAGAATGAGAATATAAATATCCCACCTATTATTTGTTTTGTTAGGGTTTCTTAACTCTTTTTAACACCGAATTCATTACACTTAACATTACACACACACACATATTTGAAGATTTACACATTTCAGGCACTCTAAGTTCTAAAGTTCTTAGAAGTGTAGCGCATGTAGACGCGTGGAACTACTGAACCGATTACAGTAATATTGCTACCGATAAAATACATATTCAGTAGGTTTATTTTCCGTTAAATTACATATTCTTCTCTTAGTTAAGAGACCTTAAACCTCTACGTAAGCTATTTCAAGTAAGTAAGTTAGAAAAGTTCCTTACAAGAAACGTTCACATATAAAACGATTTATTCGAAATCCTTCCAAAACACTGCGTTAAAAATAATAGTACAATAATGATTGCAGCTATACTTCAAATTTTAATTGTCACCACATTTTTTAATTTTTTTTAATTATAACAAGTTTTAGTGGTGACTGATTAATAGACAAATTATTTAGGAGAAAATATGATCTAGGGCTCACTAGAAATAAACTTGATATCAGACAAGCAGACGCACAATATAGCTAGTTGAAAACTGACGAACTTGGAAAGTCTAAGGAAGACAATTTTAGGACTTTCACTAGACAACTGACGACAGGTAATTTTGGAACGCGACCACACGAATCCTTTCCCAAATATCAACCCCGTCTGCTATTGTAAAGTCTGATAACTGCTGGACTAAGTCTAAAACTAAAAAGATTGAAGTCTTTGCCCAAATCCTTAAAAACCTTTCTCCTATTACCTTACAACACCATACAAACCTTCCACAGCCTGATATAATTTATCACGATCATGAAAACCTTATTAACCAAGATCTCCTATCTCTCCTACAACTATCTCAGTCTCCCAAAGCCCTTAATCACTCGGATATTATCTTCCCTCATAATATCTCATTTTGTATTAAATACCTATCACCACGAAAAGCTCCCGGATACGTCATTATTATCTCCGAAATCTTTAAATACCTTCCTAAAAACGGTATCCTTTTCCTTACATACATATTTTACGGTGTTCTTAAAACAATTTTCTTTATAACCCAATAAAAATTCACCACTATTATAATGAGTCTTAAGCCTTCTCACCTTCCATCATCCTATTGACCTATAAGACGTTTCCCAGTAATGGAATAAGTCTTAAAGAGCTCCTTCTCTGTAAACTTTTTCTATACTCAAACCATTCCTACTTGACTGTCAGTTTGGTTTCCCTGTGCACCATTCCACCATCCAACAGTGTTATCGCATTGTAATCATTGCATCCACCGTAAAGAAGAAAAAGATTTGGTTAGCTGTTTTCATGAACGAGGTACAAGCCTTTGACCGAGTTTTGCAAAGGGCATTCTTACTTCTACTTATATTAGATTATCCTGAAGGCCTTTCTCACTGATAGATATGTCTGTGCAAGTTTTGGAACTTCTTCCTCATCCATCTGTCCTGTAACAGCTGGAGTACCTCAGGGTGGTATTTTTGGATCTCTCCTATATTATTTCTATACACCTGAAGTCCCTCAAAACTCAACACCCTTTCTGAGTCAATGCCGCCTTCAAAGATGTTGAGGCAATCTTACTACTTTTTACTTTTACTTAGTCGTGTCCTCTTCTACCGACTAGTGTAGAGGATTTACAAAGAGATTTCCAAGCAACCCTATCTTCCGCTAACCTTTTGGCTTGGGTCCAAGGAATTTCACGCTTTTGTAGGGTATTTTTTATGTTGTCTTCCCAAGTATTTCTTCTCCTTCCTCGACATCTTCTTCCTTCAGGTCTGGCTTCGTAGCTCTGTTTTGGATACCGACTATTGTCCATCCTCACAATATGGCCGAACCATCTTAACTGATTGGCTTGTACCATATCTTTGACAGAGTCTATTTGTAATTTGTCTCTGAAGGTTTGATTTCTTATTCGATCTCTCCTAGTCTTTCCTTCTACTTTCCGGAGATATCTCATTTCTGCTGTTTGCAATCTTTGGCATTGTTTTTCTGTAAGGGCCCAACTTTCAGAAGCGTAGGTAAGAACAGGTACATAAGTGTTCTTATATATAAGCATTTTTGTCTGTTTAGAAATTTCTTGTTTGCTTAGAAATTTCTTGTTTAAGGCTCCAAACAGTTTTCCAGCTGAACATGTCCGCGCATTTATTTCATTATTAATTTTCCCATCTGAACTGAATATGGTGCCAAGGTATTTATAACAGTTCACTTGTTCTAGAGGTTTTGCCCCTAAACAAATTTTATGTTTCTTTTCCTCTCTAGACACTATCATTGTTTTAGTTTTATCTTGGCTAATCTTCATACCCCTTTTGTTTAACTCCTGTACCCACAGGTTAATTTTCCTTTGGAGTTCCTGAGCAGATTTAGCTATAATAATTAAATCATCAGCATAGGCTAGCGTCCTCATCCTAATTTCTTTTAACTGCCAGTTGCCGATCTTATACCCTGATCCTTTTTCACAGACTCGGATGGCGTCATCCATTATTAGGATAAAGAGAAGTGGGCTCAATATATCGCCTTGTCTAACTCCGCATGTGGTTTGGAACTCTTTTGATTCTGAGTTTCCAGTTCTAACATAATTTCTGCACACTTGATACATACTTTTAATTTTCATAATTAAATGCTCAGGAACTTTATGGTTTCTTAGAGTGGCCCAAATGATTTTCCATGGCACTTTATCAAAGGCCTTTTCAAAATCAATAAAACAAAGATGCACCTCTTCATCGTATTCAATGGCTTTCTCGGTTATCTGTCTCAGTGTGAATATGTGGTCCTGTACACTTCGGTTTCTCCTAAATCCGGCCTGCGCTTCATGCAGTGATGGCTCTACTATACTCCTAAGCCTCATCTCTAATACTCTACTGTATAGTTTTCCTGGGACGCTTAGTAAGGAAATTCCTCTATGGTTACTGCAGTCCCTGTTGTTGCCTTTTTTGAATATAGGGAGGATCACTGAGAGTTCCCAGTCTTTTGGGATTCTTTCCTGTTCCCACGCACGCTGCATTACTTTATGAAGTAGCTTCTCACCCTCAGGACCCATGTACTTTATCATTTCTCGGGAGATAGCATCATGTCCAGCAGCTTTTCCGAGTTTCATTTTCCTCACAGCTTCTTTCATTTCCTCTAAAGAAATCTCTTCCATTTGTGGGATATTTCTCCTACCTTCCACATTGGTATCTTCTTTTTCCCCCACCATCAGAGTTCCTTCTTTTATATTGTCATCCTGTAAAAGCTCTTCAAAGTATTCTCTCCATCTATTCATAATCCTCCTTTCTGGCAATCTAAGAGACTCAAATGGCATCCCAGTAACACCCAATCTTACCTTCCCTTTTTCGATCCGCAATTAAGAAATTAGATCCTGATTAAGGAAAAAAAAGTGTATTAATTGAAGTGGTCTTTGAGACCTTACCTCATGACGTTTGTTATAAGGCAGTTTACTTTGTTTCTCTTTCATGCAACCTTCACACACTTTAGACCTAAAATTTCCTACACTCAGTTGTGGCATTCCCTTCACCAAGTCACCTTTGGATAATTTTTCCAAGTATTTATATAGCGGAGGTACCACTGCTCTATAGACTTATTATTGTCTATGTTATATGCTTTTAGCTGAGGTGTTTGCACGAGGTTTGAAGCGAAGCACATATAACTTGTCCTCTCTTTTCCCTCGGGCTGCTATATTTCCTTCAGCGTTATAAATGTTTACTCCCCCATCTTTGAACACTACTACTTTATTCTGTTCTTCTATCCTTCTAACTGAAAATAAATTATATTTGAGGTTTCTTGCATACAATACATAATAAATTGTCACTTTATTATATATATTTTTACCTTGGGAGCTTTGATTTTTATATCTCCCATTTTAGTAGCTTTTAAGTATTCATTACTCTTAGCCACCGATATTATTATAGGATCTTTTAAAACTTTTATATTGCACATATATTTTTTACTATTAACCATGTCGTCTGTGCACCCACTGTCAACATAGAACATGATTTATTTATCTTCATTACCTGCTGACATGCACTTTGTATTTTTATGAAGTGCTATAAATGCATCGCCCTCACTCACTGAATCATCCGACTCTGATTCACTCCAGCTTATCGCATTGTGCTTTTGCTCGTCTGTTTGATTTATATTGACCTGACTTTGTTCTACCCCATTTAAACCAACAATTGTTCTTTGTGATTTTGTTTGGAACAGTACCTACACTTAGGGGACTTTTCAGTGTATCTTTTACCGGAAAACACAGTATTATTATAGGTATTATTTAAACTAATATTATGCTTTCTCTTTTTACATTCATCAAGTAGTCTAGCCTTGATAAAGTCTAGTGACAGTTTACTAATTTCAACAGTATCAATGGCAGCTAAGACAGCTTCAAAAGATTTAGGTAATGAAAGTAATAAATGACAGATTATATCTTCTTCTTCTACATTCAATTCTAGTTTCAATTCAATTTTTCTTCTTCTACAAGAAAGTATTCTTGAATATCGTCAGTTTTTTCGTCAAATTTTAACTGAAGCAACTGTTTTCTTAAGTACATACGACTGGCTACACTTTTTCTTTGAAATATTGAATTAAGAGTCAAAACAATTTGTTTTGGTGTATTTTTATCTTTTACATATTCTAAATGAGAATTAGCAATACGTTGAATTATTATTGATTTACATTTTTTGTCTTTCAAAAGCTTTTTCTGCAGTTCATTTGCGGTTTTACTATCCAATTTCGATCTGTTGCAGGCGTTCAAAAGTAGTTCATCCTTATCATTGACTAGGAATTCAGCAAGTTCTTTTTCATCCAAGTAGACTTTAAGTCTGAACTTCCAGCTATCACATTCGTTTTCATCGAATTGCATAGTTGAAACCATTGACGTTTCAGTACCATTTATAATTTTTTTTTTTTTTTTTTTATTTACTGGGTTCCCATAACATATTGGTTTTCGACGCTATTTCTTGTAAAACGTCTTTATGGAGAATGACAATTTAATTAATTTATAAAGTAACTCAACAATAAATAATGTCAGTATGACATGACGCAAAATTTTCATGTTTTTTAAGAAAATGACATGGAAAATTAAACACAATCCACAAGTGTTATATAATATTTTTGTAATCTACTCTTCAATTCCTTTAATTTGATACCTCACTCAAAATTAAAAAAAAAAATTCCTCGTGACGTGAATTATCCGCCATTTTGGATTTGAACAGCTGATAATTTTGAGTTCGCTATATTTTTCCTGTGTGCGCGTCGAAACGATCTTAAATACTGTAAAGTTTCAAGTTTCTATCTCTTTTAATTCAAAAGTTATTGGAACCGTACAGACAGACACAGACACGAACAACAACAGACGGACAACATACAGACAGACACAGGAACGAAACTATAAGGGTGTATGTTTTTGGTTTTACCAACGACACCCTAAAAAGAGCATAAAAAGAATTAATTAAAATATGTGACTGGTTCGAAGTAATATGGTGTATATTGATACTCGTTGATAGACTGTGGACTAAGTAGACAGTATGTGGGCTTTTTAAAACTTATATTCAATAACTTTTCAGGTACCTACTACCAACCAACCATAAATTGTTAAGAAATATCCTCATTAGTTTACGGACGTAACTGATAAAATTACCAAATACAGTCATGAAAAACCAAGCAATATATTAAACATCTTGATGCTATAGATGATCCTTAATACAGCTTGAATCTGAGACGCTCATGCAAGAGAAATAATACAGGCCACTTTCAATAAAATAGTCTTTTTATGAGATCATATATTTATAATAGAGTTCTAAATTTCTTTATGATCATATTAATTAATTATTGATGACAATTAATTAAAATTCCTTTCATATTAACACATTAATGACGTTAATTATATTGATTCATCATTGTTGATTAAATTATTATCAAGTTTAACGAGAACACCTATATTTTATTAATGTTTTTACTGTCAGGTTAAAAGAATTACACTGTAAATGAATAATAAACTATTTACTAACGTGGAAAAATGCAATATATAAACCAGGATAAGCTCCGTTGTTATGAATTAGTTCATATCTTGTTAACGCCTACGTTTATTATTACAAGAGATCAGAGAATTTTTCATGACTCTTGCCACGCTATATTTTTTCTGCCCCTCCCCTTTTTACCCCAGAAAAAACCCCTAAGCACCCATTAATTAAAACGTTAATGAAAATTAATGAAATAAGTTTCGCTGCAAGAAACCCAACTTCGTTTCCCATTAAACTTCTTGGGGAGGGAGAACAACCGCAAGTTTTTCTCCTCCAGACCTTTTTCTCTTGTCTTGATTTCTTCTTTTTTATGAAGAAGAATAATAACCTCTTTTAACTATACAATCTTGTAATCTCTAACAAGATTTCAATGATCAAGAATGTTTTAGGAGGATGAGAAATACTTAAACGGGCTTTTTGTTCTGCTCTTTTAATATTCGTTATTTATTTTAGACATATTTTTTCTCTTGGTACAATTTTTCCCCTCTACTAAAGCACTCACTTCTAGCTTCATTTTACTTTTTTATGTTATATCTTAAACGTTTCCATTTTTTTTTTACTTTTTTTATCTGCTTAATACTTTAAATTTATTCTTTTAGTGGTAAGTAATCCTTAAATTTTACATTTTTTTCCCTATGATATAAATTTTTCGCTCGATTTATTTTAAGTAATGCGGTCTCCTAACAACTTCTTTACCTCTTAAGATATGAAAATTTCACATTTAATCAATTCTTTTGTTTGCTTTATGAGTGAGTATTTATAACCTATAGAGCCACATAATCTACGACGATATCAATTTCCCGCATTAAATTAAACAAAATTTGAAAGAAATTACATTTTTCAAGCTCCGCTTGAATTAAACAAAATTGCCTAGGTTTATATGGCTTGAGGGAGGGATTACTAAGGTGTATGCAACCAGATACAAGAGTATAAGAACTAGAGGGGAAAGAGATTTATGAAAGGTAACGTTATAGCTGTCTTCTTAGTTGTTTGGTAACGATGAGTAGATAGTAGATATATGTATTATGATGAGTAGACAAAACTATATTACTCGAAATTCAATTTATCCTTCACCTCTCGTTCTTTATCCTAGAACCTAGTTATGATTATATATCTATTGTTTATTCCAAAGCTTCTAAAATGGCCTCAACAATTCATCTCCATTTTCTTTGTTGAGGGCTTTGCAACTCTTCATGTGATCTTTCATTTTTTCCTTATATAGGATTTCGAGGCATTCCTCGGATAAGATATCTTCCAATAGAATCTTTTGAATGTGGTCTAGTCTTAGTATCCTTTTACTTTCTATCTTAGTAACAATATCTTCGGGGCCTTAGTTGCCTTAGGTCTTCTTTTAATCTGTGACCAAGAAAATTTGTTTTCAGTGATTTCTTTCTCTGAACGCTGTCGATAGGGATATCGAATGGGAATTCATTGGCATGACATTCTAAAGGTTGTACTGTTCTGCATTTTAATACTTAATTTTTTTTCTTTTAAAAAAGAGAAGACCGTCAATCATCTAAAACCTTAATTTCGTTTCAGTTACTTAAATCATTCATAAGATAATAGTTTAACTTTGTTACTTATAATTTAGATAATAGTTTCCGACAGATAGTTTTGTTGAACCATCTATAGCTATCTTATCAGTTATTATAATATAATATATTTTCCTGTATCATTTATTTTCTTAAGTGGTGATAATCATCAAACCAAGTTATTTTAGGCCACCTGGACCCGAATAAAAACCCTTAATTGCCATTATTTTTTTAGTAAACAGTAGATTTTATTATTTTTTAATATCTCTTATAAATATCTATATTTATTTTAAAATAATTCTTATGTATATGTCGTTTAGTCATTTTGTTTAAGCTGCGATTTGGTGCAATTCTTTAAGCTTAATACTAAGAGCTACACGGTTTATAGACCTAGCGAGTAGGTTTTCAATGTCAATGCTACCTCCTTTGAAAGCGTCTTTTTAATCATTATTTTAAACATTATATTAAAAATATCTTTGAATTAAGTTGCGTTAATTGTCTTTAGAAATATTTTTTCCTCTCAGAGAAGAATGCTCCTTTCCATAAAAAAAAATTATTAAACAACGAAATATACGCCTTTTCTCGGTTCTTTAATATTATATAATTATATAAAATTTGATACTATGAAACAAGTAAAATTATGAAATCATTATTAATCTTCAGACGTGATTAAGATTTTTTTTATTCTCCTTAAGTATTCTTTTTTTCAAGTCTCAATAATCTCTTTATTAAGTCGGTTCATTTTAAGAACGAACTTAATACTTTCTTATTTTATCTGATTAATTTGGCTTTTAGATTTGTTGTAAATTTATAACACTCACTCTTGTAATTGTACTTCTCTATCTATTTTTACTTTTTTCTCTCTCTCTCTCCACGGTGATATTTCAATATACAGTTTGTACTGTATATTCCTGATATGCAGTTGGTTATTGGTATTCTTTTCCTTAAGGTATTCCAGGCCAGCTACTTTTCTCCTGTGCCACCCTAATTTTGGCCTTAAATAAAAATTTATCTCACTCTAGGTTCATCTCGTCGGGTTTGGTTGGCCATGGCCTTTGTTATAAATGACTATTACGGGTCTGGGAGAGCTTGGGGTTCCGTTTGAAAATTTTCTCCCCCTTCCCAACGTTCCATCGGGTCCTACCAAATATCGGGCCCTGGTCTCGGAAAGGGAGGTGGTGGGTAGAGAGATCGATGAGAAACTTGAAGGAATTAAATTTCAGAATTGGTTCTAAAAGCCGGGCAAGGGGGTTGTATTGGAATCGATTGGTGCTTTTCCCTGTTGAACCGGTTGCTTCCATGGCTCAACTCTAGGACACTTATATAAAGGAACAAAATAGCACTCTAGCCTTGAGGCTCTAAATTACTTATCCTGTTCACGAATTGAAGTGTCAGACCAATAATTGTAAAATGGCTATAATGCATGTTCCCGCTCCATTTCTGTTAGATGCAATATTAACAAGGGTTCTTCTATTAGAGAGAATGGCTTGAAGCTACAACAGCTCCTTGACTTAGCTCTTGTATTGTTTCACCTCATCGTCTATAATGACCACTTGTGTGTGTGTGTGTATATGTGTGTTTATGTGTGTATATATATATATATATATATATATATATATATATATATATATATATATATATATATATATATATATATATATATATATATATATATATATATATGTATGTATATGTATATATATATATGTGTGTGTGTGTGTGTGTGTGTAAATATATATTATAGTAAACCCGTTTCCAATTTTTACATTATTTTAGATGTTCAGGTGCTTTTATACCATTCAGACACTTGACTTTTTTCATCTAGAACCCTTTCCTTCTTTTTTACTGCTCATTTAACACAACATTAGGTTATTACAGGACAGAGGGGTCTACTACTTTATTGCACTGTAGATATGACCATTAATGTGGAACATTCTCACCTTCTTGGAATTCCAACCATCGAAGAGCCAAATATTTTAAAGTATGGACCATAGTTGTTGGTGAGTTACGACTACGCTATATATATATATATATATATATATATATATATATATATATATATATATATATATATATATATATGTATATATATAGTGTGTATGCAGTATATAAATCGAATAAATTTATTGTAATTACAATATAAAATTATGAAACTAGTATGGATGTTTTATTATTTCAAACTATATATCTGTTCTTACCAACCCTAGACTGAGTAATTAATTACATTTACTTCTGAACTGTTAGGCGGCCACTTGTCTAGCTAAATGAAGTCCGGACAGTTAAATATCATCTGTTGCAAGTATTGAATTTTTTGCAAGGAGCGATGAGAGAGGGTAGCATCTTGCATACAAGTGTAATTTGGCATTTGATCTTCAATTTCAGGCAACATTGTAGTTGACACATCTTCAATGTTTGTTATAATACTGAGGGAGTCATCCCACTTACCTGCAATGAACCCCCCCCCCCCCTGATCATTTCATATGATCATTTATTGTATCAAAGCTATAATACCAGACAACGGTTACTATCTGAAAAACGACTTTTTTAAGACCCTTATTCCAACCGTTATAACATGCCTTTCACCTAATAGTTTTTTAAGTTATAGTGATGAAATTTAAAGTAGAAGAATGTAGTTTTCAGATTCCGCAAACCCCATATCTCTATCTTATACAAAAGCTGAGCTATAAGTGTTCAGAAAGTGCGGGTTTTTTTGCCTACTCTGTATGTATATATACTTATAATATATATAGCTTGAATCAATTGAATAATAAAACATCCATAATTTTATATTGTAATTACATAAATTTTGAAATGATCAGGCAACAAGCGTCTTGAAAACGCATGCCGAATAAACATGGCGTTTCGCCTTTGTTTGGTCTTAAAATTAATAAATCTTGTACGAGACAATCTATGTCCTTTTGGTCTCCAAACGTTAACAACTTCCCAAGTTGTTAAATCTAATCTCGAACCGATTAGTGTCAACGCTCTTCCTGTCAATCTACCTATTAAGGCTCGTAAAACCATTGTATTCAGGACATCATTTTCTGTTACTCTGGATTGGGACATAAGTACCTCAGCACTGTTTATATACATAGATAATGCATATGGGTTGCCATCGTAATGAGGGACGGTTTCCAAAAAACATGTTGTTCTGAAAGTCTATATATATGTATATATATATATATATATATATATATATATATATATATATATATATATATATATATATATATATATATATATATATATATATATATATATATATATATATATATATGTGTTATTTTAGTTTGATAAAAAAATCTTATTTTATTTTAATTTTATTTCTTTTGTTATATAATAATTATTATTTAAATATTCTTTAAATATAATATGTTTTTTTTTAATATAAAAAGTATTTATGTTCAATATTCAATTTTCTTATTCCTAATTTATTTAGTATTTTCAATATTTCGATAATAGTTTAATATAGCACTTATTTATTATTATTTTTAGTCTACTGTATGTGTATTATAATAATTATTATTAATTTACTCACTGTATAATGAAGAAGTTCATTATTATTTGTAGTCCTTTTCATCTGTGTCTCAGGGGACGGCTATTTTCTTCCGGAAGCCTGGATCTCTGGAGATGATAGATTCGGCGATTTTGGTCCTCTTCTATCTCTGATAATCTTCAGTGTTGAAAAGTCCTTTCTATCACTTGAAACAATATTTTTATTATAGGTCCGATCAGTTAATAATTGTTAAAACAAAAATTGAAAAAATTTTAATTTCAATTCTGACTGGTGTCCTACCAACTGCGCCAGTTTCGTTTGTGCTCCAAACAAATAGTTTTTTTAAAAAAATATTTTATTTGAATAAAATTGAGATTGGAATTTCTAAACTTAAAATACACACCATATGGTTTGAATACATAAAACTGTTGGACACTGAAGTCGCGGACCAAGTTAATAACGTTATATTGGACCCAGATTTGGCCAATCACACATTTCCCTCTTTCGTTTATAAAAGTAAAATGACCAGGCCTGTCGGACGGAGATCTTCCGTTGCAGACAATGAAGTCGAGATATTCCATTAGTTCTATTAGTCTCCATCCTCTAGTATCCAGGGTAATATTTGACGAGGAACTCTCGGTTGTAAGAGAGCAACCATCTAAGTATGACAGGTCCAACTGATTGAGTAACCCTATTCTGCTGTTAAAATCGTCGCAGAGAGTGATAGGTGTTTAATTTGATTTAGACGATCCTTCAATTACAGCGCCTCTAATGGCTTCCATACAGAAATCATTATCAGCAGATGGTTTCTGGTAGACTACACCAAGGATGAAATCATTAAGGTTTCCTTTTACTTCTATAAATATGTATAGGTTAGAGGTTAGCAATGTTTTATTTCAGTGTGGGTCTGCATTTTTGTGAGGATTGCGATGCCCCCACTTGCTCTTCCCATGGACTTTTCGCGGGTCGCTTTTGAAGTAAATAAGTTGTATTCTCAGAGATAGTTGGGTAACTTTCAAGTGTCCTGCTGAGTCCATGTTTCGACAACACATATTATGTCCCAGGTTTTATTTTTGTTTATGTGATCCGTGTCTAAGCATAATAGATTCTTGTAACCACTAATATTCCAAAATGCAATATCGAATGGATTATTATTATTATTGGAGTGGGTATTAGATTGAGGAGGATTGGTTGCTATTATGTTAGGGTTGTTTACCTTCCATTTTTTTTTTAGTGTTTATTTGGGACACATGCACTGATATTGTGTCCAAAACTTAAGAGTTTTTTAACAATGCAGTCCAGTTTTTCTTCCATTTTAAGGCAAAAAAGAATTAATATATATGGACTTAAGGTTTGAGCTACGTAGTGATGGTATAGTATTAGTGGTGTGCTGAGCTTTGTTTCTGCCAGAAAATGAGGTGCTTGATTTTCTATGCGTAGGTGAAACTATAGTGGAGGTCCTGTGAACTTCACTACTATCGGGGCTGTAGGTAGAGCTTTAAGGAATGTCGGTTCTTCAGGTTGTTGTTCTTCCAAGGAAGTGAGGCTTTTGATGGGTACATGAACTGTTGTTGCTTCTACTTGTTGTTCTTTGATGTCTTCGAGGGACCAGATGACATCGTCTACTATTAGTTTATCCCGCCTCATCTTGGCCCAATGACCTTCTTCTCGAGCTTTTCTCAGATACTTTATTAGTTCTTTCCTAGTAGCAAGGATATCTGGGGAAAAGTCATCTTGTTCATTTATGTTAGTGCCATTGAGCTTTTTTTACAAGGAATTTAACTTATGTTTTTGTTTCAAACGAATTGAACTTAACTTTAGTAGGACTGTTTGCAGTTTTGCCTGCCTTTGAAATAGAGTTTATTTCTCTAGGGTTTATCTGCGCCTTCATTAAGCTAGTTAGAATGTACATTATGGCTTTATTTAAGTCCTCCGATTTATTGTCTAACGCACATTAAAAAACATTAAGTTATGTTTCCTCTCGAGGAACTTAAGTAGGTTAAGTTCACGCCTGAGTATAATATTATCCTCTTCAAGTTTTTTGTATGATAATATACAAGAAGACACATCAGTTACAATATTAAGGGGTCACTTTGTTACTTATATGAGGTCAGGATCCAGCTGGATATGCGCAAATGATAGCAATGTTAGTGTATCTAGGTGGCCAAATGCTGCTTAAAAACTTTATGTGCTCCTACTATCAGAATGTTAAGTTCTTTCAATGTCATAGGCCTCGTAGTTCTCCAATCTCCATAGACCTTGTCAAGCTCTTAACTTCACTTTTATTTGACTCTAATGTGTGGGAATAAACAGTTTAGAGAATCCTTCCTTAGGAACCGTACAAAAAGTCATGAAATCTGACCAAAAACCACTTGTGTGGTAAAAAAAAACACCCCGCCAAGTCCAAAAAAGTTGTGAAATCAACATTCTGTCCTTCCAAGTGATGTTGGCACTTTCTCCTGACCCAACACTGTCAACTAAGATACTTATCAGCTTGTTCTTCTTGGCGGTGTGCCTGCAGTACTACCCAAAGTTAACTGGTTGTATTCCACGCATTCTCTGCAAATAAAATCAAGAAGAGCCTTCAACAACACTGTTAAAAGGCTTTCTTCTCCAATGTGCGCCTGCATATATTAGTACTAGTTATAGTATATTAGTACACACAAACCTCATGTGGCAAACGTGAAGGTGAAACAAGAAATTGTATTGGTGTTTGAAGAATATTAAAATTCCAGTTTCAGGAAATGGCAAGGCACACCGCCAAGGAGAAGAAGCTGATAAGTATCTTAAGTTGACAGTGTTGGGTCAGGAGAAAGTGCCAACCATCACCCAAAGTGCCAAGTGCAAGTGCATCACTTGGCGGGACTGAAAGTTGATTTCACAACTTTTTTGGACCACATACTTGGCGGGATGTTTTTTTTTTACCACACAAGTGGTTTATGTCAGATACCAATATAACATGAATTGCGTTGATGGGCAGTCGACGGCAGAAGTTAGTGATGCGGACACGGTTGTCCAAAAATTACTCGCTAACCGCCCGGTGTAATATGTATGACTAGCCTGGTCGATGGAGAAATAAAGTTTTTAAAGGGCAATGACATTTTGAGCCTTCGATGTAAATATGAATCGTGTAATGAAATTGAAAGTTTTTCCAACATCTGATAAAGTAGCAATTACTCTTCAATACTTTAATGAATATATATAAAATTAAAGGGTAATATAATATCCTTGTTACTGATTACACTACCGTTAATTGGACGTGGAATAATTAGAACCGATGAAACGAGTACTGAAGTTTATGTAATTACTTTTTATTAAGGTAGCATTTAATTTATTGATTTTATTAAATAGATAAAACTTTATTTTATTTTTTTCCACAATTTTTTTATTTGATAATAGATTTTTTTTATTATTATAAATGCTTTTAGTTTCATTAGAAAAAAAGTGTAAAAAAGAAAAAAAGTAAAATAAATAAATAAATGTCTGAGAAAAGGTTCTATTATTGGCTGGGATGAGAGATAATTAGCAAGGGTATAATTAATGAACTGTGTCTGAAATAAAAAGCAAATGCCCTCTACCAAAGCTGTAGAAAACAAAGTGATTATCGCCTACTCTAATCTACAGCGACAAAACTCTATCGATATAAAGAATAATAATAACAATCAAATTCCCTTATATTAATCCACGTGGAGGAAATTTATAAATTCAATATGTTTTTTCTAATTGATCTAGTTAAGTATGCAGATATTATTTTGCACACTTGTCATTCACATTTGAAATTGGAATTGGTGACCTTCGACTTACGAAGTAACTACGCGTACAGGTACGGTCGTATATACAAATCAGTTTTACGGTTTATTTTTATTGTCTGACTTATTGTCAAATAAATTCACATTAAAAAAAATCACATTTTTACGGAACTACAATTCCTACGGCCGGCCTTTTTGAGCGAATCCAAGACCCCAGACCCTACAATAGAGTGGCAATCAAAATACCGCCATTCTAGAAAAATCAAACCTTTACTTCGTTAATCCAACTCGAGGCACAGTTTGTGACGGACATCGGCCGTCCAAAATCTGTTGACCAAACGAAGTTTTATTATAGTATCGGGAGCCGAGCGCCCGCGGCGCTCGGAAGGAAGAGCAAAAACCTTAACAAGCCCCCTCGATCTTGGGCTCATTTTTCTTCTCATACCGTTCCCTACACGGGGGTATATCGATGGCATGGTTTAGATTTCGGATTCCTTTTATATTTAAAAGATACCTTTGGGATGGAGATTGTAGATGATGCCTCCGGTCTAGTAGCTTCCCCGCCACCACATTGAGCATGCGAAGCTTTGAAGAAGATAATTATAGACGCCTATTCTGACTTTGAAGAGAGGCAGATAAAACAGCTAATGCCGGCAATAGAATAAGGTAAACCACCTATTACGGTGTATGCGCAAATTGGCAAAATCTAGAGAAAACGACCTGTTCCTTTGGTTACAACGTATGCCCTTTTTCTTAGGGGGTACCAAACTAAAATTTTCCAAGTGTAATTATTTTTAATGACCGATTAGATAGATAAGATAGTTTTTACAATGATTGCAAAGTGAGGTACTTCAGATGTTTATTGCCATTTCTATGATTTTTTTTTTTAAATTTGAACATAATAAAATAAATGCAAGTAACGTCCTGTCGATCATTTTTATGTAATATGCCATATATAAGTATGAACTTTCTTCTAAACACCCTCATTTTGGCCATATTTGTTGCAAAATTTTTGTAATAATAGTTATTTATTCTTTTCCTACACTTTAAGACCTCAAAAACGGTTTATGGATGTCATGCTGACTAAAATCTTGTTCTTTAGCTGTTTGTATATTGGCCTCCATTTTAAATTTAAAGTTGTCAAAAATACTGAGATGCTGTGAGCCGAATTTTGTACAGAGTTGCAAGTTCTTGAAATAAAAAAAACAACTTTCCTCGCATTTGTACATAGATAATCTTTATTTAAAATAGTTATTGCAGGCTTGCTAAGCTCGCCGGTTTGTGTGGCATTTGTCAATAATCATTGTTTAATAATGTTATTTCAGGACCGTTACGCTCGCCTGTTTACACAGCATTTGTCTCGCCTCTTTATACAGAATTTGATTATCTTTATTCTATAAAATTATTGTAGTGACGCTACGCTCGCCTGATAATACATCTTTTGTAGATAAACTTTATTTTAAAATGACGAACAAAAATAAATAAATAATTTAAACTGCAAGAAAATTCTTAAAACAGTTACTACCCTCTACAAAGCAAAACTTGACTTCACATTTTATGCAGTGCACTTTGGTTTGTCTTGTTTTCCAGAACTAACATAGTTCCTTTTTCACCATGTTCAGGGATAATGTCAATAGTATCCAATTTAATAGCATGCTCAGGCCTCGACTTTACTTTATTTTTTTTAGCCGCCAGTGACGGCGAATGTTTTATTAGGCGTCCCAATTTTATTGATGGTAGTGTAAGTATACTCGTGCTAAATGTCCTCGAAATTCTTTCAAGCACATACATTTGTCTGTTCCATGTAGGATCCTAAAGTCTCGTCGATTTTAAAGCCATCAGGGGTCCCAGACCCTCCTACTTTTCCTACTTTCCTACTTTTTTAGTAGGAAAGTAGGAAACCTCCTACTTTTAGTAAAACCTCCTACTTTTCCTACTTTTTTACCTCATAGATATCTTTAATTTTTATTTTTTGAATATTTTAAAAAAATATTTGTTATTTAATATAGTTTACCAGTTTGTTGTGTGTGAGCACAACCCCCCCCCCCCCCTTCACTATCTTTTTAGCTATTCTGGTTCCATTTATTAAGTTAAATTATTTATTAAAATCCTTTGCTCGCGTATCATTCAATCTATGATTCGTTTTGATTTTATTAACAGTATGAGAGGTATTACTACTCTTTTACATTAATCTGAAACTTTCAATCCTTTGCTCCTCTTAAATTTTTATTTAGGATTTCCTTGTTATGAGATGTTCATTTTTGTTTTCATCCCAGCAAGAAGGGTAAGAAATAATAGGTTGTAGAAACAAATAAAGCTAGGAGCATATTTTGTTTGCAAGTATGTTGACGTTTGTGATTTATTTGATTATTATCATCTGTAAATTTGAATGGCATAAAATCTTGAATACATTTGAAAAAATTGGCCAAACAATTTTTGAAGCTGCCTTCAAAAAAGTCAACCAAGAAATGTCCTATTCAAATTTAATAAGAACAGAACAAAAGGAAATTTAAAAAAATAAAAAAACCATGCTGGACATTTTTTTCTGCAGTCAAACAAAGAAAATAAAAAACAATAATACGCAATTTAAAAATTTAGCTTTAAATGGCTTAAAAATATTGATTTATTTACTCAAATAACCAACTGATTGAGGAATATTGCAATTACCTTACGTGTTTAGACTAAATGTTTTAGACTTTTATTTTATTCTTTTTCTTATTGGGCTCTTGGGATGATCATTAAAAAAATGCTATTTTTTAAAAAACAATATAATTGGTGCAAATTTCACCCATTTACTGAGCATCATCAGGCCATTTCAACATAAATTTGAATTTTATGTTAAAACTGATTTGAAATACAATGCCCATAATTTTGCATGTTTTGATCCTTTATCAAATTATATTTTATAAAAGATGATTTATCAATATATATTTGTACTCTTTGCTTCATGGAATTAATCTTTTTATCAAAACATGCAGATATAATACATCATTAATATATTTTCATTAATTTTAATTATTGTTTTAAATACATCACCTCAACTGGAACTTCATCCTGCCCATTTTTTGGGGGGGAGGGGGATATTATTTATAATATTAATATTATTATGTGTTTATTAATCAATGAATTATTTTTATATTTTAATTAAGTGCATGAGATAATAATAAAAACATAAACATATATCTAAGTACATTTTTACACATCCTATTTATTTACCAAAATTTCCTACTTTTTTAAAAATAACCTCCTACTTTTTAATAAAAATATCCTACTTTTCCTACTTTTTTGACCTCAAAAACCACTGGGACCCCTGAGCCATGCATTGGAGACGTAAAGATCTAAAAGTTCCGAGAAAATAGTCATTCCACCTGTGCGTTTTGAAGCTTGTCCTATATAAAGATATCTGCATAATATCTTAGAGGTCAACCCCTCCTATGTGCTCGTTATAATCTCCAATAACGTTTAGCCATATAAATGGTGTACGACCTTTATTTTCTTTGAGTATCTCAAAAATTGTGTGGATGACTCAACTTCAGCTAAAAAAACTCACAGTAATTCATTCAGCCTTTCTTTCAAACCACTTGACAGCCACAATTTTCTATTAAACATCACATTTGGTGTCAAAACTACCTGGTCCTTATTTTTGAGCTCTTTCTAAGTGCTGCCTCTCTTCAAAATATTATCTTGAAATGCTTTAAATATAGCTGTAAGGCAAAATGCATCCTCTTGACAAGTTATCTTCCATTGGAGGAATAGCCAAGGGCCATAATTTTTAAGGTTCAGCTATTATAAGCACTGCTTCTTTCTATCGACGTCTAAAAATTAAATTGTATACTTAATAAAACGGGATCAAGAAGATGGCAATGTATCTTATAAGATACATCCATGATTCTAAGAGATTATACCTATGGATCCTATATGGTACAAACTTACTGTTCAGAACTCTTAGCAATGTATATAATATCATACATAATATTTAACTTGCAATAAAACTCTTATAAAATAATAAAATTAAAATTAAACATTATTTTAGTGTTAAAGAATCTTACCTTTGAGTGACTTGAATGAATGAACACAATATTTGATAAATAACTCTCCCAAAAGAAGTCTCTGAAATGAAGAACTCACTAAACTCGTTCAATAATAAACTAGTGCGGTGCATATAGAACTCGCGTAGAAAATACTCTTACATCGGCCATATTTGGTTTCAATATGGCTACCAGGAATAATTTTGCTGGGGAAATCTTGCATAATCTTAATCTACGCGAAAAGATCTTTAAAATGGTGTGTGATATGCTGTATAACCATTAACTTTTTTTTGCAAACCCCCATTCTGGTCATACTTGTTTTAAAATTGCCGGCAAAAAATGGAAATATTGTATTAATAGTTATAGACTCTTTTTGTACTCTTCAAGACCTTTTGCACGATTTACAAAATGTCATGCTTGCTAAAAAATATGTTTTAGTCGTCCGCCACATTGGCCGCCATCTTGAAAATATTTAATGTGGAATTTCCAAAAACTATACAGGTCACAAATTATAAGATGTGCCTGTGTGCTGAATTTCGTTCAAATCTATGCTCAATATCTATGGGACAATATATTATTATGCAAAGGTGATAATATCACGAACTTTTATTTCCATTAAAAACCTCTAATACTTAACCCTGTCAAGTCCAAGTTTATAAATGAAAACTACATTTTAGACAATTAATTATATTATTTTTACGAATAAGCTACTATTTTATTATTATTTATTTATTTATTTATTATTATTATTTTTTTTATTTTTTTTTTTTTTCATTTAGTTAACATTTCAAAGTAAGTTCGAGTACAGTTTCGTTTAATCCTTAATTTAAAATGTATCTACCGAAATACAAATGTTTTAAACTTCTTAAGATACCTTGGTTATTATCCAAGATGGAAACTTGATGTTGAAATCCTCTTTGCTGAAGTAGAATCCTCCTGAATCCTACTTCAGCTCAGGCACTGACTCCACTTCTGGTTTTCGCCTTAATTTATTCAGCATAATTATCACAGCATAATTTTCAAGAGGGTTTGGGATCGAGCTAGTGGTAAAGCGGTTGATTTATGATTAGAATGCGGCTGGTTTCAGAAGACGCTTAAACTCTTGCTGGAGTCAGTTTAAAGAATGATACACAGACCTTTTGTAAATAAGATGAAAACTACTCATAAATAGTGAGTTTGATGTCCCTAACATTCAAAACTTCAGTGACAAAAAATTACTATCACATTAACTTCTTTTTTTTTATAAAAAAAAGAATTAATAAGTATGATTTTAAAACTTTTTTTAAAATATAGAATATGGAGCAATAGTGGAGTTCATCATTAAAAGTAATGATGACGTAAAATGAACGTCTCTTGTTTTTACGTGGAGAGACTATTGCTTCTACTTTTTTTTCTAAAATGTTTAAGGAAATTCAGTATTGAATTTTTATAATATGATATTCGTTCGAAGTATGATCATCTTTGTGCTATTAATTCGATTTTTCTTTATAAATTCGATCTCAAATTAAAGGGTTTGTTTAAGTAATTTCAGATTCAAATAGTATACAGTAAAAGATTTATTGATATTGTCTTTCCTCGTAAAACTTTTATCGTTTAGTATAGGAAGTAGTTGTGCACTTGAACATTATAATGTCTTAGAGTACTCGAATTCAATGTCTAAACTTTTTAAAGAAATTCTATAGAATTTGTGTGCGATTCAATCTTTGTAAACCTTTATAAGAGTCTAACTTTTAAGTCCACCTCAGTTTTTTTTTTAATAAAAAAATATCTTATTCTTTAAACCTTAATATTTACTTAAGGAATTGTAATTCTTAGTCTAAGTACTTTTTATCATTTCAATCTTAATATTTACAACTTAATAAAACTTAGGATAGAGATTTAACATTGTGATCTTATGTTAGTTTATGTAATCGCCTGCACATGTTTTAAGGGTATGGAGAGAAACATTTGAATATTAATAATAAAGTTTTGTAACAACACCAATGGGACCTTTTGTAAACCTTTGGTAAGAATCAGACATCGTTGAAGGAGTATTTAAATTGATATTATGACAAGTTTCTTTCAGAAAATTTCCATTTCCTTTGTGGCGTTGTTTCATATGTTATTAAAGAAGAAAGTTATTTCAATATAAAGTATATTGTAAAACTTAAACTAAATATTATGGCACATTTATATTCAACGATAAAATTTCCCACCGTTTTCTTTTCTTTATTTATGTATTTTTGTTAAAAAATGAAATAAAACAAAAAGATCGAGACTTCATGTCAATATTCAGGGTTATTCTAGCGTGAAATCGGCGCCTACAAGCACTGATCCTGCTAATTAATTGTGGTAGTATTTGTATTATTTACTGTCTTGTTCAAAGCCTTATACTTTGAAAAATCAGTCATCATTTCGATTTGATCATTTCTATTTCTTGTTATATCTCAATATTTATGTGTCAGCAGAGTTTACGGAATATTTTTTTTTAAATATATTTTCTTTCGCCTTAACGTAAATTATATGTATAAAGTGGCTAATCAGCTGATCGGGTTATCAAAATGTTTCGGCACTTCCAGACCACCTAGAGACTCGCGGTTTTTTGCGTTTGGTCCCAAATCGGCCCAAACCGACTAGAAAAATCTGAAAAGTCGAAAAAAATTAATTTTACCCCCCTTAAAAAAATAAAAACGGGGGACGGGAATTGAAGGGTTTCTTCGAAGGGCTATAGCGGCTGAACGGTTAGTCGTATCGAAAAGAGGATAGCACCAACGGTAACTGATTTTAAAAGATCTACAATTTCGGTCCTATGACTTTTTGTCCTACGACCAACGGTTCTAACTTAAATCAAGAAAATTTTATAATTTTTCGTTAAATTTTGTACTTTGAGCTCTCATAGCGTTGAAGGTTAATGGCCGATTTAATTTTCGATTGGAGTATTTAAACCCCACACTAATGCTCTTTAAAACGAGTATTTATTATTCAAATTATTTGTATTTTTTGTCGATAAAAATGAGTATTTATAAAGAAAAAACGGATTTAAAATTCCGTAAATAACGTCATGTTTACGTTTTTTTAATAAATAATACTTTTTATAAGCTTATTTTTATTATTATGTTATAGTTAAAAACAAGAATATATAAATATAAACAAATATTGAATAATAAAGTATGTTGTTCGATAGGTAAAAGATAATAAATACATTAGTTTCCCCGTAAACACACTTTGTAAACAAATGCCCCCTCTCTTTCTCCGTCAGTCTCCCTGACCAGTCTTACGTGTCCAGCCGTGGTGTGCACTTCTATTCCCCAGATCTTTTGTTATACTACCGACATTTATTAAGGTATAATTTTATTCTTATTTATTTAATTGTTTTTATTACCATATTATTGTTACTAGAATTGTTTTTAATAGGTTGTTAAATTCTATATTAAGAAAATGTTTTATTTTATTTAAATGAATTTTTATGATTATTTAAATGATTTTTTTACTTTATTTAAATTAATTTTTATGTTTATTTAAATTATTTTTTTTACTTTATTTAAATAAATGTTTTACTTTTTTTATTGAGTCGAAACGTCTCTTCACTAATGAAATAACTTCTGAGTTTAGTATCTTCTTACAACTCACCGTCATTTTTTTTTGTTTTATTATTTTATTATTACTAGAATGAACTGATTTATAGTTTGTTAAATTCTATATTAAGTTGATATATTTCAGTTTATTTAAATTAATGTTTTACTTTATTTAAATGAATGATTAAGTTTATTTAGGGCAATTTATAGTTTAGTTGTGTGTATGGCAAATTATTTCGACGACATTGTTTTGATTTTTATATGATGTAGCTAAATTTATATATAGAATTATTATTTCTCCTTGACTTTAACTACTTATGTTTCAATTAATCTCGAGTACTAATAAATAATAAAATAAATTGACAAAGGTTCTATGTTTATTTTTATTATTCTGTAATAAAACTAATCAAATATAATGAAATTTATTTCATGACAGGGCCTACAGTTTACTCTAATATATTAACAGTGTGACACAGCCAGCGATTCCTAGCATGAACCTCACGGTTACGACCATCGATTCTACTGCTTTTTTCAGAAAAATTACCGCTTTCCAACTATATAAATCATATTGAGTGTTGTCAACCAAAATTTCGGGTCAAATTTTCCGGCCTAAATTTGATCCTTTTGAAATTCATTTTCCCCAAAAATGAACCAATTTCAAAGAAAATTTGTATATATACGCTTTATTTAACATCAGAAAAAATAATGTGGAAGAATTTTTGAAAAAATAAAGAATTAAATATTTCTTATACACGTAACACATATATTAGAAGGTTATTTTAGGTTGTAACCTTCTGCAGGATATTTTAATATTTTTTTAAATTACATAAATGTATGTGTCACCCAATATATGGTTTGGATCAGAAAAATGTTTTCATTACCTATCGGTGTAAACATTAATTAGCTGTAATTAATTAATTAGAGATTTATATTTGAGTTTGTTCTATGTTGGAAAGTACTTATAGCGTGCTTATGTGAGATCTTAGTAGAATGTTGAAAATATAGATTATTATTTGCATATTTCTGTATAGTGTAAAAGTAAATGTGTTTGATTGTAGAGTAGCAAATATACTTATTTTACACGTTTTAGTTTATTTAGCAAAATAAAGAATATAGTAATCAAAAATAAAAGATGGTGGCTCAATCTTAAAAAGAGTGAGAAACTTTTTTAAAAAGTGGCGAATTAACACCTCTCATGGAGTTGCATATGTAACAGATTTAAACGACCTTATTGATTTCGTGTATCCTCCTGAAGTTCTTTTTAATAGTGATCAGGCAGCCAATGAGCGATATTAGTAGGCACAAATAAAATAAGTAAATAAATATTAGAAAATTAAATGGATCACAAAGTGTATGTTACAGTTCGGATACAGAAGTTGATAGTGAAATTAACCCCCCCCCCCCCAGGGTCTAGCTAGCTTCTTCATTCAAGTTTTGGTACCATGTGAGAGGGTTAAAGAAGGAATTGCTTAAACACGCAACATTCTGTACTATCCATTACTACATAGTTAAAGTATTTTGTGTAATTATATTATATTTTTGGGTGTGGCCTAGCTATATGTTTCCTCCGGTTGGCGAGGAAATTCCCATTAAGGGAGGCGGAGTTAAATTTTTTCCTTATTTTATAATCATTTTGGAAAAAGTCCTGCGATATTGTGGGAGGACCCATTTTCAATTAATTTATTCTATTTTAATATTTAAGCCATTTTCATTATCTATATTAAGCTAAACAAATAATGTAGTATAAAGTATTAAATTCGATGAAATGGCCTACTCAATTAACCAATATGATAGTAATAGATATAAAATAGTAATAATATAGCCACTGATTGCAAGCATGAACCCCGCGCGAAGCGCGGGGCGAATGCTTGTATAATATATAATTATATAATAATTCGCAGTTTTTAATTGATTATATTGCAATTTCAATGAAAATTCAAGAGATCCTCAGTAACTAAGAAAATCTCAGGAAAGTACTTGCGTCCAAGCACTTTTTAGGGGTTTCGTAGATGATTAAGCATACCCGTTATATAATTTTTTTCTTTGACCTCAAGGGGGTCCCTGGTTCGATCCCCCGGGGGATCGAAAACGATGTTTTTTATCGGTAATAACGACAAGATAAATTACATTTTTGGAAATGTTCATTGCCCCACCATAAGATATATTGAATTATTTCAAAAATTTTGGACCAGCCTTTATATAGTGGTTGGTGGATGATTTTTTTGTCTATATTTTGACTTATATAACCAATAAAGAATGAAAAATTTAAAAAAGCATTTATATATTTGTATCCTACTCTTCAGTACCTTTCATTTGATACCCCAATCAAAATTATATAAAAAAAAAAACAAATTGTGCACCTCTCATTTTTGCCATACAATTACCAATTTTAAAAAATTGGAAATCCCCCCCCCCAGAATTGTCATTGCCCCACTATAAGGTATTAGCATTAATTATTTAGAAATTTTAGGACCAGCCTTTATATAGTATTGGGGTTGGGGGGGGGGGGGGGGGGAGCATTTTTTGGGGTATATTTTAACTTATAAAACCAATGATGAATGCAAAAGTTAAATAATCATATATATATTTGTAACCGACTATTCAGTAGTTTTCATTTGATACCCCACTCGAAAATTAAGAAAAATAAAATAAATAAATTGAGTTTCCTGCATATTTAATTTTTAATTTCTGTATTTTTCCTGTGGTTGGGCCCAAAAGTTGCGCCATTGTTTAAAATTTTAGCTCTTTAACTTAAATGGTTCGGGCCCTATGAACCAAAGGACAGATGGACCCATGACCCTCGGCATAAGGGATTTGAGAAGTATCTAAAAAGGGTTATCAAAGATAGGTACTTCATTTTCTAGTATAATAATACTCTAAGCCTAGTTTACATTGGTAGAGTAAACGGTCGAGTAGCACTCTACCAAGCTACTAGCCTAATGTGAACGATATGAATAGTAAACGGTCGACGATAGTGGATAAAAGTTGGTTGAGTAAATTAGCTTGTGCGGTGGTAGAGTAAGTAGCTCGACCGCCGACGGGCTAGTAGACCCTCCACCCTACGCCCGTCCTAACATTGAATACCTCTTCTATATATTAATTTATCGGGATTATTCAGAACTAAAAACGTAATAACCTCACTTTACTAAGGCTACTATACTACTATCTCAAGCACGTGTGAACGACTTTGAGAGTCGTTCACGAGTTGTAGTCACTCTACCAAAAATCAGCCCACCATTTTAGTCTACTGTCCTTTGTGCTGAAAAGTAAGTTAGTACACTCGACCCTTTTACTCTACCAATGTAAACTAAGCTTTAGATATAATTATTTTTCTCTTAATTATGTCATTATTGTCATTCGTAATAAAGAAACATTTCATTATTTAATCAATAACGGCTTTTATAGTATTATTGATATAATTATAAGGCCTCTCTGCTCAACTAATCATTATTTTTTCTACCAGAATAACTTGCAAACAGATTGCAGTTCTCTGTATTCGTGATAAAAATAATTGAATAGACGAGCATCATATCAATATACCCTAGATTGTTTTATATATGATTATTATTATGGTTGGAATCTCTATGGAGGACCTCAATCAGCACTGAAAGTGAGAGTGTGTTACTGTTTGTGGACATGTGGGGCGTGGGGGTGGAAGCGCAAACTGCATCACTTTTTGTTCTTCTGTAACCTCCCACAACCTAAAAATGAGTTGCAAAAGCAGAAGATCTGATTGCGACAAACCGAACAAATAAACCTAATTTCAGTCTATTGTATATCCAAGTAAGCGAATTGTCGGATTTCGTGACCTTGTATGCAGGTTCGTGCCTAGAATATTTCAATGTTACACGTACACGTACATAGAGAACATATCCACCTCTACCTTGTGGTGTAGTGCCCCACAAAAAGTCTTTGGATACTTTCATTGAAGTGTGATCTTTATCGGGAACCCTAAGATTGTTATGATGACCCAAATTGTTTCAGATTATTTGAAATTCTTTTTACTATATTCTGTATTTAATATTTTATAAGTATTTTTTATTTGTCTGTTTTTAGGACTATGTGGTGGTGGGTGTTGCTGCTATTTGTGGCCATGTGTATAGCAGGCAAGCCCCAGTGTAAGATCACAGAGTTTCACTGCAACAATGGTCCCTGCATTAGTTTAGATCGATTCTGCGATGGCAATAACGATTGCCAGGACAAATCTGACGAACCTAAACTCTGCTCACGTAAGTGGATTTTATATAGTTATATAAGATTTGATTGTTACTGATTGGTTTTATTTTTATCGTGTGTATTATCCGGTGCTAACTTATTGACAAATGATCGTATATTTTTGCATTACATCAAAGCGTTATGTGGTGTTATAATAATATTGGTAGCTGTAGACTGTAGATAGTGGGCCAAATGTTTTCGTTGTTCTTGGACAAATAAAATTCAGCTCTGAAGCACCTCCAAGCTGTCCGGTTTCTACAATTAGAATTATTTAATATTATACGATAATCACATACTCCATCATATATTTCTAACTCAACATTTTTTTAATTACTCATGATAAATTTACGTACCTACTATTAATATAAATATTAATGAATTTTTAAAACTTATCTTTTTAATGAGTGTTAAATAAAAAAGTCTCTTCACGTAAAAATATTTAATAAAATTCAGCAGCTTTCAGCCACTATAGGGCCATCATCAGTGTCAAAAATTAAAAAAATGTTAATTAAAAATTGGAAAGTGGGAGACTATAGTATAATTAGCTGTTGATAGTGGCCAAGAGTCTTGTATCGGAAGCTAGGTTGGTATGAGTAACGACTCACTGCACTCCCATTTTCCAATGTTTTAATTAACATTTTTAAATTTTCGGCACTGATGATGGCTCTATAGTGGCTGAAAGCAACTCTATATTTCATTAAACATTTTTTATATGGAGAGACTTTTTTATTTCTACACTTAATGATGATATCAACTAACGCTTCATATCTTAACCTATCTTTTTAATGTTCAATTCTTATTAAGTACTTGATTTGATGGGCTTATTATATTATAGCCTTTAATATTATATCTTAAACGCTTGGTTTCATCATTGGCTCGAACTTAGATTAAAAATACGGATAGTAATAAATATCCTTATTTATTTTATTTTATATAGGTATTATAGCATTGACATTCGCCAAAGTATATTTTTGATGCTCTAGTAAATAAGAAGGGATTTTTTTTAATTTCTTAATTATTAAAATCTCCTTCCTTTTTTTTATTTCTCAAAAGTATTGATGAAGCATTTTTAAACTTAGTAGACAGAGAAAGACAGAGTAGGTATATTTTATAAAACGTTTGCACTATTTTTTAACTTGATTTTAATAATGTCAATTCTATCGTACACAAATTCTGAAATGGCCTCATAAATTATGAACTTCATTATTGGAGTTAAATGAGTTATATCTTTGTGCAAGTTTTCAAATTATTTTATTTATGCTTTATAGCAATTTAAATAGTTATTTAAAAACGGAATAGTTTGTACCTACATTTAATGCATGCTTAAAGTTTTTTTGTATTTATAACAATAAAAAAATTGTATAATTTCCTTATTAACTAACTTAATATTTGATTCCTACGCGTTTGTAAATTGTTTATTATAATAGGAGTATTATTTAATCCTCGATTAGAAATAAATGTTGCAGCCGAAGGGAAGCTATATAAGTTACAAAAATTGGACTACATTTTATATCTATAAAACCTGTGTGATCTTTTTTTAGGTATGTAGTTTAAACAAATTCGATATTTGTATATTTAATTCCTAATATTTTTTTCAAATAATAATAGGTATAGGTATAGGTGCAAATTTTAACTTAAAATATATTTATCTATATTATAAAAAGCTTATAATTAGTATTCTTTCGAGATAAATGAATATAATTATCAACTTTTTAAAGCTTGAAAGTGTTTTTTTTTTTGAAAAGAGAAACATCTCCGATAGCTAATTTTATTTATATTCTTTCTCTTTTTGTTGTGAGAGGCAAAATTGCAAAACAGAGAAAAATCTTCGAACAGAGATCTGTTTACCATTGAGAGCAGGGTGATAACCCGCTGACAAAGGAAAAAGGAATTCTGGGAAGGTTTTGGAGAAAAAAAGGAAGGCTGCCGTAATTAAAGCCGACCGACTACCGTTAATTTACCTAAATACCACAAATTGCCCGGGGCGCTGTTTATCACGTATTTTGAATCCCTTCTGAAATTAACTTCTTTTGTAACTGAGGATTTTTGCAGAACTTCTTTGATTCTTTTAATTGGTATGGTTTTCCGATGGGAAGAAAAAAAAATACGATGTTTTACTGAAGACTGCAATGTTCAAGAACTTCCAGTGAATGAATTAGAGGAATATTTTTTTTTGGTTTCTCCTATACTCGTCCATTGATATCAAACCCTGTTTCTATATTTGAAGCTGGTCCATTCAAAGTCTTCGATCTGAATAATATCTGTAACGCGATACCCACACTCAATTTAATCTTAAAAACCTATTTATACAGTTTTTTTCCTATTCGCTGTTATACATCTTTTTTACTCTCCCTCATTCTAGTTCTATTATCTTTGCTCTTTGATATAAAAAGTGTTAAAGAAACAGCCCCTTTCCTTATTACTGTTGTATTTCATCATGCAACAGCTCGATTTATCATTCGTCAAAACTATTTTCTACAACAAACATTTTTTTTTTTTTTTTTTTTTTTCATTGAATATATATATTTATATTGTAATTTTCATGTTTGGTCTTAGGAAATATCTCCTTACTCTCAAACAAAATTATCTAGATCAGGTTGCTCGAAAACAGATTTTTTGCCCCTTGTAGAAAGGCAAGTAGATTGATTACGAGACCTTCACCCTCTCATATTTCAAGAATTGTTTGTGATACAGACGATTGATGTCTCATTCAAGTCCGAGGATCATAAACTACACTTTAACATCAGACCATCGATTTCTCATCAATAGTTTAAGTTTAGTCTTCATGTATTCAATTCTAGAAGTTTGAAAGACTTTTTTATTTAACTCTGTATTAATATATTAATATTATGCCACCCACTTCGTAATATTTTCATTTCTTTAAATAAATATCATAATCTATTTGGTAAATCACACCTCAAATAAATAAGCACAGTCGCGCGTAAAAAGTTGTGAGATCATAGGTTTAGCCAAGTCTCCCTCTTTACGATTAAGTTCTAATAGCTCTGATCCATCCTTTACTAGTAAATTATGTTGTTTGTCTGCCCCCCCCCCCTCACTTTATTCTCTGTCTCTCACAAACTGATAAAGTTTCTTTTCCAAATCACTACACGAATTAATTTAAAAACATTTCATGACTTGGCTATTATGCAGCACGAGAATGCAAAGTTGTATATACGACACTGCATCAAATTTTATTTAAAAATAGGGATCTTAATATCAACTATAATGTCAGAAAATGTTTTGAGATTAAACTTGTAGTTATTTGGCAAAATAAAACGGTTGTAGTTTGTGGTGTCGGGGACAGAGAATAGTGAGGGGGACAGACAAACATCATTTACTTGAACTGGATGAATTATGTATTTCCGATGACAATACTATAATTACACATTATTTTACAAAATTGTTTGTATTAGCCAATAACGCCAAGTTTTCTTTAAATGTTGGGGTTAAGTACGAATAAGGTAACAACGACGATCACTGATTTGTAAATGAGGTTATTTCCATTTAAATAATTTCATTTCAAATAGCAAAGATATATCACTGTGGGGTAGAGCAAGGTCGGTGGAACCCTTTTCCAATCTACTACTTTGCTTGCGTATCTACTCTACGCTCTATGTTCGGTTGTACTGATCCGATTTTCCTCTCACGAAATTTATTTGAATTATATTTTACGCCTCTACACGACGTCATAACCTCAACTATTTTCGACGCATCAATCATTATTTGATTTTATTAGGTTTCACTTTTCAGTCAGGGACAAACTTGTAATCTTTGTTTGATTCAGATCAAAATCAGTAATCGCTCCTAAATCTAGCTGAGATAAATGATCCGAATTAAATACAATAATAGTTACTAGTTTAATAAATCGTTTGTGTCGCCAATAAATTTCTAGATTTATATAGAGAAATTGTGGTGGTAAAATTTTAAAAGAAAAGTTAATTTTATAAATTTTGTTGTTGACATTTATTTTGACAACGACCTCTGCTTTAAGATAGTACAATTAGCCGTATTTCGCGATTGGACTTATTATATCACTACTGTAATTAGTGAGATTCTACTAGTTATTAATTTTATTTTTAGATCTCCTTATTATTAGTACGAGTTGTAAGTGTTGACATTATTCTCAAGTGTCTTATGTAAAAGTATCGAGGGAGTAGTAGAATATCTAGTTTCTTGTCTTCTTGTCATTACAATTAGCTTTATTACACATGTAAAACTCTTTCCTTTATCATGCAGTACTGAGAGAAGCATAGGACCACTTAGCATTTGTATTAAGAGTAGTTAAGTGAGCCCTAGATACACTTTGCTTGTCTGCTTGGTACTAATGAAGCAGTCATAGAGTTTTGCTCTAAAACTACTTGTGACCTTTCACTTTCAAACTATAACAGTCAGTAAACTAGTTAATCGTTATTGTTTCTGCTTAATGCGCAGACATTAACTCGATTAATATGCAGGGAACCCTTTAAAACGAGATTTAGTGGTGATTATGGAAACCGACATTTAAAGTTCAAGTTTGAACAAGTTTAAATGGATAAAGTTATAAATAATTTAGTTTGTAATATGATAGTTATTCATTTATAAACAAACTTTTTTTAAAAAAAAAAAAAAAAAAAAAAATGTCAACGCTTCTACTAATTGAACAGTCTCCGGAGACGTGAGACGTAAAACAATCTACTGGAAGGAAGATATAAACTATTTATTCACCGCTGCTAGTTTTGATGGACGATGAGAAAGGTCTGGCAAATACCTTTTGGTTTTCCTTAGGATTTCCTTTGGTTGAGCCTTATGCTTTTGATTCCTGTAATAACTGGGCTGTCCTTGTCTTTGATCTGCTCTAAGGAGGAGACTAAGGGTTTAGCGTTCTGAAAAGGGTAAACCAAGTTCTCCACCTTCTTACCGACTTCGACAGCATCTTTAAATATTCTTTTCGTTGTACCTGTTGATAAAGTTTGTTACCTTAGTGTCTATATACTTGATTAGGTGCCCAGTTTCCTCTCACCGTCATGACTGTACGGATTTATTCCTCTCGACTTTTTTTCCTCGTTTTACCTTTTCATGACTAAAGTCTTAACTTTGAAGTCATACTTCGCCCAAACCTAGATTGATAAATTAATTTGGTTTTATCAGTTTTCTTTGCTGAAGTTATCATGTGGGTCATAGAAAAAAAAGATAATTTTACAAATGACTTTACATATTTTGAGACCCGTTTTGTTCTGGGAATAAGTGAATATCGATCATTTTGATTCTTTTCTAAAAAAAGACAATAAAAACAAAAAACAAAACAAAAAAGAAACCTTTAAATTGTTGCAGTGATGGACTGTTTTAATTACTAGAAGCGTTCATCCTTCACGGTAAATAATACTTTTTTTTTTTTTTTTTAAACAAGTTCTTTATTGGCATAAGTAACAAAAAATTATTTGTGTTTACCGGAGCCATGATATTATTTTGAGTGGGGTTATTTTGTGCCTTTTTTAATTTTTGATATTTTGTAAGGGATTGGAGCTTTTTAATCAAATTTGGGGAAGGGTAATATGGACAATTTTGGATTATATATTTTTATTTTATTTTATTTTTAAAAAGGAAGATTTTGATTGGATTTTTATTGGGGTTGTTTGCAGGAATTTAAACGGGTATCATAGGCAGTCTGTGGACTGACTTAAGAGTGGACCAACCTGGCATTTGCCTGGTAAATTGAGGGAAACCACAGAAAACCTCAATTAGGTTGGGCGGACCCGAGTCCTTCCTAAGTTCTTCCTATGTTTTCCCTAAGTTTTTTTTTTTTTTTTATTTTCGTTTGTGGGATTTCTGTTGGTGAGTGGTCTCCAGATTTTACAATTTTAGGCTAAGGGGAGTAATTTATTTCATTTACGAATTTCAGTGTAAGTGTAATATTTTTTAATTTTGAGAAAAGCATTTTCTTAATTTTTTCATTTTCATCTTGAATTTCTTGAATATTGAGTTCTTGAAATAATTTGTTTCGTTCGGATTTATACTTAGGACATTCCAATAGGATGTGAGTCATATTTTCATTTTTATCTGGGCATGTGTAACATATAGGCGAATCACTTAGTCCTATCATATAGTTGTATTGAATGCATCTTGCATGGTAACTTCTCAATCTATTAATTTTGATTATATCCTTACGTGGTAGTTTTGATTTCCAAAACCACGGTTTAATTGGAACTTTTTTGACAATTGATTTGAAATTTCTTGCTTTTGCTGGTTCTTCTTGAAGTTTTATGTTCCAGTGGTAAATAATACTGAAACAAGAAGTTCATTCAGCAATTGTTTCCATTACTATCTACAATTGAAAGTGTATCTTATTAGCAATGACAAAGCACAGCGACGTTAAAGACTACACTCCTCATTAGTATTTTTAAATAATCAACTCTCTTTTTCTTATTATATTTATTAGTGCATCCATCGGAATTAGCTATTCTATTTGTATTCCTCTCATCCTTAATACGCCCTTTTCGCAGCATTTTCTGTACAAGCGTAAGTAAATATTTCATTATATAAAAAATAATATGTTAAAACTGTGGCTTAGAATTGCAAAAACATGGTTATATATTAAATTTGAGTTTCTATTATAAAAAGAAAATAAAATTATTGTTAATAAAATAATAACAAACTTAGAAAAAATTGTTTCAGTTCACATCAAGTAATTATTAAATTCCAATATTTTTACCTGATTAGATAACAGCTATCACAAAACCCTAAAAAGTATTGAAAAACAAGTAAAGAAATACCATTAAAAAATTGTATTGCCATCTACTTTTTAGGGTTTTGTAGATACTCCTCAAAACCCTTATACCGAGGGTGATGTGTCCGTCTGTCCGTCGCTCTTTGGTTCATAGCGCCCGAACCGTTTAAGCTAAAGAGCTGAAACACTGGCGCAACTTTCGGACCCAAACAGAGGAAAAATATACAGAAGTTAAAAATTAAATAAGCGCATGCGCAGTTAGCAAGAATGTGGTAACTCCAAAAACTTATATTTTTTAAAATTTTTGATTGGGATATCAAATGAAAGCTGCTGAATAGTAGGTTACATATAGATAAAAAATTTCTTGAAAAAATTAATTATCTTGTCGAACAAGGGACCCTTGAGGTCGAAGAAAAAAATCATAATTATATAACGGGTATGCTTATAATCATCTACAAAACCTTAAAAAGTACTTCTTCCCTTTGATTTTTTTTAATTAAAATTCTCTACAAGCATTTTGGACCGTGCTGATAATGATTTGCGCAATTATTTCCTTTAGTTTATCCCCGCTATTCAATGGGCGTTCCATCATATTATATTATTATTAAAATTAGGTGTTAACTTTTAATGTTTGGGTTATTGGTAGCATTTGTGTTCGCTTAAAGCCCATACTTGGCCTATTTATTTAAGTTTCAAAATCAGTTTACGCCTTCAAAATCAATTAAGTAATATCTTTTTTTTGCTGCTGGTTTTGGAACTGTTTGTTCTTGAAAATAAAAACTATGGGGTGTTTTTATAAAGAACGACTTTTTCTCGAAAATCCTTAAATTAACAAATTTCCCCTCTTCAAAACTCTATCGTAGGATACACAGTATATTTATGTATAATAAATATCCACACTCTTTCTTCCACTCAATTTACTGGCCTCTATTTTAACTAATTATTGCCTTCAATTTACTTTATACACACATCCATATATATGTATGTGATTGTGTGTGGATGAAGTAAATTGAAGGCAGTAATTAGTTGAAATAGAGGCCTGTAGATTGAGTGGAAGGAGTGGGAATGAGTTATGAGAACGGGGGATTTGTTAGGCAGCTGTACATACATCAGCCTGTCAGGAAGCTTTAACTGAGTGTCGTTAAAATCATTTCATTTCATGACAACCCCTAACTGTTTTAACTTATTCAATTTTCATGTTATTCAAACATAATAAACTGTACAAATTGCTCTTTTTAAACACCACTGATGCGATTAACTGTTCTATACAAATATAATGATTAATTTAAATCAACTTGAAACAGCAATGTATTAATTTTAACTATATTATAACATAAAGTGGTACTATAGTATTGCATTTAGGTTTATTTAGGATTATAATAAACATTATAATGATTGTTATAATTATCACAATCGATATTTGAAGTATGTACTTATCGAATAACTTCAAGGACAAAGTTGCCCTTTACACTAAGAAGTACATACGGGTTATTTAAAATTGTGGGGATACCCCTAATAACTTTGCTCCTGCCCCCAAAATTGAGGATTTTTGTAGGATTGCTCAAAAAATATCAATGAAAACCCCCCTACCGAGTGACAGCTCATTTTTAAGATATCTCTGTTACCTCTGTTTGCTACATTGTGTCTGTATCAATCTTATTCAAAAATAGCGGATGATTAACTAATTTACTTTGGTCAATATTGATTTGCCGTTATTTCAGATAGAATTGATATTGATTCCTCTAGTTTGCGCGGTTCTTATTAATATACTTTTTAAATGAGGTGTCATACTCGGCAGGAGTTTACATTTAAAATTATTGAGCTACCCCCAAAATCTCCAATTTGGGGGTGGGGTGGGTGTAAAGTTGCCTAATACACAAAAAATGTAGATCTTTGAGCCTTATAAACATTTCATGAGTTTAGTATTTCTTCGCTGATACACTAAAAAGTTCGGTGTCCAGAAACTTTTGATTAACCTTGTGTAATATTATTTTTGAGAGTGTATTAATTTGTTTGAAATCATTCCTTATATGAAATAATGGCGAGTAGACAAGAAAGACAACACAGATCTGTTTTATTTCAGAAGGCCAAATCTGTCTAGCTTGAGTACTATAAAAATAAACATTTTTCTATCAATCTTTTATAAATTAATAAAATTATTTTGAAATATAATAAATATGAAAAATATATAACAATTCTCTTAAATATTGCTTGAGGATAATTTTAGGAATTTACAAATAGGGTTCCATTGAGCTTTCAGAAAGCTCTTGTAAGTTTCCAAAGTCTCCCATCAGCTTGTTGACTTGGTTTAAATGTAAGTGAGTATTTCTTGGAAAATTGCTTTATATCTACGGACTAAATTTTTATCCAAAACCGAATAATACTATTTCAGAGCTATCTGAAATATTAGAGTGATAAGATATAAAAAAATCGGATATTGTATTTTGTAATCTCTGAATATGAAATGTATATTTATAGAAAATGTTTATGTATTCGATTAAAACATATTTACATTGTATCGAGATTTCAATTTAAACCTTTACTAATTGGTTTAGTGACAAGTACTCCCTTACCTCAGCATCGTAAAAATTGAGAAATAATTAAAATTGTACTTGAGCCAAAACGATTCAGCAGCAATTTTCGATGCTCCTGTGACCTTTAGTTTTTTGAGTGAGAGGTTTTGTGAGTTTCCGTTAACTCAACCTAATCTATTTGAAAATCAAGGCAAAGGTAATATGATGATTAATGTAAAGAAAATGGAAAATGCGTTTGAATAGACTTTAGATGTTTTTAAACATTTTTACGTATTTATATCATCGATGCTAAAACATGAATGTTTTATGTTATTAGATAATAAATTAAAATGAAAAGACAGAGACTTTTTAAGAATAAATTAGAGGCTCCGACAGAGGAATGTGATTCAGAAAAACTAAAATTCCGTGGCAGAAAAGAGTGAGAAGAAATGAAAAGGGATGCATGCCTGCCAGCCGGCATGGGAAAGAGCAAATGTTTTGGATAAAGGTTCGCATGCTTGCTACCTTGTTACACAGACATGTACTACTTGAGGATACGAGGACGGGTTACTATGGATTTGCATTATTCGATGCGGAAAGAACTCAAAACCCTTGTGAATTTCTTCGCAAGAATACCGCAATATTTTTACAATTCTTTTATAAGGACTTTCGGCAGTTTTGTTTTACTTGTTTACGAAATAGGTAGCTGTATTTATTTATTTTTGAAATAAACATTGCAGTATGGATAATTATTACTTGTATTGTAGAAACTTTAATGTTTGTTTATCTACGATTGATACGAAATATAAATAATTTATCTCTGTTTAGATGCGTAGAAAGTGATTCTTTTCGTGATTGTATTCATTGCGCATGTGCGTTTCATAATTCTTCACCTTATCGCACGATTAGCATGATTGTTTACATTTAAGAAAACTAATTTACTATTTGTTCAATTAAAGAAACTGTTTTTATTTTTATAATCCAACAATCGTAAATAAAGTACGGTATGCAACGCGTGCAAAAACTACATTTTGTTTTGCTCGTGTGGTTTTACTACCCTCGCTGTCGCTCGGATGCAAACTCCACACTCGCATGCAAAATGCTACTTTCTGCACCTGACGCGTAATGTACTATTCTAGCAGTAATTTAAAATAATAATACAAATTAATTATGAATTTGCCCCATATAAATCATACTCTTCTCTCCATACAAATCATTGTTTTCTTCTTACAAATCGTTATCCAACTGTACAAATCCCCCCCCCCCCATACAACCTAATGATTATGTTCTCATCATGATGATTTCCTATTGGGAGGAATAAATCCTAGTGGAAAAACAACAAACAAACTTAACGGCGCTGGTTAAATTAAAAGTAGTTATATTCTAAAATATCTGAGAGACTTCCCTCTTGGCCACACATCCTGAGTGGCCATTCCAGAATGTTCTTCATCTTAGCTGCAGCTAAGCCTGAGCCAGCGTTCTTAACGATTTTAATGCCGAGTGGCCTCCACAAGCGGAGCGGAGTTGTGTCCAGGGGGTATGGTTACCGAAACCCGGACGGAGTAACGGAGTCAGAGTCCGCTCCGTTTTTGGTTGCGTGGACTAAGCTAGTTCAGCCAAGAGCTTGGACCTACGAATGATATAATATTATGTTTGTTCAGAATCCAATGATTCTGTAACCGACTTTTCTAATGGGGCTTGTGCCGCTTCATGTTACAATATTATGACAGACAGAGTGGTCAAGTCTATCTGAGAAGGAGGGGTGATTTTTGAGAATTTCACACCCATTTTGATGATATAAACCATAAACCATGAACAGTTTAAAGACTATTTTCGTATGATACGCCCTCAGCTTAATGAACTTCTTCATAAAATGATGTGATACAAACTTTCGAAGGGCTGTAACAGCTAAATTAAAACCCTTTCCTAAATGCGCCATCACTGATAACTTATTGCTTCCGAGCTTACCGAAGGTAACGGAAGCATTGTGTTCACTTTTGAGAACGAAAAACTGTTGTCTCCAATTTTAAAAATTCCAAGACAGAAATCCGTTTCAGACATCAGGGAACATTTTTGGTCTCGTGTCTGTCGGTCTGTGTCCACGAATTATGAAACGTGTCACGATAATTTGAGTAAATGTTAACTGATTTCGATGAAATTTGGTAGACATGTTCATTTTATCAATGCCCAGGACGAGTTCATAGGACAACGTTATCCGTCGAAGCGTAAGAACGCTCGCGTAAACGAGAACTTCAAATTTCAAATTGGAATTTGAGGTCAGGAAATAAATCTAACTTGATCTATTCAATGAGACAAACATTATTTTCAATTACAATGTTTTAGTAAAACCAACAGGGACACCGCTATAAACTGTTAAAGCTCGTTAACACTGTTAAATAGTTTTTACACAATAAAGTAATATAACAATAATTTTAATGTTAATATAACAATAAAGTACATGATAACATGCGAGGAAGCTATGTGCCACACTAATTGGCAGTCTATTTTTTATACTTTATTTATTTTCCCCCTTCACAATAATATTATTGTGGTGGGTGAAGAGGAAAGTGGAGTCGAGATGCGCCGCTAGGCTCAGCTCAACTATTCTCCGTAAACTGTGGCTCACCTTCCATTCAAAGCAATGAGGTCCAATTTCACAAGCGGAGTCTGTTCAACTCCGCTCAGCTTCTGGTGGCCGCTCGTACTAAAGTGTAACTGACCTGGTGTCACAACTTAACTTGCGGCGCTGTAGCAACATCATTTATCTTATTTTATTTTTTTTAGCATTCTTGAGCTAAAAGTCAGCTGGTAAAGTGGGCCTTTTATTAAATATCTGATTTTAAACCTTTTTAAATAATAATCATTCTTAGATATTTAAAATTAACAGCATCATATTAGACTTTTAGTAAATTATTGGCGAATTATGATTATTATGGTATTGAAATAGTAGTTTTACTAACAAGAATAAAGATTAAGAACTTAAGCGAAAATTTAAGGTGGTCGAATGATTGCATTAAAATGAAACTACTTAAATTATTAATTAACGCTGTAAATAAGTATAAGTTATTTCTTGTTCACGTGAACTTTTAATATTTCTTTTAAACCACATAACAAATTAAACCATAACAATTTACCATAAACAATTTAAACCATGTAATATGTGCTTTACACAAGAAAGAACCATGCATTATTCCAAATAAACTTATTGTGTACAATTGTTTTCCATAGTTTGCTTTAATTACTTTTGAGCACTATAAAATGTTTGCTTAAAACTTTGAGTATGTATGAAAATATTTTATTTAATAATTTTGTAGCCGTTACGCTTATGTACAGATAATATAGTTAGATAATATTAGTTTGATTAAATAAAAAATGAAAATAGTTCGATTTTTAAAAAAATGCCTCTTACATAATTTTGTAAAGTTCAACTAAAAATAATATTATCAGTGAAACAAAGTTGCTGCAAGTTTTTGTTTTTGACAGCCTGTCGTGTTTTTTTCTGTTAATAGGTTGTTTTTTTCACCGTTGTCTATAAAGTTTATTGATTCAGGTACTGAAAATTTTTTTTTGTCAGGTGCATTACATTTTATATACATTCTGATTCAACTACTGTGACTATATTGGCTTTTGGTGCGCCATTTCAGATCATATTAGTTACGTGAGGAGTTTTACATTGCCGTAATACTATGTAATTAGACGTAAAAATTTCTTTACGTTGAGATTTTCGAATCTACAGCATAAAATTGTACCTATATATACACATTTAGCAGGTCGATGTGTTTAGCTGAGAATGTATTGTATGTATGTATGTCATATGTATAAATAATTACCAATATTGTATTTTTAATTGAGCCACGATAATATTTTAAAATATTCTGCCAATTAGTGTGGTACATCGCTTCCTCGCAGTCCAATCACACATACTTTAATGATGTATGATGTTATTCAGACCTACCACATAAATTTCATTTAAATCGGACGATTAGTTTTTTAGACAAATTTTTCCAGATGTCTGAAAAGGATTTCTGTCTTGCAATTGTTTTAAATCAGAGCTATAAAAAATGTACGGTCAGAAAGATCCCATTGCTTCTATTACCTTTGGTAAGGTTGGAAATTAAAAAAATATAACATTATGATTTTTTATTTGTAAAAATAATATCAGCTACTTAAGGTTTCAATAACCTAATTCACTTTGACAAACTAAATTCAATGGTTGTATACAGTAAAAACCTACAATTCACTTAGAGTGAAAAACATAATGAAAAAATAAACCACTAATGATTTATTGCCAATGCAAAATTTAGAATCAATACAAATTTGGTGCTCTAGTAAAAAAATAAAGGTAGTATATTTTATGCGATTCGTAGGTAAAACAAATCGAAAGCAATCAAACGAAGCGTTCAAATTGCGCGTCATTTCTCTGTGCTACGTTGCTTGAATACTAATATCGAGAGGCAAAAACATATATCGTACTTTTCCTTAGGTCTTGTTCCTTTTTTTACACTATTTACAAAACATTGAACTACTTTTTCTTTTTTTTCTTTTTTAATTGAAGTTACATTCTCTTGCCTAAGTTATTTATTTAAACTTTGAACATTTCATTTTGTTATATTAAGTTCACAATTTGTGTGGTTATTTTTAAAACGTTTAACCACTTTTTCATAAATGAAGATAAACTGAATTTTACTTTCAAACTTACGAAACGAGGTAAGATTAATGTAACGAAAGCATTATGATAATTTAAAAAAAAAAAAATGCCACGTCTCTTACTTCAAAAATCCCCTTTATAAAAAACCATTTTAGACATTTGCTTTCGTTTCAGTCTGTCCTCATATTAATTATTTGTCCTCATATATCAATTGTCTCTTATAAATTTCCACCATCTGCATATATTAAATAAAAATAAAATGTGCACTTCGTTATACTGTTACTCACATTTTAAAAACAGAAGTGTGATTTTCCTTTGTCCTAAAGTACGCATTGGACTAAATAAACATCCCTTTGTCGTAATAGTTATTCACACAAAGGAATCTATAAATAATTATATCCATTTGTATTCTAAAAGAAATAGGTGAGTAACAATATAAAGATGTACATATTATGTGTGTCCCACTGGAAATCAAACCTGGCCCCAACAACCACGATTTCAATTCCCAGTGGATTTTATTTTATCATTTATACTCATGTGAACATTTCTCCAATAATAGGACTCGAGAAAGTGTGCCACACTAATCGGCAGACTATTTTTTTATTGAACAAATTCTGTCCTTTAGCATTCTAGTGAATTATTACAATAAAACATTGCAACATATTTCCCTTTCAATTTCAATTGAAGCTACAAATAGCTATTTTATTTAATTTTATAAATATTTAACCAGTTTTTCGTTTCCTTTAATTAAAAGTATTTATTGCTCATTTTTTTTTATTTTTGAATTTGACTTATTTGTTCAATTAAATATATTTTTACCTTTAAGAGAGATTTTGAAAATTAGTGGAAGTAGTAAATCTTAAAGAAATTACATTTCTGGTTAGTCTCATCTTAAGAAAACAAAGAAAGAGAAGAGACTCCACCGAATATTTATTAGGGTATATTTAATTGATTGTAGTACATTTGTTCTCTTAAAATTCTGTTGAATTTACTGAAACGATTTTAATAAAACGTTTATATAGTTGGGCGACTTATTAATTATATGTAAAAGGGATATATTATATACATATCTTAAAGTAAACCGTTCGTTAAAATTAAGAATGGTATAGCTAAAGATTGAATATTGTAGATACGAATATAATTCCTAATTCTTTTTGTAAAAATACTTAAAAGGGCATTAAAATTGTTTTATTATTGTTGAATTATATGATACAAATAATTGTTATGCAATAAATTGACTTTTAAAAATTTATGTTATACAGGGTTCGGCAGGAGGGTGATACGTTTTTAAGACAGGTATAATAAAAATAAAGTTAGGGAACAAGCAGTCAATAATATCACTTTTGGGTTCATTTTAGTTTCTCGTTATTTTTAAAAATATCAATAATTAAAATGAAATTTGATATTTATATTCGAAGTTTTTGAAAAATAGAGTAAGTTAAGATCTAACTACGTATAAATATCTATAATAATGCTAATATTAGATAAAATCCATTTCACACATTAGAAAACATTTTTTGGTCTCTTGTCAGTCCACAATTTTTGCGAACCAACATATCTTAAAACTACTCGTCTGATTTTAATAACATTTAGGAAGGAGATCATAATTAATTTATTGTTAGTACCTTAAAAGTTTTATCTTTCTATAACCTTTTTTTTATTCTTCCACATGCGCACAAAATATTTTTTATTGTAACCTATTTCTATAAAAGTATACTTATTTTATGTGATTTTTAAGAACTTTGTATAGTATTTAAAATGTAGCGGACACGGACAGATTTATCCCATAATAATTTCAACCCTTTGGGGTTATTACATTTTGCTAAATACATTTATTCATGTTAAAATCAAAATATTTTATGGCACGTAAAAGCATTGTATCATAAAAGTATGCGCCTTAGGATGCGTGGAAGGTATATATATAATATGTTCCACTTTAATTGGCAAACTATTTTTATCTTTATGTCATGTCATAAGACTATTAAATTTGTTTAGGAACTCGGACTATTTCCCACACTAACATAACTATATTGTTTAAATTTAAAATAGAATAACTGTTAAATACGAAATCCTTTTGTTTCGTATAAATGTAAGAGTAATTTGAAACTACACATATCTCTTCTGCTTAATTTGTTAAACTTGATTAAAATTTATTTTAGCCATTATACCTTCATCGCTTTAAGGAATGTTAAAATTACTTTTGTTTAAAATTTATTCGATAAATGTTATTTAAAATGGTTAAAATTTAGCATAAACTGTAAATATAACGTTTATTTTGCATATTATTTTAAAACATTCTAAACAGTTATTGGGACTATGCAGATTAGGATTGAATAAATATATTTGTAGTACTTGGTGTTGGTTTGACCGTTTTGCGAGACGTGTTAAACTGTACGGGTTGAATTAGGAAATTAATGGGTAAAGCCATGTCCCCACACCCCTTTCCCTGTGTTCGAACAGTGTCAACTAGTCGGTAAGCATGCATAATGAGTTGTGACACTTTAAGTGAACTCCTTAGACCATTACCCCATTTGTCACATCAAATTCACCCCATACAGATTTTCATGTTGAGTAAAATAGAAGTGAAAACAGTGCTTGGCTGTGTGTGAGATCGCTATTTCTTGATTGACAAGCTTTTAGATTTACATACATGAGCCCTCCGAATATCGGAATATTCAAATACAGCGAGCATGTCAAAGTCAAAAAATCTTCTTTTCCTTTTTTTATCTCCCTCAAAAGTTTTTATTTTACCACGTTATATATTTTTTTTTTCTTTTTTATAATTCTGTTTATTAAGCAAAATATATTTAGTTCTATAAAATATTATACATAAAATTCACGCGTTTTTTAAGTTTAAATAGAATATACGGTAATTATTATATTTTAAATTATTATTTATTTATTTATGCTTCATATTTAATACAACCAATGATTCTAATAATACTAGCCCGCATAAAAACAAGTTTTATTAAAAATCCTTTTATAGTCATGCATTTTGGATGTGTGAGGGTAAACATGGATATTAATTCATTTTATTAATAAAACATATAAATATATTTGTTTTTTTTTTTAAATTAATTAATATGATAAAACGTTTTTGTATTGGTACGGAGTTAATGTGCTAAGTTTCAGCTCGATTGGATGACTGGGAAGAGGGTAATTTAGCATTCCAAAGATTTTTATGACAGACAACAGGCACCGACAAACAAATAGAAGTGAAGTTAATATAAAGGATTTAAAAAGAAAAGTCTTTCAAATCTAGCGTAGAAAATCAACAAAATCATATTTATATTTAATTGTAGGATAAATAAGATTAAGGGAAACCATTGCTTCGGATATTACAGAAAGTAAAGGATGGATGCCTTGTAATTATGTTGAAGAATGAATATTTTTAAATGCCTCTGAATTAAAAAAAATTCTGAATAGAAATTCTTTTTTAAAAATCATGGAACATTTAAAGTCTTCTGGTGGTCGGTTGTTTCATGTCTGCGAACCACTTTATCTTGAGAACATTAAAATCGTTTGATTTTAATGGAATTTAGATGCTATTGTAATTAATCCACTGTTGGTCCTATATTAATTTCAACTATCTGCCCTCATTGCTTCCACTTCCGCATGTGCAAAAACCTTTTTATATACACCTAGCATCTTTAAAAATGCTTATCTGATTTTAAAGAAATTTGAATTGTTTGTCGAAAGTAGCCCACAAAGGGTTCCAATGGGATTAATTTCAACTGTCTGAGCACATTTACTATTGAATTAAAATAAATGTGTCCCCATTAAATAGGCCGAAGTAACCACCATTTTTATTCCAAGTTAATCTCATTTTTTTTTTTTACTCAACATCAAGTAAAAGGATGCCAGGAAGCTAGCTGCCACACTAATGGCAGACCTATCCTTAGAGTTTCAAATTTAGCTTAACCCTCCAAATCCGTTGTTGGGGGGGGGGGGGGGGACACGAAAGTTGATAAATCAGGTGAATATCACTCGCTTTTTTGATTGTCTTAATACATTCGTAATTATTCATGTATATTATAAGTTCTAGAAGAATATTTAGTAATAGTAAGAACACGAAGAATGCCCCAACATATTTGAAGGAGCTGATAATGAAAGATTATAGAGTTGGTGAATATTTTATTAATTTAAAAAAACAGCTCCTAAATTATAAACAGCTTGGGTTTCCGGTGAAATCCGACGTAGCTCCTAAATTGTTTAAGTTCCAAAAAAATATGTTTGGTTTGAAAGAGAGATGCACGAATGAGGCGCATTTTGATAAAAGATTGTGTCTCTTTCAATACATTTTTTTTTAAGATGGGTATTGACAGTTTTGTATCTTGAAAATCAAGTCACATTTAATCTGGTAAAATCTCCTTTTCTTCTTTTTAATTAAATAAAAGAATTTATTGATTTTTTGAGGAGATTCCATACTAAATAAACTTTATTAAAAAAGAGCTAAAGGTTTTTTTTGCCGTTTTTTACTTATTAACTTTTCTCCCGATGCCATTCGCATAATTTTGTAAAAAAAAAAAGTTTTTACTTAAAAAAAAAAGATAAATAAATAAATAAAATAAAACTCTTACCAATTTAATAAAGAGAAGGTCGAAGAGAAATTATTCTAACATCTAAATTTTCAATTGCTAAAAGGATCCAAAAAAACTTTCTTTGACTTGTTTATCTTTTAGAAAGAGGAAGGGTGCGAGAGAAGAAAAATAAGAGTTTTTTTGGTTAAATGGGATAAAATATTAAACGAAGGGTAAAAATTATTAGAAAGAATTTACTTTATATTTTTGGTATTTTTTTTTTTTTTCAAAAGAATTTCAGTTTTATTTTTATTTTTAAATGGTTTCTATGGTTATTTTGGATCAATTTTTATTTTGGTGAGAAATAAAAGAAAAAAGGAAGTTAGGTAAATTTAGGTTGAATCTATTTCCTAGAATCGTATATCTTATTTCAAAAGACTAAGTTTATTTTTGATGTTTTTTTTTATTAAATAAGAAACGAAGGTATTTAGGGTATCGTAAATAGATAACAGCAATGTAACTAGAGATTTAGCAATTATTTTAGTTTTAACATTGTTATTATAATAAAATGGTTGTGCGTGAAGTCTCACATAAAAAGGGTTTTGTTGGAGTTGTGTACATTTATTTATATTTTTAGTAGTAGCAGAAATATAGTTTTAAGGGGGGGGGGATATGCAATAGTATGATGTTTATGACGCCATAATCTTGTGGATTAAAAATAATATTAATCCAAAAGTGTTATATATTTTTGTAATCTACTCTTCAATACCTTTCATTTTTACCCCACTCATTTTTTAAAGAAATAAATAAAAATCTTTTTTTTGAGTGATATGAATTATCCGCCATTTTGAATTGAACAGCTGATAATTTAGGTTCGCTATATTTCTTCTGTGTGCGCGTCAAAACGATCTTTAAAACTGCAAAGTTTCATGTTTTCGTCTCTTTTGATTCAATAGTTATTGGAACCGTACACTCCTTACAGAGTGACAGACAGACACAGGAATGAAACTATAATAGCTTCTTTTTTTGTACCAACGAAACACTAATAAGCCTTCATTTTAATTTCTCAAAAATGACTAAGAAAATGTATCTTTTTTAAAGGGAAATGTCTTGTTTATGTTTCAAAACCATAAGTTCTTGATTAATAAATTATTAAAAATGTACTTCTTGTAAAAAAAGAATAATTACGTATTTTAAAATGTATGTGTGTTGCTAAAATTGAAGAACTTAGGTTTTCAGGCGTAAATCACATTTCGAATTAACTTCATATAAATTTATATAATTTTAATTGTACTGTACCAAGAATGTATTTCAAGTAAATATTTAAAGAAATTATTATGAATTTCCTTGTTTAAGATTTACCCATAAATATCTTTCCGATGTTGTGTTCTCTCAAATGTTATAATTCAACTATTTCCTTTCAGTATTTTAAGTGTTATAATTTAGTTTACTCTTGACCAACTCTTGTTGAACGAAATGGTCGAATCCGTTCTTAATAAATCCAGGAACGACCACATTAGATTGGATTTGACTCTAAACATGAATTTAAGTTCTACTGCCTCTGATATGTTACACCTAGATGAACTTTCTTTTCATTTCCTCATCTTTTAGTATATGTGACGATTATGCGAGAATTAAAGTTACATTAGTAAAATGTAGGTCACATTTTATTATCATTTTTTGAGGTAACATTAACAACGATTTCTGGATTTTTTTATAAGGAGTTTTTTTATAGACTGCATAACTTGTAAAATACACATTTAATTTTTATTTACTCTATATTTGCTTTATCTGTTTTTATCGTAGAATTACCTGTGTTTTTATGCACAGAGACAGCACACTTTTAAAGAATTTTTAGTTAATCAATAGACAAAATAGTTTAAGATCTTTTTTTTATATTAGGCATCGCCTGGCTCTATCATTGAAGCGAGCGTATTGCATTAAAATACTGAATATTTATATTAATCAATTATTAATCATGGGGAATGTCATAGTTGAAGATAAGTGGAAGAGGGTAGAGTGGGGGTACTTGGTACAAAGCTTACCTTCCCAGATAAACCTACACTCCTAGAATTTCAACCAGCCGAAGTAGCTTTTAAACAATTATTATAAATGTATCACTTCACTACGTAAAAACTTCTGCTTGTATCAATTTAAAATTTTACGTGCCTGTTTCACTTGTACTTTAGACGATGTATATAAAGTTTGATTAAAATCGTTGCGTTAGAACGTAAGATATTGGTAAAAAGGTTGTTTTCTCTACTTTAAACGTTTAAAGTAGGCCCGCTTTAATAGTTTTAACCATCTTAATTAATTCATAGCGGTGTCGCTGTTAGTTTTCTAAAAAATTGTATTTGAAAAAAATGTTTGTCTCGTCGAATGGATAAAGTTCCTAAAAATACATTTAAATTTTAAAGCGCACGTTTACGCGAGCGTTACGCGCGAACGCTTGGGCAGACAACGTTGTCCAACGAACTCGTCCTGAGCATTGGTAAAATGAACATGTGTACCAAATTTCATCAAAATCGGTCAACTTTTACTCAAGTTATCGTCGTACGTTTCAGACGTATACGTTCAGAGCATATTTCGTTGAATGTAGGAAGCTCGCTACGCCGCTTCAACTATGTATAGCAACCAACAATGTAAAACACAATGTTATATGTAAACTCATCAAATAAATTTAAAGCAAGGGTATAAAGGATCAAAACAAAAATCGGATGTAGAGCGTCTTTGAACTTTTCCTTACTGAATAATTCCAAAATGGTGGTAGATAAGTTCAAATTAAAATTTTTTTAAAAATTTATGAAGGAATTATTTATTTTATAGCTAGGTATAATTGGTGTGAAATGCAGCTTAATCGGCGAAATAGTATCGACATTATTTAGTGGTAAAGTTTTAAATGTTCAAAAGTCGATCGCTGTGATAACAAAATGAAATTTGTGAATTTGTTTTTCTTTTAAAGAGGTATTGATTGGGGGCACATTTCGGGGCAATTAGAAAACTTTTCGATTTTTTTTTAAATTTTCCGCGCCGCACTACTTGTAAAAACTAAGTTTCTACTCTTAAGCTATAAAAAAGTGTGGGAGCTAAGCTGAGAAACAGCCATCCTGCTTAAAGCCACTAACAGCTGTTTAAATCTTGGTTTTGGATTTTTGGGTGAAAACAATACTTTTCTTTTAGGTAAGGAGAAGTAAAAATAATGTTTGACCATTCTACTCCCAAATAAAAATGTTTGGAACATGCAAAGAATTCTTGTGGTGCCTTGGTATATTAACGTGTATATTACAATATTCATAGGAAAATTTAAAAATATTCCTCTAGTGTTGCAATCTTAAAAAAAAGGGCTTTTTATTAATAACATGCCTATTCTTCTACTATTAAAGCTGGTACTGTAAAAGATACGGGAAAATATTATATTTTTGTTTGGTTATATTAAACATCGACAGGATTTGTTGCCTAGATAATGTGTCATTAGTCTGGGAATGGAATATTAGCAATAATTTGGTTTGATAATTCTGCCTAACGAATATATCTCGCATCGTATAATTAATTGTTACCATTTATGCTTCAGAGCTTTTCCATAATATGTAGTGTAATTATTTTGAAAAACGACATTTTTATTAGGAAAAATTAAATTTTTATTATTCTGATCATCAACATTTTTTTATAAACAACTTGTCAGATTTGTATGAATCTTGGATGTCAATGTTAGCCCAGAGATGGTCATATATTAATTTTCACCCTCTGCGCATATCTTTATGTTTCTTAACACTCATACTTGGAGTTATCACATTATACTTTATTTATACTTATGCAATGATTTTTACAGTGTTAGATTGTAAGAAAGCTGCATCAGTCACACTAGTATAACTTGTGGTTATCTCATATACAAATTAATATTTTAAATCTGTATCTAAGTATATTTTTTTCAAACGAGCTAGTTTTTTATTAGTATTTAGAAAATATTTCAAATTCTAAATATGGGCATAAACATTAATATTGGCTGTTAAAGGTTGCCAGATACACATTGATTAATGTGTTATAATTAAAATTCTCCTGCTGAATCTATTAATACTTGCTTAACTTATCCTCACGCACTCGTAATTTGTTACTAAAAATGGAAGCCAATGTAAGCTTATAGCTCGCTCCAATTATATTATTATTAAAAAGATTATTTAAAATATTTTTATCTTTCGTCAATCTATTCAGTTTAGATTATTGCAGAAATGCTTTCATGTCATGCTGGTTTGAAAATTGTGAGCCTCCCTCTTATGTTTGATCTTTCATTCGTTGTATTGTGCATGTTTAACGTAATATAAATTATCAAAAGTAAAACGTTAAAAAGTTATGCCTACACTAAAGAGATCTTCTACATAGTTGGTGTGATACCTTTTTTCAATTACATACGTGTGAGTAAAGCTACTGCTTTCTACAAATTCAAAGGTTAGGGAAAGCAGAAAAGCGAAGTTTTATATTTACATGCACTGCTTATCGTATATGAGTGCTAAATCCTCGTCGTATGCTTGAATACTTTCTAGATTTTATGCCAGAACGCAATATTCATCTTTCTGACAGTTGAAAAGCGTGCGATTTCCCCCTCTCCGCCTATTTTTCAAACATTTCAGGCACTTGTGAAGTAAAGTAAAAAACGTTTTTCTTTACGTCTGACAATGTTAAATGGTCCACGCGTATTTCATTTAAATACGATATCAAATTTTTTTATGATGAGATTAAATATATCATTAATTTGTAATACGCCTGGGGAGCATCGTTTTAAGGTTTTTATTTTTCTCTTAAATGTTGTAAATTATTTTAAAAAGCTTCTATATTTTACTTGTTTTAATTTGATATGTGGTAAATTAACATTAAAGTCTTGTACCAACTTGGCCTTCTTAATAAATCAATGCCATTTCATGCTTACTTTTGCCTTTAAGCTTACCGAAGGTAACGGAAGCTATGTGATTGTTCTGAAGAACGAAATTATTTTATGATTCTGATTTCAAAAATTGCAGGACAGCAATCCATTTCAGACATCAGGGAACATTTTTGGTTCTGAGTCTGTCTGTCGGTCAATTTTTGCGAACCAACATATTTTAAAATCCGTCCGATTTTAATCAAATTTGTATGGTACTTCATTTACGTATGGCTTCAAAAGTACTTATCTGATTTGCATGCAACTTTTACAGTTTATCGAAATTAACCCGCATATAGACCCAGATAATAGTTTAAATTAATCTGGGGCACAGTTAATCTTGCGCTCTTTAACGTTTTCTAAATTGATACTTTAATTCATGTAAAAATCAAAGTAATTTTGAGAGATTAAAAGAAGGGGGGAAAAATTAAAAACAAATAAGACAATAATGGTTTGTAAAAGCATAAAATCAATAAAGTATGTGATATAGGATGCGAGGAAGCTATGTGCCACACCAATTTGCTGTCTATTTTTATTTAGCTTATTTGGGTATTAGTTCTATTTAAAATATTAGCCCAGGAGAAATAGATTCTGACTAACATCGAACTAGGATTTGGTTTTTATGTTAAGTTTTTGGTGCCTTTTGAAAGTATGAGGTCGGCTAAATTCGGTCATAGCTTGGCAATAGACTGTTAAAAAAGGACTGGTGGAGAGTGTATATATTCTGCCCATTTGATTTTCATGGTGCTGTGTACAAAATTAGTTAGCAGACCAAAAAGCAAGTTGATGTTAGTTTGTCACTTTATAGGTGACCACTTTGATTTGGAATAATATTTGAATAACTAACCTTTCAAGTGACGCAGACAAACTTAGCCAACTACATATTCTTAAATGGCACAACAAATTTAACTTACTCCCGAACTTCTAGTTTGATGTTTGTCACACACTTTTTTCATGCTATATTTCTTATATACTATACATGAATCCATGAATTATCATATTATATAAACTATATAAATCACGTAGTTTGGTCATAATCAAAGATTTGATAACTAATTAAAGTGGTCTTCACTAAACAAACTATATTGTCATTTCATTGATTATGAACTGATCAATTAACCAATATCATTAATTTGTTTTTAGTTAGTTGTACTAAAATTTAGATGTAACGGTGCTAAATGGCAGTGACAGGGCCCTAGACAATTAAGTGTCATAGGTTGACAACTAACTGCACATGTAATGTAAGGGATATTAAGTCAGATTAATTATGGGTAGTAGCAAAAATATGCAAAGTATGCTCAAGGGTAAAAAGGATAACTCCAAACGTTGTTGATAAGTCTGAAATAACTGCTAAACTCTTCTTAAAAATTGGAAAAAAAAGATCAGCTAACCTATACTCCTGAGCCACTGCACCTATTACTTAGATGGCCTAGATATACGCTCTGGCACTTCATTAAACTTTAATGAGGACCGAAAGACATAAAATAGGGTTAAAAGCATTTGGAAGTCCTATTTAGCCTATAGTTGTGTTTTTAATTAAATAGCTAAACTTATTCAAACATTTATTTTATAGGTTTCTCCACAAAAAAATACATAATAGCTGCAGCGTTTTTAATTTGATAAAAGAAGCCATTATCAGTAACAAAGCTTTGGGTAATACCACTCGAGTTGAATTTAAGTCAGTAGTTTTGTTACAAAAAATAAGAAGAAAAGACCTTCATAATTTTGAGCCAAAGACTATCACTCAGCGCCTATCGCTTATGAAACGAAAAATTACTTACAAATTGAAGTGAAATCCCAACAAAAGCAAATTTTTGAGATCATTGGTTTAGCCAAGTAAGTTCTGCTAGGTCTAATTTATCTAGTACAAGTAAATGATGTTTTTATGTCCCCCTCGCTATACTCAGTCCCTCTCCTACTCAAACATTTTCTTTTCCGAATAACTCTTCACTATGCGTATAAATTTCCACTTGACAATTACTCTAATATTTTCTGACTTGACAAAAATTACTCCACAAAGAAGTTAAACAGTTTGCTGTTATTTAATGTATATTTTCCCTTTGGTTAATATTAAGTTTTTTAAAATAAATTTTAGTCTTTGTATCCTCGTACTGCATATAATAAATAGTGTTCTGATTATGAATAGTAATGATATCTTACAATTTTATCGAAGCTTCTTTTTATCTGTAAAAGGGTTGAAACCCTAAATATCTAGAGATAAGATAGATTAACTCTGAGTGGGCCCTTGAAGTATCCCCTCTACAACCATAGAGGATCTATTGTGGTTCTAATTCACCATCATAAACTTCCAACTAGTAGTTTATCTGTTCTGTTCTAATATTACATTTGTACTGTTTACCTAATTTAAAATGTTGATGAACTATTTTTTTATATTAAAAAACTATAAAAAAAAAATCTCTCCCCATAATTAATTTTAATGTTCAAAGCCAGCTTTTGACTTCTCTGTGATCATCTCCTGCAGTGAATATCAGTAAAATTAAGTTAGTATTAAAGAAAGTTCGTAAACCAGAAACATTATTTTGATGTCTATAAGAATTAATTCAAATGATCAAATTCAAGTGGATCACAGAAGTTAGCTACTCTTCTCACAAATAATGCCGTCTCTAAAGAGACAAAATGAAAGCATAAAAGGAAATTAATATTATCTAAATATAATATAACGGATGTCGGATGTCTTTGAAAATTATACCTTAATACTCAGTGATTATCAACATTTTTAGGTTTTGTTCACGACACCTTTACTGTCAGAAGCTTTTAACGGCGTCCTTAAATATTACAGATCATTCAATTATCTTTGTTGCATTTTTAATGATTATGAAATTAAACTGTTTAAAAATAAAAAAGGAACAAGTTAAAAGTCAGTGGTTTTTCTGCCACAGTACTGCAGAGATTTAACGTAGTTTTACCTCATACATAATTACTTTCTATTGTGTATTTAAAGTTTTATGAAAATTTTCCGTCGTTTTTTCCCCTTCCTCTTTTCCTTTCTTTATTAACGATTAATATTTTAATTTGTATTCAAGGATTTTTCTTGAAGTTTTAATTTTTCGGGTGTTCTTTTTTTTTTTTTTTTTTTCATTTGTGATTATTTCAAGAGGGGTGGTAGGTTGGGGTTTTGTTGGAAGGTGTTTTCATGGTTGAGGGAAGACTTTGTCTCTAGGTTTAGAAGGTAGGTCCACGGGGTCCTGGGTTTACGATTAGAATCAGGTAGTGAGGTCACAGTAGAGGGTTATCACCTGACCTCTAGGCTCGCTTTGCCCTCACTCCATTTCAAGCTCCTACCTCCCTTTAGCCTCACCGCTTGACCCCCTCACACTTCCCCGGGTCAATACCACCGACCGAAACTCCTCTTTCACTATCCCACCTTCTCCTCACCCTCTATTAAAATTAAATATATTCTTCACCCCTAGCAATCTGTTTCACTCTAAGTCTACCCAACACATTTCAACATCTTTTCACAAAAAAACTTAATTTAAAAAAAAAAAAAAAAAAAAAAAAAAAAAATCTCTTCTTGTTTTGTATTATTTTTAAATATAAAATTTGGCGCAAATCTTAAATAATTTATAAATCTTATCTTTATTTCATCTCAACTTTCCCTTCTCTTTACCTACTTATTTCACGTTAATTTTGTAATCTCTCATCTTTTTTTTAGCAAAATTGAAAAAAGGAAATGGAAAGAGAAAATAATACCAAAAAATAATTTAACCTAGTCCTATATTTTGTTTTACTTTTTTTTTCTTTTTTTCGCTTTTTAATTAAATGTTGCAGTGGTTGGAAAATGAAAAGCCTCTAAAAACCGAGACCTTCGTGTTGTTCTTTCTCCTTATTTTTTTAGAGAGCGAGGTATTTCTATTGGGAAAAATATATTTCAGGATATTTTTTATTATTAATTATATATACATGTTTATATTCTCTCTCTCTCTCTTTCTTTTTCTTTTTCTCTCTCTCTCTCTCTGTCTCTCTCTCTCTCTCTCTCTCTCTCTCTCTCTTTATATATATATATATATATATATATATATATATATATATATATATATATATATATATATATATATATATAATATGTGTGTGTGATTATTCTTTTGTAATCTTGAATATACATACCTATATATTCTTTTCCTCACCCTTAATGGAAAGTATTGTTTTCACCTAAAAAATCCGAAACTGAAATTTCAACACATTTATCCGTTTTGGATGTTACTAAGACCATTTAAGTGGTTTTTAGTAATATGTTCGTCTATTTGTCTGTGTGTGTGTTTGTTTTTCTGTCACGCATGACCCCCAAAATTTTTAAGCTAGAGCATTTTGGAATTACTTGAGAAGGAAAAGTTCCGAGGGGTCTCCGGTAGCTCGTTGCTACCCTACTCGCCTACCATAATGGAGGTCTCGGGTTTGATTCCCTACTCCGATTCTACTGTTGGTGTTCATCTGTTCATCCAGCATCTAAAATAGAAATGGGTAACTGCTTGTATAAAGTGGCGTCCTCCCGGTTACGAAAGCCAAATGACTAAGGTATCTACAGTTGTTGGAGTGACATGCCAACCCCGTGTCATCCATATCATAAATGTTTGTGTAAACCCTTTGGCAGGCTCAAACCCGTCACGGGCGCCTGTCCCGAGGCGCTCCGTGTCCGGCTATATATATATATACGGCACTCCGTATATATATATATATATAACAAGGGTTTTACACCCGAAGACGCAGGCCACTTAGGTGGGCCCATTGATCAAACCCGGGTTGGAGACCGAAATCTTCACACTCGTGAGAAGATATGGTCGTTAACCATGACTCCCCTCCTGGTTGTAATACAACCAGGAGTGTCATCATCATGGTTTCCAGGCCGAAACCTGGTGGCGCCACTCTTTCGAGGAGCTTCCCATTTGTTTAAACAATGCTGGGTGGACATTAAGCGGGGGGCCTGGTCCGGGAAAAGAACCCAGAGCTGCAGTCACCTTCTGACCCGGCCCGATGCTGCTTAACTTGCGTTATTACACGACAAGCGCTCTAGCCTCCGAGCCACCCAGGTCCCTCAGCGTACACTTCTTTAACATAAAAAAAAAAATAATAATATATAAACATTGCTTTTGATGGACTTTACATGTATGTAAAACGTACATGCTCTTTCATTAAGTGTAGACGGTACTTCTAGTTGTGTCTTTGCCATGGGACATTAAGGCGTACTATATACATTATTTGATTTTGCTCTATCCGAATCGTTCGTACGTTTTTGTTCTCGTACAAATTCGTTCACGATGTTCGTTAGCGTTAGGCCTTTTTATTAAGCAAAATACAGTATTTTTTCTTTGTCTACATTCTTATTATCTATAGTAAATAAATACATTTTAAAGAGATTAAATTATAACTATTGTCATCCATCTTATTCGTTATAACTGCACTATGGTCTAGAAAAGCCTCGAAGAAAATTTAAAAAACGTTTATTTTTTCAAAAGTTATCGATAAAAATGTGACGAAAAAAGGCCTTTTTTGACCGTAGCCGTGTTTTTTTTTTTTTAGGGAAAATTACCAATTTCCCGGTCCAAAAAACCGCATCGCCGTACGACAACCACAACAACTGATATAAAAATCCAAAAACAACTCCATTTTACCCTTTACCCCCTTTTTCGCCCTTAAGGGCTCGTCCAAAGTACCTCGTTACCGATGTTTTGTCAAGCTCATTTTGAATGTCCTACACGATAAAACCAAAAAGACCGCAATGCATAGTGAATATTCTCTAAATTAGCGCAGTAACTATTTATTCTTAACGTCTATTAGGTAAAACATGATTTGAGACAGTTTCGTACAAACTTTCTAATACATATTTTAAATAATATGGTCATCATTCTACTATATATTTTGATGTAAATGTCTCGTCCAACTCCTCACTTTCTCGAAAACTAAACTGTTCCTAAGAACCATTTTCATTGATCACAGGGCCGGTTCAAGGGTTTATTTTGGGACATGCGAAATCTAGATTTGGCGCCAATATGTATATCAATAAATTTTAAAACATAAACCTCACACACACACACACACATATATATATATATATATATATATATATATATATATATATATATATATATATATATGTATATATAAAAATTTATAGATATAAATTTATATATATCATAATTTTTTTCTTTTTAACAAAGTAAATTTGTGCAGCGCAACAAACATGAGGTTACAGAAATAAGTCAACAAAATATTTTCAAGACTATTAAGGCTCTACCGCTCTTTGAGGTTAAGAAAAACAGTAAAATTACGATTATACTGGTTCCAAGCAAGATATAAAAAATCTTATCACAGGCTTCATTCCTAATTTTAATTCTGCACAATTTGAGCCCTATTTCAACTTTTCATGATAAATAGTACAGGCGGCATATCAATACGAGTTTTATTGTTGTATTGAAATGCCGCCTATACTATTTATCATAAAAAGTTGAAATAGGGCTCAAATTGTGCAGAATTAAAATTAGGAATGAAGCCTGTGATTAGATTTTTGATATCTTGCTTAGAACCAGTATAATTGTAATTTTACTGTTTTTCCTAACCTCAAAGAGCGGTAGAGCCTTAAGAATTGGGGATTACATAAACAAACTGATTTATACAGGGTCATTACTAATGATGTTCATGATTTCAAGCGTACGTAAATGTAGTTTTATTATGATACAAAGATATGAAATGGTTACATTTTAAGTTTAAAAGTTTTATCACAGATATTGAGAACTATAAATGTTGGATAAGGGAACCCCTTGTGACATGCGTCAAACTTGTAGTCAAGCTCTGACGATCACTTCCAGTTGATTTCTTTTTACAAATGCAGCCATTTTTCTTAAAATTTAAGTTCCTCATGCGAATAGCGTGAATGCTAGGAGGTTCTTCTAGTTGCACACTAATAACTGAATGGTTAATGTGATAATCCAGCACACAAACACAAAATGTTTTCCTGTCTTTAAATTCAGCCATTACACAGCACTGACAACAATTGACTTAACAAACATCTGATACTTACCCAAACCAATGTAAACAAAACTTTATGAGTTTTTCTTTTTAGTGGTACCAACTGAAGTGGTCTTAAAACATATTTATCCAAATATTTTCAATCGAAATCTTTTTCACATTGCTCTAATTCTTTAATGTCATAGAGAAATTTGAAATGCTTGCTGTGGTTTTCCATGTGTTCAAACCTCTCTGTCATAGAATTTATAGCAGTGTCGAGGATGAAAAAAAAATTGACTTTAAATGATTCCTTCCCAGACTTCAAAGGTTCATCTCTAACCTAGTAAAAAAATTTTGGTTTTCTTAATTCTTTGCCTTACCACAAATTCATCACTGAATTCTGGATTGATTCCCAGGTTTTCAGCCGGTTCTGCTTTCGGTCTTCTCTTTCTATTTCTGCTTCACATTTTCTATAAAACATGCCCGAAGGTTTCTTTTTTCCCGACATGTTAACCAGACAGACAGAAAGAGCTGACAGTTGGAGTGTATCAGTGTATCTATTGCACTGGTTAACACTGGAACTGGAGTATATCTCTATTGCACTTATTAAAACTGTACTACAAGGTTAGGACACAGGACACTTTTTGCTGAGTCACTTCTGAAATACTCACTTTCTGTGTGTAATACGAAAATAAAATTAAATATGTAACACTTAAAAAATTTACGAAAAATAGAAAGATGTAAAAGAATAGAATAGAGATTTTACGATATTAACGAGCGGGAGGGCTAATTAAATAAAACTGACAAAAAATTAAAAATATAGTATGTAAAAAAGAGTTTAATAAGCTTTGATTTAATCTTATCTTTAGATGATTATCTAAGGTAGATAAGAATGCCAGGTGTCCCCTAGTGTGTTTAGACAGTGTTTTTATCACTTTCTATCTGGTTAAAGTCCTACTGTTCTATTACTTTCTCACTTTTTCTCAACTTCTACTCTCTCACTTATTTCCATATCTGCATTTTCATCCCTCTTATCTCCCTTACTACACACCCCTCACCCCTCCGATTTATTATTTTTTTTATTTAAAAATCAAAAACAACAGAATGATTTTGCGGTTCCGTCTACAGTTCATACTAATATTTCTGCTGCAATTATTTCTTACTGCTTCCCGTTATTTTATTAAATATAATATTATATTTATTTAATTCACTTTTTTTTAATTTTTAGTTTAAGCTACTTGCAAAAGATTGCTTAGCAAAAAATGTATAAGGAATCTACCGGCCTCGCCGGCGCCTCGTCCTAGGCGGCGCCACATGCGGCCGCATGTCTCGCATGGCCCTTGCGCCGGCCCTGATTGATCATCAAAATGCTTGACTTTTTTTCTTAGAAACACAGAATCATTATTTAAGACTGAATTAAATTCAATTACATTTTATTTATTTATCTGTTCAATACATTTAAAAAGTTTTTCACGGGGGATTGTTTATACTTCATTTTCGATTCTCATCAAAATTAGATTTATTTTCTCGATACATTGGAAACGAAATTTTTTCCAGGGAAAACAATTTATACTCTTAGATGTGTATTTAGTATTAAAATAAGCTACAGAGTTTTTTTTAGGGCATAGCGCCCCAAATTTTACAGCTTATATACATTTCTTATTTTTGCCTCGGGGTTAAATAGTTTTGACTCCACGTGCGTGCACAGTAGAGAGGTGAAAGAAATTAATTTCTTAAAAGACACATTTTGGTGTTATTAGGATGTTATGATGACCATAACAAATGGACATTCTTTCTTTTTGTACCGTAAAAGAAATTGTTACTGCTTATTATCTCAAGGGCATTTTATGACTATCATAAAGTAGGACTTTATTATGACTAAATAATTTGTAATTATAAAAAATGTGGGCCTTTTATAACTATGCTGCATTATAGCCATAGTAAACTATTAATGATGCGGCTATCTACTGTACACCAATATTTGAAGGAATTTTACCACTTTATACATATTTATATATTATTATTATTATTATTATTATTAAAGTTTTGTCTGTACATTGGTCTAAATTAATAAATGTTGGGCTAATTTTTCATTTCATATATTCCGAAAACCGAATCCGGCATTAACTCTTTTTGTGTAGCAGTAGTAGTAAGGTCCTAGTACTAGACGGGTCGGACGAACCACTTGTTCGAACCTAGCAATTGGGCCATCACTCAGGCCCTTTTTACTATACCCGTGGTAGAGAGTTCCAGGCACTTCACACATCATACCTCTGTACACTGTACCGCCGAAGCGAGTATGACGTGATCAATAGTGAGCCATATAAATCAGAGGAATCGAACCCACGATCCGTACTGCTCATGATTCAGTAATGGGCGAGCAGACGTGGTAAGTAAATTAATCCACACGGCCACGCTGGCTCTAAGCTCTTTTTGTGTAAGAACACATGTGTGTCTGTCGCCACCAGTCCGACTTTATAGGCGCAAAACTGGCTTAACGAACTCGATTTGTTTTCAGAGGTGAGCGCAAACATGTTGGGCTTGTTGTACTCTTGTTTCATCGAAAAATATTGAGTAGAACCAATTTTATTAACAATTTTGTAAAAAGAAAACAAATAAACACCAACAAAAATTAGGTTGACCCGCCATAACCAAAACCCATAGACGCGCGCTAATCAAAATATTTGGGTACTTCTAGACCACCTAGAGATTTGCGAAAATCCGAAAAGAAAAAAAAAAAAAAATTTATCCCCCTTTAAAAATTAAAGATAGCAGGCGCAATTTTAAAATTTTATTGGAGGCTTAACGGTAAGTCGCATGGAAAAGCAAATTGCACTAGTGGTAACTGATTTTAAATGATCTAAGTCTTCCTTTGGTCCTATGTCTTTTTGTCGCACCCCCATCGGTTCTATCCTAAAGAGAGATAAATTTGATATTTTTTACTTTATTTGTGACTTTGAACTCTTATGGCGGCCGCAATTGTTGACCGATTTAAATTCTGTTTGTGGTGCTTAAACCTCACACTAATGTTATTTAAAGTTATTAAATATTTACTGGTGCGACTGACTAGTAATTAAATAAATTCACCAATGGTTGATGATTGTTGTATGACTATGACTAGTCTGATTAATTTTGACTGCGTTTATTTTCTCATTTATAATATCTTTTTTTTTGGCATTGTTATTTATTAATATATTATACTTAGATTCGATTGGCTATTTTTTCATGTATATATCTGAATATACTCCAAACTACGATTTGGAGAGTTCTTAGTAATGAAAATGATGCATAGTATAGCCCTTATTCTATTCTTAAGGCCGGTATACACGGGGACACCTAGAGCGAGACAGTCTAGCGAGAGCGGTGTCCGATCTGTCTACACTGAGGGCCAAAATTTGGCTAGACCAGTCTCTGAGAGTAATCTCGGGGAGTGACCTTGAATAAAGTTCCTAGAGCAGTGTCCGGACTGTCCACACGGTGTCGAGTTTTTCTAATCTAGTACACTTCATTTGGTCTCCACATTCCTGATAGATTCACATACTGCCTTGCTTAGCATTACCATTTTATTCTATTTTTTTAAGTTTATCTATTTTCTTCATGTTTGGAATTATTATATCTTATTAATTTGAATATTTTGATAACACTCCCTTTCTATCATTTATTCATTCTATTTTTAGTGTTGATTTATATAAATGTAAATATATATACTATTTTAACTGAATATCAGCCACTCATAGAGTGACTCAACATGACCGTGTTGGTTGGCTATACGTTCACCTCGCTACCTCTAATATATTTTTTTATTATTATTATTTTACAATGTGGCTATTTCAACTTCGTTAGAGACTGTTTATTCATTAAACCTCTTACTCATCAATTTTTTAAAACAAAACTGTTGTCTAATTATATTTAAATATTTGTTTAAAAGTTAAATTTATTTATCTTTTTTAGTTCGAATAAATTTTAAACCAAAGTTTACTTCTATATATCTTTATTATTTTTCTTTACTTTTACAAAAAAAATGTATAATCTACCTTTATATATTTTATTTATAATTATTTTATTACGTCAATATTTTATCCATTTACGTGTGGATTTGAATGTCATTTTCCTCTTCCCTAGGGCTTCATCGTGGCTGATAATATCGAGACGAAACATTTCATTAATAAAATATAAAAATATTCTAACTCATTAAATAGATTCATAGTACGTCTTCAAACTACTTTAAAGTACTTGTAATAAAATAATTTATAACGAAAAAAAAAAAATAATGGAGGGATACTGATTTCAGAATAGCTGGTAGAAATAAAGTTGTATCTCCTAAATATGCTCTTGAATTTTAATATTTAGACTTGGGACACCCTGTATATATATAATAGACATAGACATTAACAAATGTGGAACAATACATCAGGAAAATGGAAGGAACGCTGCCCTCCTGCGGTAGTATAGGCATTCTGCTCTAGCTAAAAAGTTTCACCTAGCTGAAACTGACCTAGACTGAATGCTAGAGCAAACTGAGAGGTGTCTACACGAAGAAATCAGACACTGCGAGCGATGTCAGCTAGAGAGAAGTGGGGGTGATCTCGCACTACTCTAGGCGGTGTCTCCACTGTGACACTCGATCTAGACACCCACTCTAGCATCAAAAGTGTCCCCGTGTATACCGGCCTTTAGAATGATTTGGAAACAAAACTATTTAGGCATTTCATTTAATTTCTAGGCCTAAATGATAATATGAAACATAGCCACTAATACCTAGCATTAGCTCCGCATGGGGTAAAGGCTAGTATAATATATACAATATACATGTATATTAAAGGTATATAATGAAAATGTGAATCTGAGTAACAGAAGCCTAAATGCTAACTAAGAGAAAATAAAATGTATTCTAATAATAGCAATTAAATTAAGATGATAATGGAGGTTTATTGCAATCATGGTAATTGCCGGAAGGTAAATAATAAAGGTATGAAATAATTATCTAGATAAATATGTAATGAAGTAATATTAATTACATTAAGTAATTAACTGAATAAAGACCATAAAACAAGCGATTTAATTAAGGTGATAGAAAGAAATTAAATAGAGAATAATAATTAAACAGCCATGTAATAATCTAATTACCGAAGTTTTACTTATTCTATATATATATATATATATATATATATATATATATATATATATATATATATATATATATATATATATATATATATATATATATATATATTTAGTACTAAGGGTAGAATTTTATTTCCCTGCATAATATTTTTGTATTTATTAAGGAAGAAAGATTACGCGTGGAATGATATTTTCTAGTGGTTTTGACACACATACATTCCAAAGTAGATAAATTATTTTAAATCTTTTACCTTGCTAAATATATTATGTTCCCTTAATACATAATAGAATAAATTAACATTTTTTGAAGATAGTTTTATTGCTTTAATTGAGGTAGGATATGTTTAATGTAATAGCTATACATTAGATTTTTTTTTAATTTTCTTAACCACTTAACAGTGAAATAGCTGAAATGGTTCATATATACTATATACTATATATATATATATATATATATATATATATATATATATATATATATATATATATATATATATATATATATATATATATATATATATATATATATAACTTTGGAATGAGTGGGTGAATGAAGATAAATCTGCCGGCTAAGAAAAGAGGGACGGAGAGAGAGGAAGGTTTTCAACAGTATGAAGTTAATATGTCTATTTTAGGACTAACAAAGCTTCTTTGTTAAGCAAGGAAATTGTCGAGTGAAACCATGTCCATAGTCTCACGGTTGATATATACATCTCGTCCTGTTATCTTGTTAATATGCTGTCAACGTCCCACTTTAAATAATTGTCTTTTACCTCGTCTTGAATCAATTACAAATGCATTTAATTGACACTATAAGCGGTCTTCTCTGCTTTAAAACTCTTGAGTATGCTATGCACATCATCTTAAACGACAAGGTTATTTCGTTCACTTATGTCACATTTATTTTAGCATTAAATAAAAGTGCGCAGAAGGTATAAATTAATATAGAATCATCTGTGGGCTATTTTTAACAAACCATCTAAATTTCTTCAACCAGGGATGAGTACTTTTAATTATATAAGTGATAATAAAAAATAGTTTGCTAATTATTGTGGTTTATAGCTTCCTCACGCCCTATTATTAAACGATGGTTAAATGGCAATTGATAATTTTGTTTGAACCTGTCACTATATCCAGAAGATCCACACTTATTTTTACTCAATTTTAATTGTATGCAGAAAGGTGAAATTATTATGGGACTAAGATCGGACGCCAAGATTGAGACGGCAGATCCACTAGCTTCGGGCAGGCCAAGTGCGTCATAGTAATGCCCTGCCCTGCTCTGCGTCTTGCATGTTTAGTGTGGTTTAGGGTTGGGACATCGATAGCTAAACATCGATAGCTGAACATCGATGTATTCGACACATCGACATCGAAAGGACAAACATCGATGTTGCCCAAAATATCGAAAGAAAACATCGATGTTTTCGATACATCGACATCGGTCCTCCAACCCGACGAGCAAAAAAAAAAAAAAAAAAAAAAACACCCCTCGTTTCCGCTCCCGATATTCGTTGTCGCCGTTTTTTGGTGTCCAATACATCGTTGACATCGATCTTTTCGATGTTTCAGGCAAACATCGATTTTGTCCGATACATCGAAAGATCAACATCGATGTTTTTAAGTTCGATACATCGATGTTTTCGATACATCGACATCGATGTCCCAACCCTAGTGTGGTTTCTTATATTTCTACGGTTGAATAAAACTTTGCTGCACTGGCCTGCGTCGTCTGTGTCTCAAAATGCGCCCGCGTTAAAAGTGGGCTAATTATGATCTGCCATCCAAATTAATTAAATTGAAACAAGTAGTTTTATTGGATATATATTGGTTCGCTATAATGTTGACGGGCAGACCGACTGACAGATACTAAACCAAAAATGTTACCTGATGTCTGAATCGGATTTTTGTCTAGGAATGTTTAATTACGGAGTTAAAAGAAAGTCGTTATTCAGAATTAACACAAATCTTCTGTTACCTAAGATAAACTCGAAAGCAAACATATAAAATAATATTTAAAAATATTTAGTGTCAAAATAGAATTGTTTAATTACCATGGTATTATTAAATACTCTGCCAATTAGTGTGGCACATAGCTTCCTCGCTCTAGTACGCAAAGAAAATATCAGTTAGAAATAGTCGGTAAGAAATAAAAATACCTTGATAAATTATTAGTCTTAAATTTGAACATTTATCGTAGAAACAAAGCCTCCAACATGCGCCAAATGTTAGCGCACATATAATAAATTTAATAAACAAATAACGCAGCAACTAAATCGTAGAAACCGCTATATAAACAGTTTTTTTTTCAATTCTACCCCCCTCAAAACTATAAATAACACAAAATAGAACGTAACAAAAATTAATCTATTATTCAAGAGCTTTTCAACGATGTACATCATATTATAAAAGATTAACTTTGACATTTGTACCCCTGTACTTTGAATTAACAAAATTATATTTTTAAAAAAACAAACATTACTAAAGGGCATTAATTTAACTAAGAAATAAATCTAAATAAAAAACCTAATAACAAAAAATATTATTTAAACCCTTTAAACTACAACAATATTATAAATTAGTACAAAAGTAAGTGTACAAAATTTGTAAAAAATAAACAAATAAAATAGCTTTAATGTAGGGGAAAGTAGGGTAAAACCGGGTACCATAACTGTTTTCCCCATTTATGAACTCCTGGGCAACGAAAAAAAAAAAAAATCATTTACTAATTATTTTCTTTAGGCACATTTGGACTACCAAAAACCGAAAAATTTTGTCCAAAAATCCAAAATTTAACCGAAGGTTAAATTTTGGTAGAAGGTCCTGAGAATAAATTTTGTAGATAATGGTAGGGTACTCTAGAAAATTAATAGTTTTTAACTGCTATAGCCAAATAATGGTTAATTTATTTATTATTTATAAAACATTAGTCTGACTGAAGTGACATTTTCACAGAAGTCACGAACAAATCCTCCCTCTCCCTCATAAGCGTTACATTGCTTATGAGCCCAGAGGTTGAACTCGTTACACCTTATCCACCCTTCTCCAGAAGCACAGTCAGAGTAAAGTTCATTACAAACGATATCATTTATTGATTGTCAAAAAAACTATTTGAAAGTATTATAATAAACAAAACCGTTGTTATTCACCGTACAAATATAATATGGGGTAATATCGGGTACTACCCGGTTTTGCCCTTCCTATTGGTACCCGGTATTACCCCAAGGGGTGCTTTAAAAAACAAATGGCTGTCATTCATCAACAGGTGATTGCAAAAATCTCACACTGGTGTCTAATTATTCCATTTAAACTATATATTAAAGAGGTTTAATAACCACGTATTAAATGTAAGGGCTCTTTGCTATCAACACAAACAAAATCTTGAAAAAAAAAATAAAAAAAAGTTGAAATACATGCTGAATAAAACAAACGATGTTTCGACTTTTATTAATTATCAAAAACCAACTGAGAGGCATATAGGACTGAGTCGACTGCATCACTAGATAGATAGAAGCATTAGTTTAGGAAGAATTGAGGTACCCGGTTTGACCCGTGTACCCGGTTTTACCCTACTTTCCCCTACATATTAAGGCCTTTCAAATGATATACGATATTATCATATAATATTAAAAAACAAAAAAAGTGGTCACGTGACACGGCACACGGGAAAAAGTTTACTCTCATGTTCTCAGCAAATAGGATAAACTAATAAAATAAAATATATTCTATTTAAAGAGCATTAGTGTGAGATTCAAGCGCCTCAATCAGATATAAAACCGGTCAACAATTTCAGAAACTATGGCCATTCAAAGATAATAATGAAAAAAATACAAAATGATCACCATCTAATAAACAACCGATGATGATACGACAAAAAGTCATAGGACCAAAGTTGTAGATCTTTTAAAATCAGTTACCGCTGGTGCTATCCCTTTTCCAATACGACTTACCGTTCAGCCGCAATCATCCCCCAAAACAGCTTAAAAATCAAGTCGGCCATTTTTATTTTTTTAAGGGGGGAAGGAGGGGGAAAAGTGAACTTTTTAAAATTATTTTGGTTCACAATATGGACGATGCGCGTCGAATGGCGGAAACAGCAAGTCTCTAGCTCTTCTGGAAGTGGGTAAACATTAATATCGGCCAGGGAGTCAGTTGGCCATGCTGCTTTATAATATATAGACATATTAATTTAGCACGATTTAAAGTGCGCAGACGGTTGAATTCGACAAACCATACAAATTTCATAAAATTCAGATGGTTACTTTTAAAGATATTGCTGTAAATAAATGTAAGTTTGTGATCATGTGGAAGATAAACAAATATGAGCAGAAGATTGAAACTTATATGGGACCAACAATGGGCTACTTATGACCTACCACCCAAATTTCATTAAAATTGGTCGTGTATTTTTTAAGATATGGTGGTTCGCAAAAGTTGAGCGACAGACCGACAGACAGACACGGAACCAAAAATGATGTCTGAAACGGATTTCTGTCTTGGAATGTTTTTAAATGGGAGACCTACAATTTTTTCGCTCTTCAGAACGATCACAAAGCTTCCGTTATCTTCGGTATGCTCGGAAGCAATACGTTTTCTGAAAAACAGAGCGGTAGAAATATGTTAATAAATGACAAATGTACTTATACGTCTACACATGTTGAACTTCTGTTGGAAACCGCGTTTCAAAACCTATTATCAAAATCAGTTTAAAGAGAGTTTATCGTAGGAACCATTAACAACGTAACGAGAACATATCCCATATGTAATTGGATAAAACATGGTTTTCGCAACCTCAAATCCGTTCTCCTTGGGAATATCTAGATATATTATTTTATTTACGAAAGATCTTCGTGTTAGTTTAAGCCTATATAATATATAACACTTATTTTAAATACGCTTTTAATGCTTTGAAGACATAAGGGAATAATTGTAAGACAACGATCAATCATTAAACTAAAAGATAAAATAGTTTGTCAATTTCTGTATCACAAAGCTTCCTTGCTTCTATACATTTACAAATAAAATTGTTTTTTCCAAGTTGAAAGAATGACTGATAGACAGATTTGGGACCAAAAATGTTTGGACCTGATTCCCGCATTGGGAACACACCTTTGTTAGTTATTAAATATTAAATGTGAACAGAAGGTTAAAATTAACATGGCATCTAAATTTCATCAAAATCGGATAAACTGTTTTTAAGTTATCCTGGTTGAAATTATTAAACGACAGACTCAAGACCAAAAATGTTTTCCGATGTTTGAAATGGATTTCTTTCTAGGAATTTTTTTTTTAATTTGGAAACATAAAAAACATTCTATTCTTCAGAACGATCACAATGCTTCCGTTACTTTCGTTAATCTCGGAGGCTAAATGAAAAGTGGGACAAGAAATAAAATAAAAATAATAAATAAAAAAGTAAGGAGTGGGTTTTTAAAAAAAGTATTAATCAATCAAAGAACAATAGAAATTTAAAAGGTAATATTGAAAATAATTAATATAGAACAAAAAAAAGTGATCCCTCAAAATCGGTCAATACTTTCTTATATACATTGTAATACTGATGTTTAATTCCATAATACCTAGTTAACTTAATTTAATAAACATACTTAGAAAGTACTCAACCGATAGTTGTTAACGTTTCGGTTTCGATTTAAGTAGGGCATATTTATTTTTATCAATATTCTGGTAACTGGAGCTTCTCTTAGAATTTATATTGTTGATTCGAATTTAAACTGAATACATTGACATTATCTATATATTTTTTAAATCTAAATCGTAGGAAACGATTTTATGAGTAATATTTTTTACTTTTTTAAATTGGGCAAGTAGTTTAGGCTCCACGCGTCTTTAACGTCAATTGAATAGAGACTGACTATTGTTTTGGAAATTAGAATTTGGTTTTTCTTTCTATTTTTCAGATATTAGCTGTTTTCTAACTTCGGAGTTATCATTTGGCTGTTTTCTTTTACAAAATTTATAGCAGCATTTAAAGGAAGACTTACTTGGAGGACATGCAGTTTTTCATTTAATTACCAGTTTAATTCAGTACATTGTTTTCTCTAGATGTCTAACCTTCTTGGAAAATATAAGTAAGGAGTGATAGAGCCACTTAGGAAAAAAAATTATATTTGACCTTAAAAAAACTTTCCTACATTTTTATGAAAGTTTCATTAAGCAAAGTGATTTTTTCACTTTAGTTTCTATTTGAAGTGGTTTTAGCTAAAACAAAATCCCTTTATAGAGGTCCCAAAAGCAGGACCTTGTAGAGGATTAGAGTGCTCCCTGGTGAGACCCTAAGGCCTCAGCTACGATACAAGTGGCAGACCGGTGAGCGGTGTGGGAGGCAAAGTGCAGATCGGCGCCGCTTACGTTTATATTTACATTGAGTACATTGGATGTAGGGGATGTCTGTCTGAGCAAATAATGTTGACGCTTGCCGCTTACCGCTCACCCCAGACATTAATTTTTGCTCACCGGACAGACTTTTCTGTAGATTATAGAAACTTTCGTCAAGAAAAACAATAGGGCAGGGAACTAGTGTTTCTCGCTCTTATCTTAACCAGCGCCGCTTACCGCTCTGCCACCCACATCTCACCAATCGTATCGTACCCGAGGTCTAAAACCAAAACACCGACTTTTATCTTGATTCCATTCCTAGAGAAGTGGATTTTAATTAAATAATCATATCACATTAATAATCATATTATTTGATTTTATCAGGTGTTTTTATATCAAAACGGAATCAAATGGGGAAAATCCAATCAAGATTACTAATGGTGTTTGGCTTTTTTTAATAGGCTAATAATGCGTAAGATGGGCAAAATTATAATATTATCTTCTCCGACCCTTCTTCCGAAGCAAAAGCCTCCCTTTTTAAGGGGCTGTTGTTTAGTGGTATCATAAACAAGTATCGCTACTGATTGTTTCATGCCCATACTACCCGAGCTGTGGTAAATCGCATTACTTTCTCTAGGCTCTTCCGTCATATTCATAGTTAATATTAATAAGGCATTACTTTCTGCTTTTTGACACTTATTCAGATCTTGTTTATACCTGTCCTTTTGAGATTGAGTAGTTTCAGCAGCTCAGTAGGCTTTGTCAGTGTCTCATCTACAACTTCTATGGTACCTGGAATTACTCTTAGACAGCCTAATATTTCATACTCCCAAGTCATCCAATTCGTTTTTCTCTGCGAAGAAGGCTAACTTGCACAATTATAAGTGACTCCATTTAAGTTTTATCTTGACAAAAATTAATATGTAAAATTTTTGAATAATATATAAATGACAGATTAAACGAAATTAAATATGAATTGTACCAAGCAAGACGAAGTTAAAAATTTAAGAGCTAAACACAATTTATTAACTAACGCCCTGACCTGGGCCTGTAACCAGTTAAATTTACATTCAAAATATGTTCTCTTTTAGCTCTTAACAAATTAAACTGAACTTATTAAATATATTTTTTGAAATGTCATTTCAAAATGAATAAGAAAAGAAACCAGTGTTGTCTTTAACAGAAACTACTTGTTGTGTAATAAAATCTAATTCCAATACTTATTGATCTATCAATTACAGAATCAATCAGTTTTAGGGTCCGTAGCTAAAACCAAGGACCCTTATATTTTCCTGCGTGTGTCTGTCTATCCGTGTCCGTCCATCTCTCTGTCACCTGCTCTCACGGATACACCTTTCGTCCCATCACTTTGAAATTCGTCATTTATGTGTATAGTACCTACCCACACATTTTAAAAATATAGCGACTTAAAAAAATTATTTTTCAAAAACAATTACGGTAAATAAACTTAAGGGTTAACAAATTTTTTTTTTTTTTTGGAAACCGTGTGGGGTATCATATGAAAGGGAACGTCGAGCTGATTACAAAAATATATAATTTTTTGATATAAGCTTTGTCAGGACGAGCGTAGGCGAGTTTGAAGTGGGTGTGAAAAGTGTCCCCCCCCCCACCCCTTCTATCTCGCTTATGTGAAGTGCAAAAAATCTGAAAAAATTCCTGAACATTTTTCGAACAAAAGTAAAGACACCACTTTTTGGAAATTTCGAAAAAAATAATATTTTATTTTTTATTGACAAAATAAGTTTATATTATAATTATGCTCTTTTCGATGTATTTATATGTTTATAGTCCGGTTCAGAGGCAAAAAATACTTTATCAGAAGTTTGTTTATGTGTTTTGAGAATATCAGACCCATAGGATAGTTCAAAATAGGCTTTTTAAAATTTTAAAAAGCACCATCAATTGGTACTACTTAAACAATAATTCAGTGTTGCATACGGACCCTCGCTGTGTGCTGACTAGCTCTCACTTGACCTGTTTATTTGAGATTACTACTTTACTAATATGAAATAGACTATTTTATAGGAGGTAGAAAAATGAATATATAAGTTAAAGAAGAGGTGTTAATAGCTAACAATTTATTTTTAAATATAATTCGTCTGTTAATTAAAATAAATATGTTAGTAGAATTATTTATACCAATAAACTCAATATGTATTTTTATTTTGTATATTATACTGCTGAAAAGCAAATAAAGTAATAAAACCTTTGATCCTTTAAAATACACTTCAGCTTAAAAGTGACAAAATCAAATAAATAGACAGGAAGAATCTTTATTTTATTTATATAACATCTCTATCTTTGAGACCTCTCTTTAATTAGTTTTAGCTTTTATAAAAAGTGTTTGTGAATTACAATACTTCAATTAAAATATTCTCAGGTACTTTGGTTTTTTAAATACTTTTTTTACCCAATTAAATCCATTAATCTTTTGACCCCAAAGTTAAGGGAAAAGTGTATAAACGAAATAAAGTAATTGACGAATGATATAATAGAAGGTTCTTTGGATTTTAGTTCACTTGACATTTGCCCTACTAAATAATACAGTAAGCTTGAAGTTTTTTTTACTGATGTTAATTAGCTAATGAATTAATTTTTAACTAAAATAATTTCCATAACTATATATCTACATTTACAACGCCACATTTAATAATATTACATGTACATTCACTCAATCAGTATACAGTCCATATGTAATGCTTCTTAGTATTAAAAGTTCAGTTTATATTTTTTATTAATAAGTTTAGCTTTAAAATACAGTCATTTCGTATGTAGTGAGGTTTGTTTCCTTCTATCTAATTCTTATTGATAGTAGGGTCTAAAGGGAAAAATTAAAAACTCTCTTTTGCTATATTTCGTCCCCTCTTTGGGTCATCTTCAGGCTAAAATAGTTATTTATGCACCTAGGGAGTAAAGTAAGCTATTACTCCCTGAGCGAAAAAGTTGGTTCTTGAGGCGAAGCCGAAGGAACCATGGTCCCTAAATCCCGAGGCGAAGCCGAGGGAATTAGACTCTTTAATAACTCTAATTAGCTCTAATTAGCAAAAGAGCAGAGTAATAGTTATTTATGCACCTAGGGAGTAAAGTAAGCCATTATTCCCTGAACGAAAAAGTTGGTTCTTGAGGCGAATCCGAAGGAACCATGGTCCCTAAATCCCGAGGCGAAGCCGAGGGAGATAATTATCGCGAGGGGAATAATGGCACTTTACTCACGAGGTACATACAATATTTTATCTCCAGTAGGAAGAAAATACACATTTTCGTCCATTGCACAGTTTTTATTTATTATTTTAATAAATAACAATAATTTTAAGCCCTTTAAATAGCAGATATAAGAGATTCAATATTAAAAACAAAAAAGAATTGGAATTAAAACTCAAATAGAAGGTTATTTAGATGCAGGTTATAAACAAAGATAAACATGGTCAAAAAAGCGCAGTGCCAACCTGGTTTCAACAACTTCATTACATTAGCCATACATTTTCTACTATTTATAAAATAATTATGTTGCAATCATTACTTTTTTGCCCTACTTTACTTTTTCTCCCTACTTTTTGAGTTCAGGGATGAAAAGACCTGTTTTAGTCCCTCTAAACTAATTCAAAATCATAACTTTTTCCCCCTACTGGAGATAAACCTCATTTATTGTCAGTAAACCTTTATTTTCCTAGACGTGACTCCAGCGATAGACGCTCAAGCGATATTCGCTTGGCGACTATTGCTGAGGACTCCTCTTCTGAGTTTGCATGTAACCGTTTTCCTAGCCGAGCGACTCTTAACATGCAAACTCAGGAAAGAGGAGTCGTCCGCGGCATTCGCTGGACGACTATCGCTGGAGTCGCTTCTATGAAATCGTACCTTAACTCCAGTAAATTTGTTATATTTTGTAAAATAATAAATAATTAAATTGCTATCTATATCTACCTGACTAGAAGATTACTGTTCCATCCTCTTGATGCAAAAAAAGACTGCCAAGTGGTGTGGCACATAGCTTCCTCACATTCTATCACGTACTTTATTGATTTTATACTTTTAAAACCCATTATTGTCTAATTTGTTTAATTGTTTCCCCCGTTTTTTTAATCCGTCAAAATTGTTTAGCATTTTTTTTACATAAATTTAAGTAACAATTTAGGGAAAGTTAAAGAGTGTAGACGGTTCAAATTAATCTGTGGTAATCTACGGGTCACTTTCCATAAACTATAAAAGTATTATACAAATCAGATAAGTTCTTTTGAAGCTATAGGTGTAAATTAATGTTTGTTTGTGCGCATGTGGAAGAGAAACAAATTAGCGCAGAAGGTTGAAACTTATATGGGACCAACAATGGCCTGAAATTTCATTAAATCAGACGTAAAGATTTTATGATATGTTGGTTCGCAAAAATTGAGCGACACACAGCCACGGAACCAAAAATATTCCCTGATGTCTGAAACGGATTTCTGTCTTGGAATTTTTGAAATCGGAGACCTAAAAATGTTTCGTTCTTCGAAACGATCACATAGCTTCCGTTACCTTTGGTAAGCTCGGTAGCAAAAGGAGAATATAGAACACTAACTGATCTTTTGCTAATATAAGAATTATACTGTTTCTTGACGTTAGTTTATAAAACTAACAAATTCATAGCGGTTTTTTTTAACTTGATTAACTACTAACGCTAACGTCAAGCAAAATGGATTCGTCCATGCATTAGAAGTTAATCTAATGATGAATTGAGTTGAGCTAGAAGTCATGCAAATTAATTAGTTCATACTTAACTTAGTCAAATGAGTTAGTACTCCAATGTACCCTTTCTTCTTACTTTATAAGATAACAGAGGTGTGATTTAAGTTAAAGAATGAAGGCGTACTAATTACTGGCACAGTTCTCCGTCTTCTAATTAGAGTGGGGAACTGTTAAGCTTTAAAGCACAGTTGGGTTTGGTCGTAGAAGTGCCATACAGACGGGTAGAAACACTATTTCCAACCTGACCCGAATGCTTAACTTACCTACCTTTACACAAACTTTTCTCTCCGTTTCTAATATGAACCGTTAAACTATTTCATCCTTAGGGCATATACATGTTAGAAAGAAGAAATATTTACCAATATTATTTACGCAATCGTAATCAAATGTAAGTTAATAAATAATTACCTCGTTTTTATGTCATTATTTAATATGCAAACGTAAAATAATAGTTCATGATAAAGGATAAAAGGTTTTTATTAGCTTATTTGTTTTCCAGTAGTTTAATATATAAAATTTTGAGTTTATTGGCTAACACACACACATTATTTGTATTTACTCATAAACTTAATATATGTAAGGAGAAAGTATTAAAATTTTGTTGCGTTTACACGTTTTTAGGTCCCCTGAGTCAATAAAGCAGTTTTTACAACATTTCTGGCGGTATCTGTGGAGACGCTTGGAGTTTAAACTGCTAGGTCTATTTAAATGAAATTTGGCATGCAGGTCTAGAAAAATCATACTCCTAGGTGAGAAATATATTTAAATTGTAAATTTGGAAGCACATCCCCCCAAAAATTCTGAAACAAATGAAAATATTTTTAACTACAGTTCGACGATTTTGATGAAACATTCCTAAATTTTGGTACATTTAAATACAAATCGAATGGTATCAGGCGTAGTCCTTAAAAGATCTAGTTTCCGAGATATTAAGTTAGTTTACGAGATGAACATAAGTGAATTTACAATTGAAAACAAAAATTAAACAATAACCTGTTAAACTTTTTAAATATATTTAAAAATAAACCAATTAAATTAGATATTATTGGGATTAAAATACAGAATCATCTGTATGCGATTGCTTTGTTCAATTTAACGGACCGATTTTTTTTTTTCGTCAGAAGAATTACATTTCAAAATATATAATTAAAAGTTAGTAAGGTAAGTTATTTTTCTTTTTACGTGATTTTATACACTTTTACCGAATACCTACAAAGCTGAAATTTCCACTCGGATTATGTAGATGACAATATAAGAATCAGTCATTTGTTAATTGATTGATGGATTTATCAATTAATTTTTTCCGGGGGTCTTTTATACCCGAAAACGCAGGCCTCTTGGGTGGGCCCGTTGAACAAAACCGGGTTAGGAATCACACTCTTCACATTTGTGTGAAGTGTTTGGTCGTTAACCATGTCTCACCTCTCGACTGATAGCGAACCGAGAGTATCGATCATGGTTTCTAGAGCGAAACCAGGTGGCGCTACTCTTTCCAACAGCCTACCCATTTATTAAAAAATTCTGGGTGAACATGCTGGGGGCCCGATCCGGAAATTGAACCCAGAGCTCTATGGTCAGGTGGACAACTATCCAACTACTGACCACGCCCGATGCTGATTTTCTTAACTGATTTGAAGCGCTCTCTCCTACGAGCTACCACTACCCAGGCCCCTAAAATTAATTAATTGAGTTGACATTTAAACACAGACTTTAAAACTTGTGGCAGTGGTTTTCTTTGAATTAAGAAAATCTATTAAAGCTTGTCATATATTTTTGGAACGAAGTTCCTTATGGCACGTTCTGGAGCCCGGGAGTGAATCCGAAAAAAACGACCAAAATCACCGTCACAAAATAACCGTCACAAAATAACCGTCACAAAATCACCGTCACAAAATAACCGTCACAAAATCACCGTCACAAAATAACCGTCACAAAATCACCGTCACGTTAAAAGCGTCACGAAATCTACGGATGACGATAGCTTGTGTAAATGTTGACCAAGTTAGTTGAAATTTGGTACACATGTTCATTTTACCAATGCCCAGAACAGGTTCGTTGGACAACGTTATCCGCCCAAGCGTTCACGCGCAACGCTCGCGTAAACGTAAGCTTCAAATTTAAAATTGGAATTTTAGGACGGGAAAAAAATCTAACTTTATCTATTTAATGAGACAAACAACTTTTATAAATAATTTTTTTTAGTAAAACTAACACCGACTCTGCTATGAAGTGATAAAGATCGCTAAATTTATTAAAGCGGACCTAAACGTTTTAAATAAAGAAAACAACGTTTTTAACGATATCTTACGTTCTAACTTAACGATTTTAATAAAACTTCATACACATCGTCTAAAGTACAATTGAAACAGGCATGTAAAATTTCAACCTGATACAAGCAGCAGTTTTTTTACAGTGACGTGATATATTTTACAATTTTTAAAAGTTGATGGTTTAAGTGTGGGGTTTGTAGTTAGTCTAGGTGGAATATTAAGAATGTAGAGTGACTCCCCCTCAACTATACTTGGTTTGGCATCCTTTCGTGCGCAATCCCAACTCATCTATCTTTCCATCTCTCTTTCTCACTATACTCTCTCTCTCTTACTCCTTCTTCCTGTCAAACTCGCAATTTATCCACAAAACAACGCTTTTTTTCAATTATTGTTTCTATCATTGAGAAAAGTATTCGTATATTATTTAAAATGGAATGTGCACCAAGAGAATCGTCAGAAATTGACAGTGTCGACTGTGTTAAATTATTAACCAGTAAAACTAAATATATAAGTATAAATTGATGTAATAAAATAATATTGCTCATTAGCGGATCAAGGGATTTTTGTAATAAGTTTTATGTAATAATTTTACTAATAATAATTTTCTAATTCAGTCAAAAATATTTATTGGAACGAGTAGTTAGCAACATATACGTACTTAGCAGTGTGATTTTATATTTAATGAAAAATGTAAGGAACTTCGTTCCTACCGGGTGTCCCGCGACACCACACGTGTTTTTTTTTTTTTTTAATTTACATGTTTTATCTATCATTGATATGAAATATGTTGAACTTCATCATGATTCATTCTTTCTTGGATAGATTAACCAGAATTGGAATTACTCGTAGATTTCAACTCTCAAAGAGATTCTTGGAAGGGGGGGGGGGGGGGGGGGGAGGAAAATTGATAAGGTACCTAATACTGCAGGTACTTATTTAGATTGTTACTTTCCTGTTTTTTTAGAACATAAATGACTTTGACTAAGGGATGTTTAGTCTAATGTACTTTGGGACCAAAGAATATCACACTTCTGTCTTATAAGAGGAGTAACAGTCTAAAAAAGAACATTCCGCATACCTTCTTTAGATTGTTACTCCTCTCTTATTTTTTTTAAGGGGAGTTACAACAGAGACGGAACTAGACCTGCTGAGGCCCGTGTGCAAGATTTTTTTTGAGGCCCCCTTCCAAGGTGACTAAATATTTTTGTCCCCTCATTTTTAGGGTTTCCAGGATATCCTAGAAAAAATTTTGCATGCAATTAATACTTTAAAGAATGGATTTCGATTTCATGGCTCAAAATAAGTACTTTTTATTTTTGAAATTTGTTCTTAGATCTTTTGCCGTAAAACTTGAGTTGAAAACTCATATTTAAAAACTTCAATGCTTGGAGGAAAAATGCCACTATTAAATAGTTCTTATGTTAAGCAGAACTAACTCTATAGACTCAAAAATATGTCATATGTCTTCATTCAAGTTAACTTTTTCATATTTTAAGTACTGTTGCAGAGCATTTTAGCGCTCAAAGTGCTTGGAATTTTAAGTTAACTTAGAACCCAGCAAACCGCGTCTTTCTTCTTATAAGTAGATTCCGGGGATATTGAGTGGATCGGGTTAGGTGGGACACCCTATGTAGGCATATTTTCCTTATAAAAAAATATTTTTTTAAATTTAAAAACTTACACTAAAGAAAGTTACATTTCGACAAAACCTATAACAGGATAATATGTACAAAACATTAATTGTCTAAAATACCCAATTGTATACAAATAAGGTCATGTTAAAAGTAGAATTTAATAAGCATTAAACATCAATTGCCTCAAATAATAATAATGATTATAATTATTATCATGTGGAAGAGAATATACCTACCACTTAATAATACTAATAAATAAAGTATAAACTAATTTTACCTTTTTAGTAAAATTATTCTTCATTTTTGATTTATTTTTTTTGCTTCCGAGCTTACCGAAGGTAACGGTAGCATTGTGTTCACTTTTGGGAACGAAAAACTTTTATGCCTCCGATTTCAAAAATTCCAAGACAGAAATCCGTTTCAGACATCAGGGAACATTTTTGGTCTCGTGTCTGTCTGTCTGTCTGTCTGTCTGTCTGTCGGTCTGTGTGTCCGCGAATTATGAAACGTGCGACGATAACTTGAGTAAATGTGAACAGATTTTGATGAAATTTGGTAGACATGTTCATTTTACCAATGCCCAGGACGAGTTCGTTGGACAACGTTATCCGTCCAAGCGTTCACGAGCAACGCTCGCGTAAACGTGAAATTTAAATTTAAAGTTGGAATTTTAGATCGGGGGAAAAATCTAACTTCATCTATTCAATGAGACAGACATTTTTTTCAAATACAATTTTTTAGTAAAACCAACAGCGACACCGCTATGAAGTGTTAAAGATCGCTAAAACTATTAATAGTTTTTACAAAATAAACGATCTGACAATAAAGTAATACAGCAATAATTGTTATAGTACATGATTGGATGCGAGGAAGCTATGTGCCACACTAATTGGCAGTCTATTTATTTTATTACTTTTTTTATCCATCAAGAACAAATTAATTATACTTTTTTTATTACTGGCCGGGCGGAAGTGAGGCCCCTCTTACCCCGAGGCCCGTGTGCGGCTGACCCCATGCACACGGTTAGTTCCGGCACTGAGTTACAATCTAAAGAAGTGCCATACTGGGTAGAATGTGATTTTATTTTAAGAATAATTATTCTTCTTAATTATTTTGAATTGTTAACTGTGACGCACCTGATTTTATTATATTCTATTTAGACAGCTGGGTAGCTGTCAGTAGTTATCCAAATACCTGTTATATTATTACCTCTAACCGCCTACACCATTCAGCATTTCATGCATTAGTATTATTTTAACCAATTCAACTATGTTTTTCCTTTAGATTAGTCTTAATGGATGGCTCTACAACCTAATAGTTAAATAACAATAGTATTATTTAAATAATGTTTAGGTCTATAGTTGTGTTTTTAATTTATAAAGTTCTGTTTTTAAGTTAATGGAAGGGATCAAAGTGTGCTTTTTGTGTTCAATCATATTTGTTAGTAAAATTAATGCATTTTATTAGAACACTATTTTCTTTCCTGGCGATCAAAATGATCATCAATCTTTCGCATGACGCCCCAAATGTAAAGAATTGTAGCTGATTAATTAGATCAAAGGCTAAAATTTGACACCAATTACTTTTTCGTGAATGAAGCGAATATGTAAAAGGAAAACATGATTACAAAATTTAATGTAAATCGGCCAATTTTCTCAACTTATCGTTCTACGATTTAAAGTGGTATTAACTGACAGTTGGACTGAGAGACACGGTAATTATGTTTTTAACTGTAAGAAGCTTCTAGCGCTCGATTCAATTAGTTATGGTAGACTAATATATTTGTATTAAAATAAATAATAAACTTATTTTTAAAAATATTATCTGAATCAAAGAATTTTTTTTAATATATATATTTTTTTATTTTATTTTTTTAACATGTTTAGTGTAATTAAATGTTAACATATCTTTATAGAGAGAGTTCCATTCATTTTTTATGTTTCAAAAAGTCAGCTTTTCGTTTTTTTCCAATTTAGAAATAAAGAGTGTTTGAAATAGAGTGTTGGAGTAACATTTTTGAAAAAATTATCAACTCAAAACTTTTTTATTTATTAAATGGTGTAAATTTTAGAATTAATGGGTTTAATTCAAGGCAAATTTAGTGTTGATTGCTGTAAAATTTAAACTTTGAAGTTTTAGAATAATGAATAATTATCTTAAACACTCAACTTCATGCCTATAAGCTTTATTCTTTCTAAATTAATTAGGTTCAATTAGATGCCATTTATTTTTATTATTATTTTAAAATTTATCTCAACTGCTATTCTTGATTTAGGAAATACATTTCTTATTAACTTTAGAAACCTCAATTTATAATGTTTGATTATTTCTGTTAGTTTATTAATTTATTCATATTTAAAGAAAGATAGTTCATTTAATCAATGTATGAGAATATAATATATAGTTTATTTTATTTTTATTTTTCTTCTTTTATGTTATAGCTTGCAATCGAACCTACTATGGAGACGTTGGAAGGACGTATGAATTGGAAATCCATAGACCGAAAGAAGAAAATCTTCCATTCATATGTCACCTTAACTTCACTGCTGCTGGAGGTGACTTGGGTGACCTCATACAGGTATGATTATTTCTCAATGAATTTATGAAATAGAAGTCAAGTTTTAATTGTAGTAACTTCCAATCAATATAGGTCAAACTTTTCTAATTATATGTCCTATAAACCCTAGATTGTATGTAAGAAAAATTAGCAAAGACATGCCTTGAGAGGTGGTTTGGTGAAAAATTAGGAATTTTAAATTAGTATTTTTAATAATAAGTGTAGACTTGTAACAAATATTTGTACTGACAATCATAGGATATCTATGGAATTTTAAGGAACTTATCAAAACAATTGACAATAGCCACCTAGGTTAGAGAAAATTTAATTTAAAAACTAAAGGATGAAATAGTAATCTTCTAGTCAGCCTGAAGATGACCCAAAGAGGGGTCGAAATATCGCAAAAGTGAGCTTCTAATTTTTTCCTTTTAGACCCTACTTACCAATAAGAACCTAGATTGTATGATTAAACGTGTTTAACCTTCAAAAAGAAGTAAACATTTAAAATAAAACCTTATTTTATCAAAACTTCCTTTTTAGCGAATTTCCATTGGAAAAAATTCGCTAATAGAGCCACTGGCATGGCGGGAGTTTGAGAGGGGACTGTGGCCAAAATACGTTTCATGGGCCCCGTATCACGAAAAAATAGGTTTTACAAAACTTTATATATCTATGTATATATACATATATATATACAGGGTGATCCAAAAGTTCGGCAACGGCTTAATATCTCCGGTTATAATTAAGATATTAAGTTCCCGTTTGCGGGTATCTTAATTATTTGTAAAAAACTACTTTTTTGGTGGGTAATCATTTTCTCCGCCATATTGGTTGCCGCCATATTGGATTCAACTTTGAAATTTTAAATTGGAACACCCATAAAGTGATACATTTTTTGAAAGGTCTTGAAAAAAGAAAACATTTACCACAAACCCGAGCTTTCTATCTACTTCCGTTTCAAAATGGCGGACACTCAAAGTTGAAAATTCACTCTTTTTACTGGTCTTATATTACTTTGCTTTGTAAGTTTCATCGCACATTTCCGTTTCCCCAATTTTGAACCACTTCCCGTGATTCAATCTTCCCCAAATTTTGCACATAGATACAACTAAGGTGAAGAATACAGAAACCAAAAAAAATAAAACCAAAAACAAAATGGCGTCAAATTTATTTGCTTTTTAAGTTTCATCGCACACATATTACCCCAATTTTGAACCACCTACCGTCATTCAATCTTCCCCAAATTTTGCACATAGATACAACTAAGGTGAAGAATACAGAAACCAAAAAAAATAAAAACAAAAACAAAATGGCGTCAAATTTATTTGCTATTTAAGTTTCATCGCACACCTATTACCCCAATTTTGAACCATTCCCCGTCATTTAACCTTCCCCAAATTTTGCGCATAGATACAACTAAGATGAAGAATACAGAAAAAAAAAAAAAAAAAAAGTTGAAAATAAGACCAGTTTTGAAAAATTGCATTTTTATATGAATTATTTATTATTACTGGTCTTATATTACTTTGCTTTGTAAGTTTCATCGCACATTTCGATTTCCCCAATTTTGAACCACTTCCCGTGATTCAATCTTCCCCAAATTTTGCACATAGATATAACTAAGGTGAAGAATACAGAAACCACAAAAACACAAAATAAAAACAAAATGGCGTCAAATTTATTCGCTTTTTAAGTTTCATCGCACACCTATTACCCCAATTTTGAACCACTTCCCGTCGTTTAATCTTCCTCAAATTTTGCACATAGATACAACTAAGGTGAAGAATACAGAAACCAAAAAAAATAAGAACAAAAACAAAATGGCGTCAAATTTATTTACATTTTAAGTTTCATCGCACACCTATTACCCCAATTTTGAACCACTTACCGTGATTCAATCTTCCCCAAATTTTGCACATAAATAAAACTAAGGTGAAAAATACAGAAACCAAAAAAAAAAAAAAAAAAAAAAAAAAAATGGCGTCCAAATTATTTGCTTTTTAAGTTTCATCGCACACCTATTACCCCAATTTTGAACCACTTACCGTCGTTTAATCTTCCCCACTTTTTGCACATAGATACAACTAAGGAAGAATACAGAAACCAAAAAAAAAAAAAAAAGTTGAAAATAAGACCAGTTTTGATAAATGGCATTTTTACTGGTCTTATATTACTTTGCTTTGTAAGTTTCATCGCACATTTCCGTTTCCCCAATTTTGAACCACTTCCCGTGATTCAATCTTCCCCAAATTTTGCACATAGATACAACCAAGGTGAAGAATACAGAAACCAAAAAAAAAATAAAAACAAAAACAAAATGGCGTCAAATTTATTTGCTTTTTAAGTTTCATCGCACACCTATTACCCCAATTTTGAACCACTTACTGTCATTCAATCTTCCCCAAATTTTGCACAAAGATACAAATAAGGTGAAGAATACAGAAACAAAAAAACGTTTGGCTGGAAAAAAAAAAAAATTAAAAAAAATTAAAAAAAAAAAAAAAAAATGGCTTCAAATTTATTTGCTTTTTAAGTTTCATCGCACACCTATTACCCCAATTTTGAACCATTCCCCGTCATTTAACCTTCCCCAAATTTTGCGCATAGATACAACTAAGATGAAGAATACAGAAAAAAAAAAAAAAAAGTTTAAAATAAGACCAGTTTTGAAAAATTGCATTTTTATATGAATTATTATTACTGGTCTTATATTACTTTGCTTTGTAAGTTTTATCGCACATTTCCGTTTCCCCAATTTTGAACCACTTCCCGTGATTCAATCTTTCTCAAATTTTGCACATAGATACAACTGAGGTGAACAATACAGAAACAAAAAAAAAAAAAAAAAAAAAAAATGGCGTCAAATTTATTTGGTTTTCAAGTTTCATCGCACACCAATTACCCCAATTTTGAACCACTTACCGTGATTCGATCTTCCCCAAATTTTGCACATATAGATACATTTAAGGTGAAGAATACAGAAACCAAAAATAAAAAAAAAATAAAAAAAATGGCGTCAAATTCATTTGCTTTTTAAGTTTCATCGCACACCCATTGCCCCAATTTTAAACCACTTACCGTGATTCGATCTTCCCCAAATTTTGCACATAGATCCAACTAAGGTGAAGAATATAGAAACCAAAAAAAAAAAAAAAAAAAAAAAAAAAATTGAAAATAAGACCAGTTTTGAAAAATGGCATTTTTATATTAATTATTATTATTACTGGTCTTATATTACTTTGCTTTGTAAGTTTCATCGCACTTTTCCGTTTCCCCAATTTTGAACCACTTCCCGTGATACAATCATCCCCAAATTTTGCACATAGATACAACTAAGGTAAAGAATACAGAAACCAAAAAAACCAAAAATGAAAACAAAATGGCGTCAAATTTATTTGCTTTTTAAGTTTCATCGCACACCTATTGCCCCAATTTTGAACCAAAAAAACAAAAAATAAAAAAAAAATGGCGTCAAATTTATTTGCTTTTCAAGTTTCATCGCACACCTATTACCCCAATTTTGAACCACTTATCGTCATTCAATCTTCCTCAGATTTTGCACATAGATACAACTAAGGTGAAGAATATAATAATAATAATAATAATAATAACCATTTATTATAACCTTAAAACAATATACAATCTTCTTATTTTTTTTTTTTTTTACATAAAATATATAAATGAAAAATATGTACAGAAACCAAAAAAAAAAAAAAAAGAAAAATGCGTCAAATTTATTTGCTTTTTAAGTTTCATCGCACACCTATTACCCCAATTTTGTACCACTTCCCGTCATGTAATCTTCCCCAAATTTTGCACATAGATACAACTAAGGTGAAGAATACAGAAGCCAAAAAAAAATAAAATAAAAAAAATAAGGTTGAAAATAAGACCAGTTTTGAAAAATGGCATTTTTATATTAATTATTTTCTTATTCTCAATAGTTTAGTTAGAAATAAAAAAATCGTTCCGAGATAACTCAAACTAACTTTCTCATATAATCTCTGTCCCAGATACCAGAAAACCTAGTTCGTTATCAAGTCATAGTTTCCGAGATATTGATAAAAATAATTCATATAAAAATGCCATTTTTCAAAACTGGTGTCACTGTCAGTCAATAATTGACAGTGTAGATTTTATTTTATTTTTTTGTTTAGTTTAGTTTTCATTTCAAAGTTAATCAAACTATATTTAAATTTTTACGGACAATTATTTAGAAAGAAGGGAAAAGGATAGAAGGAAAAATTGCAGAAAGAAACATTATTAGAAAGAAAGAAACAGATAAAGAAAAAACACCTTTGATACTATTTTTGACTTGTGACAATTCCAAATTCCAAATTAACTGTATTATACTATTTTCCCTACTAAATATATTTCCTGTAAAAAAAATATAACGTTCTTGCCGTTACAGTAAAAATTTAAATTAATTTGGTAAAGTAAAAATTTATATTAAATTTTGGACTTTACCTTTGGAACACTTGATTACAAAATTGAAACTAAGAATCCAGAAATGCCGCGGGGAAAGAAAGTGTGTAAGAAGCAGGACGAAGAAGACTTGGACAAACTTACAGTCGTTACAAAATCAATCAAGTCGGTGTCCGCTACTATACGGCGTAAGCAAAAGGAAGTGTCACGCTTAGTTAAAGATTTCGAATGCAATCCAGAGCACATGAGTATTCTATCAGCAGCACTCAGCGGTCTTGTACGACTAAAGAGAGACCTGCAAGTGCTGGTTGATAGACTTCCAGAACTCGTGGCTCCTGATGCACCATATCTGGCTAAGTGTGATCAAGACTTACTAGACCTTGAAGTGTTTATCAGCCATGTAGAAGAGGTCTTGAACACGGCACAACCGATGTCCAGGCCAGGATCAGTCGCTTCAACATCTGCATCTAGAAAATCCGCGGCATCGATGCGTCTTGCGGCCAAATTAGCTCTCGCATCAGAAAAGAGAAGGTTGGAGAGTGAAAAGGAGGAGTGTGGGACCAGGATTAACCAGCTTCAACAGGAGCTTGAAGCAGCCAAATGTAAGATGTCATCGATCGGAGAAAGAGCGAATAGAAATTCAGATCTTCAAGACAGCTTACATGAGGCTACGCAAGCAGAGGAGGTTGAGGCGGTTTACGAAGCTCTGGAGGTAGGAGACAAGGCTTCACTTCTCCCTGAAATAAGTTATAAAGTAGAATCAAAATTTGCACCTAATACCTCTTTTATTTCGGCTAATATTCCATCCTTAGAAAAAAATATACCACCCACCCAAAATGCACCTATAAATCCTATATTAATGATGACCAAGGTTCAAGTGTTGAACTCCTTGGTACCTCTCCAATATGATGGTGATAGCTTAAATTATCCTATCTTTCGGGATCAAGTTAGAATGCATCTAGAGGATAATATCCTCCCAGACAATGAAAAGAAGATCTTCTTGACTAGATTCCTGAAGGGAGAGGCACTAGAAGTCATTCAGTCAAATCTTTCCCTGTCCTATTTAGACTCTATCTCTCTTCTCGAACGAAGGTTTGGAAATCCTCTCAAAATAACAGAAGCCTGGGTGGAAAAGTTGACAGAAGGGCCGACTTTTAAAATTACCGATTCAAAAGGCTTACAGAAGTTTTCTGAGAGTATTTCCACAGCATGTAGAGTTCTGCCGGAAGATGCTATCAGGGAGGTAAGCTCGAAAATGTGTCTTAAGAAAATAGCTTCTCGTCTTCCTATCCAGTTTCTTCATGGCTGGATATCAGAAGTGTTACCCTTGAAAGGAAAAGAGACCATTCTGGAACTTGCAGCGTATGTAGAAAGGAAAGTAGGACTACTAACTCACCCAGTTTATTCTATAAATTCCGAAAAAATTAACCTTGTTCAAAATTCAAAAGGAAAACCAACTGTTGCTAAAGGACTAAGAAATAAATCAAAACCCGAAAAGTTTTCTGGAAAATCAATAACAAATTTACCGGCCTTTAAAACCCAGGACCAATTTCCTTTAAAATTTGAAAAACCTGAAGTGGTGCAGCCTAACCCTTTACTCAATTTTTGTCATTTTTGTCAAGACGGCACGCACATTACTGAGTTCTGCTCCAAGCTTCCAAATACTTCAGAAGACATAAGAAGGGAATTCATTAAAAGAAGCGGTCTTTGCTGGTCTTGTTTAGAACAAGGCCACCTGTCAAAATACTGCAAGAAGAGACTGAAATGTCAAGTTAAAGGGTGTGAAAAGCTTCATCCAACAAGCCTTCATCAAGAAACAAAGAACCAGTCTTCAGCGAAAATGCGCTCGGCGACTATAGAGAACTTTGTAGGCACGACATCCTTCATAATACCTGTCTATCTTCATCAGAAAGACAAGCCAGAAGACCAACACCTGGTTTATGCCCTACTAGATGATGGCAGTGACGCTTGTTTCATTTCAGAAAATCTGAGAGTAAACATGGGATTAGAAGGTATTCCAACCAGACTTGAGCTTTCCACCCTCCTTAAAAGGTCTTCGGTCTCCAGCTTAAGAATTCCAGACCTGGTAGTGTCCAGTTTTGATAGAAAAACAGTTATCAACCTTCCGAATAACACATATACTCGAGAACACATTCCTGGCTCTCCGGACGAAATTCCTACACCGAAATCAGCAAATCACTTTCCCCATTTGAAAGAGCTAGTACACCTTCTACATCCATTACAAGAAAATACGGAAATTGGAATTCTTATCGGAAGCAATTGCCCAAGAGCATTATGCCCGCTGGAGGTGATCCGTGGAAAAGATAACGATCCTTATGGAATTAGGACAGAATTAGGTTGGGGGATAATAGGACCCAGACCAAATGCAAGTAAATCATATTGCTCCCGAAGAGTCTCATTTAGAGAGATCATAAATATTTTTAACCTTGACTCAACACACGAAGAAAATAATTTTGGCCTAGGTCAATCAGTAAATGACAAGAGGTTTATAGAAAATATCTCATCAGGTCTTGTCCACCGAGCAGACAAACATTATGAGATGCCTCTCCCACTCAAAAACGATAATTTGGAGATGCCTTCTAATCGTATTCTAGCTTTTAAACGTCTAAATTCAATCAAGAAAAAATGTCAAAATTTGACCTACAAAGAAAATTACATTCAGTTCACGAAGGACCAAATTGATAAAGGATATGCCGAAGCAGCAGACAAAACTCAAATAGAACCAGGTAGATTATGGTATTTACCACACCATGGAGTGTACCATCCAAGAAAACCTGGCAAGATACGAGTGGTTTTTGACTGTTCTGCGGTTTATCAAGGTGTTTCACTAAACAGTATGCTTATATCTAGTCCAGATTTAACAAATTCAGTGGTGGGCGTGCTTTTAAGATTCCGCCAGGGAAAAATAGCATTTGTTGGCGATTTAGAAGGAATGTTCTTACAAGTAATCGTTCCAGAGAGGGACAGAAACCTTCTGAGATTTTTGTGGTGGGAGGATGGTGATGTCCTAAAAGAACCAAAAGAGTATCGAATGACAGTGCACCTATTTGGAGCTTCGTCGTCACCAGGTTGTGCTAATTTCGCATTAAGAAAAACGGCTGAAGAACTAAGAGAAGCAGCAAGAATTATCTTGAAGATAGTTCAAGATGAGGAATTAGAAGAAAATTCAATAAATCAACTGAGATCACTGCACCCAGTCAAGGACAGTTATGGTCTAATCGTAGTAGGAGGGCGTATTAAGCACTCTCTGCTCTCAGCCCAAGAAAAACACCCTGTTATTCTGCCACGAAAATGTCATGTGACGACCCTTTTAACTCGTGACGCCCATGAAAAGGTACATCATCAAGGTAGAGGTCTTACAATGAATAGACTGCGAGCTCAAGGTTATTGGATTGTAAGAGCCTCTACGGAAGTCTCCAGATATTTACACAACTGTATTAGGTGTCGTCGACTAAGAGGGACTTTTCAAAGACCTATTATGGCAGATTTGCCCAAGGAACGGGTAACCCCTACCCCACCATTCACCTATAGTGCAGCGGATGTTTTTGGCCCCTTCTACGTTAAGCAGGGCAGAAGTCAAGTTAAACGATGGGGTATAATTTTTACGTGCTTATCTTGTCGAGCAGTTGACATCGACATATTAGACCATTTAGACACCAACTCTTTTATAAACGCCTTGCGAAGATTTCTCTGCAATAGAGGATCTATTCATTCACTTAGGACGGACATGGGCACTAATTTTGTAGGAGCCAAAGAGGAACTCAGAAAGGCTCTTGAAGAAATAGACATCAACGCTATAGGTACATTTTTAAGCCAACAATGCAATGCAGTGGACTTTCAGTTTTCTCCTCCATACGCCAGTCATATGAATGGTGCGGTTGAGAGACAAATAGGTAGTGTTCGTAGAATCCTAGATTACTTGTTTCAAACGCACAAAGGGCTATTGAATGAAGATTGCTTCAGGACACTGCTGAAAGAATGCGAAGCCACTATTAACAGTCGCCCTCTAACAGTAGAAAATCTAACAGATCCCGATATTTCCCCTCTGACACCGAACCACTTACTCACAATGAAACCACCTTTACTACCCCCTCCAGGAAAATTTGAAGGTGATCTCAATTATCCTCGAAGAAGGTGGCGTCAGGTGCAACATCTAGCAGAAGAGTTCTGGACCAGGTGGCACAAGGAGTACCTTCAGTCCTTACATCACAAAACCAAGTGGACTTCTGAAAAAAGAAATCTCCAAGAAGGTGACATAGTGATGATCCGAGACCCAGCGACTCCTCGTAACACCTGGCCCCTCGCCCGCATAACAGCTACCCATCCATCTAAAGATGGAGTAGTGCGGACTGTTACAATTCGGAGGAACCAAGCATCACTGAAAAGAGCGGCGCAAAGCATCGTGCTTCTTCTAGAAGTCGAGAATCAGGACCAGCCTGAACCGCCGGGGAGTGTCACTGTCAGTCAATAATTGACAGTGTAGATTTTATTTTATTTTTTTGTTTAGTTTAGTTTTCATTTCAAAGTTAATCAAACTATATTTAAATTTTTACGGACAATTATTTAGAAAGAAGGGAAAAGGATAGAAGGAAAAATTGCAGAAAGAAACATTATTAGAAAGAAAGAAACAGATAAAGAAAAAACACCTTTGATACTATTTTTGACTTGTGACAATTCCAAATTCCAAATTAACTGTATTATACTATTTTCCCTACTAAATATATTTCCTGTAAAAAAAATATAACGTTCTTGCCCTTACAACTGGTCTTATTTTCAACCTTTTTTTTTTTTTTTTTTTTTTTGGTTTCTGTATTCTTTATCTTATTTGTATCTATGCGCAAAATTTGGGGAAGATTGAGTGACGGCAAGTGGTTCAAAATTGGGGTAATAGGTGTGCGATGAAACATGAAAAGCAAATAAATTTGACGCCATTTTTATTTTATTTTTATTTTTTTTGGTTTCTGTATTGTTCGCCTAAGTTGTATCTATGTGCAAAATTTGGGGAAGATTGAATCACGGGAAGTGGTTCAAAATTGAGGAAACGGAAATGTGCGATGAAACTTACAAAGCAAAGTAATATAAGACCAGTAATAAATCTCATTTGGTTGAAAATTGAAAACAAAAAGTAAACAACCACCTGTTGAACACATTTTAAATAATATAAATTAACTAAGCATCACGTAGGTTTATTATTGAAGCGAGCTTAATGCAATAAATATTTAATTTTATATTCATGTTTCCTGGGATCTGGGGCCGTGATTATATAAGAAAGGTTGTCTCGGACCGATTTTTTTTTATATCTAACTAAACTATTGAAAAAAAAATGCATTATTAAACTTTGAGTGTCCGCCCTTTTGGAACGGAAGTAGATAGAAAGCTCGGGTTTGCGGCAAATGTTTTCTTTTTTTAAGGGCTTTCCAAAAATGTATCACTTTATGGGTGTTCCAATTTAAATTTTTAAAGTTGAATCCAATATGGCGGCAACCAATATGGCGGAAGAAATTATTACCCACCAAAAAAGTAGTTTTTTTACAAATGATTAAGATACCCGCAAACGGGAACTTAATATCTCAATTATAACCGAAGATATTAAGCCGTTGCCGAACTTTTGGATCACCCTGTATATATATATATATATATATATATATATATATATATATATATATATATATATATATATATATATATATATATATATATATATATATATATATATATATATATTATATATATATATATATATATATATATATATATATATATATATATATATATATATATATATATATATATATATATATATATATGTATTTCTAGCGGATTTCTTGTGAGCACGATAGCTTTCGAACAAATTGATGTATCAAAATAAAACTTGCACCAAAAAATCAAGCTCGTTGAGATGAGAATCCCCACAAAAAATGGAATCTTTATGACGTCATTAACCCCTCCTGATGAGTCAGCAAAGTTTTAAAAAAATACAATAAATCAAGTGAGGTATCGCTTCATATGTTTTTTAGAGTCCTTAATCCAAAAAAATGAGTTACCATAGCGATTCGAATAATAATTTAATAATAATAATCATAGTAATAACAACAATTTCTTGCGGATTTCTTGTAAGCACGATATCGCTCGAACGAATTGACGTATCAAAATAAAACTTGCACCGAAAAATCAAGCTCGTTGAGATGAGGATCCCTATTGAAAATGAGATCTTTATGATGTCATTAACCCCTCCTGATTAGCCACCAAAGATTTAAAATAATCCTACCGCGGGTTTCCGCAAGCCGAGCGAATTTCCATTGGAAATTTGAAGTTCAATGTTGTGCAGTTTAAACCTCTTTGAAACTACTTCTATTATGTTTAAGTAAGCATTATTATAAAAACCCTAACCTAACTAAAATATTTCTTTTAAATTTTCTTAACTTAAAATAATCCACACAACTGTAGTAGTTATGAAGGAAGTTTAAACTGCACAACATTGAACTACAAATTTCCAATGGAAATTCGCTCGGCTTGCGGAAACCCGCGGTAGGATTATTTTATTATCATAGTCTTCTATTATTCGATTAGCCGCATTCAAACGCATTCTTGTTTCGATAAAATTGAGTTTTTTTTACATAGGAAAGCTCCGTAAGTAAGGTCGACACAGGAATTATCTACTTTTGGTCTCTCTATGTTAAAATAAACAGGAGCGCATGAGTGTTGAAGCGGTAAAAACGTGAACTGCTTGTGTTAAAACCAAAATATGTTGTTAGGAATTCCATTTCCATGTGTGGAATATCCCACCTCATTCTACCTGACACGTGGTACTGCTCTTAACCTCGCTATTTCACTGGTGCTATGAAATGTAAAACAATTTTTACAGGTGGTCAGCAGATATCCTTCTCCTAAGTCCTCTTTTTCACTATAGCGTTTTAGTGGGGTTAATCTGCTATGTACTGCAGTTGGAATGATTATAACGTTCTAGTTTTTGCTATAACGTCATATATCAAAGGATTGAAAACACTCAAAATTGTTGCGGTCAGCCATCAATCAATTGCGAATTGATAGCAATATTTTATACTTTTTTTTATACTTTTTAAGTTGGGTATCATTTAAAAGGTATTAAAATTTGGATTACAAATATATATCGCGTTTCCAAAATAGCGGTAATTTTACCCCCGCAAAAATTTAAAAAAAAACCCTCACGCTACCCCATTAGGAAGGGTCCTAAAAATAAGACAAAACTACAAAAATATACATCTCTGTGGTCCAATGATACTTCCAGAAGTTGATATGAAAATATCAAATATTAAAGATTTCAGGGGGTCGTAACTGTGGACACCCAAAATTTTTATTTTTCGAAAATATGAAGTTCATTTTAATATATTTTAATATATTGGGGTATCATTTTAAAGGTATTGAAATTTGGTTCACAAATATATATCGCGTTTCCAAAATGGCGGCCATTTTACCCCTAGAAGAACCAAATACGTGCGCATACCTAAGATACTTAAGGATAATATAATATGCACACCTTGCTTCTCAAAATTGCAATTTTTTATACATATTTTAGTTTAAACATTTCTTTAAAAAATGTATGTTCTCTTTATGTAGTTTTATGACTGAAGAAACCCTTTTAGTAACTTGCCGTCAAGTACTTGACGGCTTTTTTTCAAATGCCTATTGCCAAGCTGTGCGGGATGAATTTACCCGACCACTTATTCTCAAAAAGCATTAAAAGTTTAACTTGTACAAAATATTCTAGCTTGATGTTAGTCACACACTTCTATGTTTTTGTAGTCTACTAGTCTTGACTATTATGTGTTTGTAGCCTTTCTACAAAGAGAAACTTACAGATCTTATTAACAGGCAACGATATGCAGTTATGTACTGACTAGAGAGTACAACATCTTACAAGAGTTGAACTTTGACTAAATAAGTTATAACTTAGTCATTAATTTTTTTAAAAAGAAACTTCTAAACGCGTAATTTTTTACGCTTTTTATCTTTTTATCTTACGCTTATTATGTCCCGCAGACGAACTTAGTCGACCACTTATTCAAAAGGCACTAAAAGATAAACTTGTACATAAAATTCTAGCTTGATGCTAGTCAGAAATGTTTTTGCACGCTATCTCTTGGACAAGAAGGTCTCTTTTCTTATTTTATTTTTTGCATTATATCTGGTGTTATAATCGTGTATATAAATAATAAACATTAAGTTTATTGCCACCTTCTTATATAATATTAATGGTAATTTATCAAATGATGGATGGTGTAGGTGTAGGTGTAGGAAATCATAATTATAATCGAGGACTTCGAGATTATAATCGTTATAAATATCTTGTCTATATTATCTACTAAATAAGTAAAACTTCCAGATAAGTACTATATATAAATACTATCTAGATAAATAAGTAAAACTTCCATTAACACTCCTAAGGCGCTTATATTTGTTTCTTTAATAGAAGGGGTCGTATAGCCCTCATCCTTCAGTCTTAGACTATGAGGATGCAAAGCTGGAGAGATTAAAAATTATTATTTTATTCTAAAATATTATAAATAAAAACGTAATGTAAAACTCCCATGATCCGGACTAATTAGGAGCTAGATTGGTCTGGTCTAAATAATTGCTAGGGTAATGTTTGGATTTTTTTTTTTTTTTTTTTTTTTTTTTTTTTCGGTAAGTTAAGGTTTAATTGTTATTTTAATATAAAGTTCCATCAAGGTGTCGCCTGATTTTAACATCTATCGAAGCAATCATTAGTATTGCGCTTAAGGATAATTTCTTTATTAATCCTAGATTATTTTTAGAGTATGAATTTGGGTTCTGAGGAAAGTGCTTTAAGTTTTTTTGGTATACTAATCCTTATTTATTAATACAGTTTTTAAGTTTAAATCTTTTACTATGATGTACAAGTACACCGAAAAAGTATCGTTTTATTATTTGTATGAGGGCCCATAATTTAAGAAACGACAATTTTGTAATGGGATAACCATACTTAATAGTTACTTGAATTAATCAACGGATGTATTGATAATAAGCTATGAATTATGAGCTGATTATATGGTTACGATAAGACGTGCACATTGACACAGGCAAAGCTGTGAAATATACCGCGCATATTTAGACGCCACTTGCATCATATAAGAGCATAATCGATACTATTCGGACAGTTTCTGGGGAAAGAGGATGTGATTATAAAGAGGAAATAATTCCTGTGATTATAAAGTTGGTAAAAATTATTTGAAAAAATTCTATATTTTCCCCAAAATAGTTAATAATGCTCCTTTTAAACAAAATAGGAAATTAATCTTTTGCAAATTCAGTTATATTTGTGTTATAACTGTGTAATCCGCGCTGGGTGAATGGAATACAATATGTATTATTCTCTCCAGCATTCCATTGAAGTTCTCTGAATCTATCATATACATTTTTAATAATGGTTGAATGTATAAGGGCTAAGGGCTTACGATAGATGTATAATTCATAACCCGAATTGAATTCAAACCTAGATTAATGCTAATGGTTAGCTGGCAAGGATAAAACTAATCTAGTAATCTCTTCAATTGGGGTCGATTAGGAAAATACAATTTTATGCATGAGGTCAGTAAAACAATCTGGTGTTTATATGTAAAATATATTGTACCCCATTTATTTATTTTTATATTTAACTACTCTCAAATCTGATGATTGATGATATTCGTTTCTTGTATAGTGTCAAGCTCCATCTCTTTCTCTTAGTTAAATCATGTGAACGCTTCTTGGTGAGTATTTAATGTATCATTATTTTATTTTATTTCTTTTAATTGATAAATTGGTGGTTGTTTATCAATCTGTCGATTTAGAAGAAATAAAATAAAATCCACAACACATTCCCTAGCAAAGCACAGGAAAACTTGTTTCATTAAATATTTTTAAAATGTATATATATCTTTAATTTTTTTAAAAGAAATTTAGATGGCTTGTCGAAAGTTGCTGGGAGTTAGATATATAATTATATCAATCGTCTGCGCACATGTAAGATTGAATTAAAATAAACGTGGCAAATCGAAACAATTCCAAACATCATCCCTTTCAATTCCCAGTTGAATCGCATATTTGTACTACAAATCAAATGGTACTCATGTGACCATTTGTCCAATAATAGAGGGAAGCTATGTGCCACACTTATTGGCAAACTTTTTATTTTACGCTTTAAAATTGCTATGGATTTTACCTATCCATTTTTACCCTATTAAGGGTAAAAATGTTCATCCAGATTTAAAAGGAATTATATTTACTAATTGTAGACTAATAAAATTAAAAATATTTTTAAATAATTAGAATGTTATTTGTATTAGTAGGTGAATTCGCAAATAAATAGTTTCCCTAATAAAATTTAAAAAATATTTAATCAATAGTGTCATTTGTGACATTAATTTATTTTATAATAAATCCTCAATCTCGTTACAAAACCTCTTTTTTAATGCAGTTAAGTAGATAATAAAATATACTTGATAGCATTCCCCGTAATCTGTTGTCTATCGCTCTAATGGCCTTCTGCTTATATCAAAAAACAAAATGAAAAAAAGAAAAGAAAAAAAAAAAAAAAAAAAAAAAATGTTTACTAGACCAAAAAGCTGATTCCAATCCCTCGAGTCATTTATCGGCAGCCCTCACTACCAGTCATAGAGTTGACCCACTTTCCATAGCCTTAAAAGAAAAAAAAAATCCAATATCATTATCTCGGGTCAGAGGGAAAAAATAACTTTGGGAGTTTAGAGCTACCCGAATTCTGTCATATCTGCCTTCAAATCAAGAGGAAAAATGGGAGATTATATCCAAAGTTAATTATGTTTTTAAGTACTCTTTTATCTAAAATCACAATGGATTACCTTTTGAAATCGTTAAGCCGGTTGAAATAAAGCATTAATTTTACAATATTTTATTTAATAACTAAATTTTAAGGGATTGTTCGGTCTGAATATAGATAATTTGATTTCTCTATATTTTTAAAAATATCTATATCTATTGAGATTTATCGATTAAATAACGCAATTTATATTGCTACCGAGCTTACCGAAGGTAACGGAAGCTATGTGATCGTTCTGAAGAACGAAAAAATTTTAGGTCTCCGATTTCAAAAATTCCAAGACAGAAATCCGTTTCAGACACCAGGGATCATTTTTGGTTCCGTGTCTGTCTGTCGGTCTGTCTGTCGGTCTGTCGTTCAATTTTTGCGAACCACCACATCTTAAAAACTACACTACCAATTTTAATGAAATTTGGGTGGTAGGTCATAAGTAGCCCATTGTTGGTCCCATATAAGTTTCAACCTTCTGCTCATATTTGTTTGTCATCCACATGCTCACAAACATACATTTATTTACAGCCATATCTTTAAAAGTAATCATCTGATTTTTATGAAATTTTTATGGTTTGTCGAAAGTAGCCTGCAGATAACATCTTCTTAATTTCAACCTTCTGCGCACTTTAAAACGTGCTAAATTAATATGTCTTATACAATAAAGCCGCATGGCTAACTGACTCACTGACTAACATTAATGTTTACCCACTTCCAGAAGAGCTAGAGACTTGTGGTTGGCGCCATTCGACGCGCAACGTCCATATTGTGAACAGAAATAAATATACAAAGTTCACTTTTCCCCCTTCTTCCCCCCTTAAAAAAAATAAAAATGGGTGACTTGATTTTTAAGCTGGTTTGGGGGCTTATTGCGGCTAAACGGTAAGTCGTATTAGAAAATGGATAGCAGTGGTTAGTTATCGCAGTGGTCGTATTAGAAAATGGTTAGTTACAAGTGGTAACTAATTTTAAAAGATCTACAACTTTAGACCTATGAGTTTTTGTCGTATCATCATCGGTTGTACCTTAGATGGTGATAGTTTTGGTTTTATTTTTTTCCATTTTTGTCTTTGAATGGCCATAGTTTCTATAATAGTTGGCCGATTTTATTTCTGATTGCGGCGATTGAATCTCACACTAATGCTCTTTAAATTGAGTGTATTTTATTTCATTAGTTCATCCTACTTGCTGAGAACATGCGAGTAAACTTTTTCCCGGGCGCCGTGTCACGTGACCACTTTTTTTGTTTTTTAATATTATATCGTATATCATTTTAAAGGCCTTGATATGTACATTAAAGCTATTTTATTTGTTGATTTTTTGAAAATGTTGTATATGTACTTTTGTACCGATTTATAATTTTGTTGTAGGTTAAAGGGTTTAAATACTTTTTTGATATTAGGTTTTTTATTTATATGAATTTATTAGTTAAGTGAATGCTCTTTTGAATTGTTTGTATTTTAAAAATATAATTTTGGTACCTCAGAGTACTGGGGTACAAATGTTAAAGTTAATCTTTTATAATATTATGTATATCGTTGAAAAGCTCTTGCATAGTAGATTAATTTTTGTTATATTCTATTTTGTGTTATTTTTAGTTTTGAAGGGGGTAAAATAAAAAAAACTGTTTATACAGCGGTTTCTACGATTTGGTTGCAGTTTTATAATTGTTTATTAAATTGATTTTATGTGCGCTAACTTTTGATGCTTGTTGGAGGCTTTGTTTCTCCAACAAATGTTTAAATTTCTTCAACTTTATTAAATATTTACTGGAACAGTGCCACGCCGTTCCAACTTTTTGATTATGTTTATCGAGGTATTTTTCTTAATTTGGTCTTTTCTTTGCGAGGAAGCTATGTGCCACATTAATTGGCAGAGTATTTTTTTATCTTTATGTATTAATAAAACTAAATAGTTTTTTATTAGAAAAGAGAGATTTTTTGGAGCTTACTTTCAATAATTGAAACTAGAAAAGTCAGTCGGTTATTGTCAACGCAAAATAGGACATATTTCTAATGCTGATTAGTGAATAAGAGTTCAAACTATACTTGAGTTTTTGAAAGTATTGAAATTAACATAATTAGTAACGTTTTAAGTAAAATGAAACCTCTATCGAATAACCTATATCTATGATTCGTTTATTGTTATAAAATTGTAGCTAGGAAATAGAAAACGAACTGTGTAGTGTGTGGATGGGAGTTCTACCTTATCTACGGTATCAACAGACCTTTAAACTACTAGATAGTTAGTTACCATGTAAAGATGTGTAGGAGTTTCGCTCTGAAAACTTCGAAAGACCAGATATTTTACATAATATATAAGCAAGTGTGAATTTAATGTAGGTGTTTCGTTCGGAAAATTTCGAAAGACAAGATAGTTTACATAATATATAAGCGAGTGTGAATTTAATGTAGGTGTTTCGTTCTGAAAACTTGATTGTGGATCCACACATTCACGCTCATGACACCCCCCGGCACTCTCGAGTGGCGTTAGACTGTTCGTCCGTTTGCACACACGCCGTGTGTTCGCCTTGTCGATACAAGCCTTAATCGTCCCAAAAAAAGCTTCCAGATCGACGAGTGAACCGACGACACATTCGCCTCACCACTCGCCTCGCTCTCCAATCAAAAAGTTCCTTTATTGTACGATGCCGTGTTTTTGAATGCCCTTCAGAAAAAGTATTAACAAAGATTATAATAGACTTTCGTCAACTAAAAGTAACTACATTATTGTAAAAAGCTTGAACGGTCGAATTGCATTTGACGAAGTCCTCTCAATCTATTTTGAAATATTAATTATCTTTCATCAATTATTATCAAAGTTAGGAGTTATTGTATGCAATGTTTTATGACAAGCATGTCGCTATAGTATAATTTAATTCTGTTTACATAATTGGTTCAAGTGATTTTAACTAACCACTTAACCATACTTCAAATCAAATATGAGACACAAATATTATTGTAAAGTACCTACTTACTCACTTCAAGTGTACTTGTTAGATTTTATGATATAGATACAATAATTGCTAGTTTGTGTAATCATTGTGTAGAATATTAATTAACATTACAATATAGCCCTATGTATTGAAAAATTTCATCGTCCCTATTTCTAAATGTTCGGTTATTTTGTATTATCAATATGCATGTTTGATATGCTATTTGATTATTCAATATGATAGTTCTATGCTGATATTTCAATACGATGGTAGTTGATATTACTCGCAATAATTGGATTTGATCAATTACTTCCACTTAAGAATGATTTAGTAATTATGTCTTTATAATTTCAGAAAGGAACATGTTTTACACATACATTCTCTTATTAAATTATTTACTCAATAACTTATACTTAACTAAGTAAAAAATAGTCTGCCAATTAGTGTGGCACATAGCTTCCTCGCATCCTATCATGTACTTTATTGTTATAATGTTTATTGTGTAAAAACTATTATAATAGTTTTAGCGATCTTTAACACTTCATAGCGGTGTCGCGTTTGGTTTTACTGAAAAATTGTATTTGAAAAAAATGTTTGTCTCATTGAAAATATTAAGTTAGATTTTTTTCCCGACCTAAAATTCAAATTTTAAATTTGAAGTTCACGTTTACGCGAGCGTTGCTCGTGAACGCTTGGACGGATAACGTTGTCCAACGAACTCGTCCTGGGCATTGGTAAAATGAACATGTCTACCAAATTTCATCAAAATCGGTTGACATTTACTCAAGTTATCGTCGCACGTTTCATACTTCGCGGACACACAGACCGACAGACAGACAGATAGACAGACAGACAGACAGACAGACACGAGACCAAAAATGTTCCCTGATGTCTTAAACGGATTTCTGTCTTGGAATTTTTAAAATCGGAGGCATAAAAGTTTTTCGTTCTCAAAAGTGAACACAATGCTTCCGTTACCTTCGGTAAGCTCGGAAGCAATAAAGGCAAATAATGAATTGTTTAACTTTATATATAACTTTGTTTTACTTATATAACTTTACACAAACAAAATTGAAATAATTGCAAAAAAAATTATCATCGTTCCTTAATCAGAATTTTTTTGGGGTGTGTAAGAATAGTTATCAATGATTAATTAATTTGAACCTAAATTAGTAACTTGTTTTTTGAACCGCGCAAAAGAGCCTATCCTCGACACTGGGTATGGTCACAAATTTGTGATTTGTGGTCACAAGTGTGACCACAGCACACATTGAGCACACATTGAGGGTCCGTAGGCAACCCTGCGTATTGTTTAAGTAGTACCCTATTGATGGTGCTTTTTAAAATGCTAAAAAGCCTACTTTGAACTATCCTATGGGTCCGATATTATCAAAACACATAAACAAACTTCTGATAAAGTATGTTTTGTCAGTGAACCGGTCTTTAAACATATAAATATATCGAAAAGAGCTTATTTATAAAAAAAAAGTATTTTGTTAATAAAAAAAAACTTTTTTCGAAATTTCCAAAAAGTGGTATCTTTACTTTTGGCCGAAGAATGTTCAGGAATTTTTTGCATTTTACATAAGCAGGGTAGAAGGGGGGACACTTTTCACACCCACTTCAAACTCGCCTACGCTCGTCCTGTCAAAGCTAATATCCAAAAATTTTATGTTTTTGCAATCAGCTCAACGTATACCTTTCCCTTTTAAAAAAAAAAAAATTAACCCTAAGTTTTTTTACCCTAATTGTTTTGAAAAATGATTTTTTTAAGTCGCTATATTTTTAAAATGTGTGGGTAGGTACTATACACATATATGACAAATTTCAAAGTAATCGGACGAACGGTGTGGCCGTGATAGCAGGCGACTGACGGACGGACGGACAGACAGACACGCGCAGGAAAATATATGGGTCCTTGGTTTTGCCTACGGACCCCTAAAAATGATTATAAAATGGCTTTTTCTTCCGATAATTAAGTGGATCTAGTCATAGTTAAATTCAAAGAGGAAAATATTCAAATTATGGTCAACAAGCCACAATAGCTAATAGGTGAACTGACAATGATCAACTTTGGTGATCGTAAACCGGTGGTTTTTTTGGGCAATTTACTAATTAATTTTTGTGTTTTGTTTACTATGATTAAGTAATATCTGTAGAAACAACTAATTTTATACAAGTTTTTGCTACAAATTTGTGATCATACCCAAGGCCCTCGAATATGGTGAATTGGTTTTGTTTTCGCTTCAGTATATCTTTCTGAACATATTAGCTAAATTAATTTGAGAGCGTTTAGGGTCATTTAGGAACTTGTTTTAAATTTAGCTTAGAATTATTTGAAGGAGAAGTAACAAAGAAAAATATATTCCGCCACCGGTGCTTGATTGGGGCATAACTTATAATTGTCTCCCTCAATAATTCTAAGCTTATTGTAATACAAGTTCCTGAACACTCTCGAAGTTAATTAAGTTACATATAATAGCATAATGTGTTGAACTTCCTGCAAAATCTATACATGGTGGCTATATCTATGGCCGTACCTATTCCATTAGTATACATTTATGAATATAATTTGCTGTACACCAACTACATGTATATCGCTTCAGACAGAGAAAAATCATTCTCCGGCATATAGAGACAGATGTGAAATCCAAAAATTTGGGTTCAAGCTACGGCGCGGCGGTGGAATGTATTTTTCTCTGTTACGTCTCCCTCAAATAATTCTAATATGTATTAGCAAAATTTAATTGGTTTAATGCTTGAGTAGATTAGGCTCCACTTGTCTTTATAGACGACATGTTAAACCTTTTATAAAACCAATTTAGAACTTAAAATTTTATATATTAAGATATTATAATACTTTCTCTCTATATATTCTACGATTGTGAGAAAGTAAAAACAGGGGTTCCCGAAAATTTAGGAAAACACAGTTTTGAATTTAACTTCTTTAGTTAATTCAGGTGATGTTTTATGTTGCCGAAGCAACATTTTGTTAACTTTAAGTAAAAGGTTTCACTATTTAAGAAGATAATAACTAACTCTACAAACCCCTATTATAATAATAATAATACTCTTTCAAACTGTGCTAATTTATTTATTTAGATAATTTTACCGAGAGAATTAAGGAAGATGTTCATAATTGCTATATTTTCTTAAATAACGATTAAATTATTTATACAATTTCACTCTTCATATAATTGGGTAGATTTTTGTTCCTTTTAATTATTTAAGTGTACTTTTTTGTTGAATATTTCAAATTTGTTTTTTATGGAACATGACACTTTTTAAACTAGCAATAACCAGAAAAAAAACAATAATTTTTTTACTGGTTTTATAAGGAAATTTGTCGGAAAAACCAATATCGTTAACTCGGACTAAAAAAGTGGCTGTCACCAAAGATTGGATATCCCTATTACTAAGGGTTTTTTACCTTTACTGGCTATAGAAGAGAGAACGCTATTACTTCTAAAATAAAATAATAATAAAGAGTGTTAAAACTCTTTTCCGTGAAAGAAAAACGCCTTATTTCAAATCAATCCATTTATCAAAAACTGAACAGCTATAATTTATTTTTATATAAAATAAAGTAAAGAACGTTTAAAATATGAGAAAATTATTTTAGTCATTGCATTTAGAATATTTTATTAAGTTTCGAAATGGAGTTTAAAATGTCCAATTATTGTAATTTTCCATTTTTAATTGAGTTTAATTACAGTTTTAAATAAAACTTTTTAATTTCAGTGTGTTTCGGTTTAAAAGGTGTTAAAAAACAGATTAATATTGCTTATAATTTCTTATAAAATAGTTTTAGAGGAATGAGATATTAAGAAATAATATTTAAATATTCAAAAATAATAATAAAAGTGAATCCTACTAAAGATTCGTTCTTCTTGTTCTGTGACTACTCAATGACACGGAAAAAACCATGATTTCAGTATTAAAAATGTTTCAATTCCATGCCTAATCCTTATTAAAAATGTTTGTAATTGTCCAATGCTTTCCAACTCAGATTTATTTTTTTGTTCATAGACCCTTTTCTTCAGATTGACAGAAATCTTTCTTTACTTTCGACTGGTCTCCAGAGCAGCAGTCCCCCTTTTCACCACACCTAAAATCCGCTGGTTCCACCCAATTTCTCCAAGTCATTTTCTTATTACTATTATTTATTTTAGTAAATATAAGCTTGCATGGAATATTTTTCTGGTTGCTATACTTTCTTCGGTCCTAGCTACCGCTATTGCTTTTAGTGGTCCTCGCAATATCTTTATTATTTAAATAGCTTTAATCAGTGATATTTCGGATGTAAAATCTTGGGCTCTCTTACTGCTTTCATGATTCTTCTAATTTTGCTTTTGGAGATTTTAAGTCTTGCGGGAACATAAGTATTTCCTCGGTAAATTAACTTTTTATCAGGCAAAAGTTTGCGTGTTTGCAAACCATTTGGCTGTACCGATCCCCAATATAATAAGAGGTCAAAAGCAGATTTTTTGATTTTAGATAATTTGCTTACACTCATTACTTGTTTCATAAACATGTATTTTTTTTTTATATAGTGTGTTACATGTTGAAGAACTTTAACACAGGCCATCTAGATGAATTTGTGATAGTCAAGAGCAAAATACTGTCATTCAATTAAATCATTCAAGAATAATTAATAAATGTTCCATATTCAAGATAATATAATTATTACAACATTCAATAATTAATTGGTTTATATTTTAGATTTAAAAATAATAAAAAAATAATTAGTTAATGAATTATGTTATAATTGTATTATAAAAACTTAAAAATACTTAATGCTTTCAAATAATTTTTATAAAACCCATTCAATTAAATTTTGATTCCATGTTTAAAATATTATAATTTTATTTTAGGTTTTTTTTATCACATCAGACCTTAGATTTCTTATTATAATTTAAGAAGCTTCTATAAGTGCATCATATTATAAAAATATGAATGTAAAAATAATTTACTTTACTTATTAAATATTTACAACTGGATGAATTTTCAAAACGTGAAGCAACATCATTATCTTGTCAGATAATTAAAAGGTGTAAAATATAGTTAGTTTGAAAATTCCTGAGCTCCAACCGAAAGTGGATCAAACAAAGGCCGAAAGCTGAGTTCGAACTCCCTGCATACCTGCTTCAACTAGATGCCTGTTGCGTGCAAGTTATGTTACCACAATATACAGAGGGTGGAAAAGTTGCGTTTCATTCAAGTATACTTAAACCTTGAACGAATTCTCTAGACTCTAGTGTAAACAAATTTACACTTCAATATCATATTAATTTCCTCCTGTTCAAGCCTTTTCACACTTACTGCTTGAAGATGCTCAATGAGCATTTAATTTGTTTTTTTGGACTTTGTGAAGTAGCGAGAAAAGTTATTTTAAAAAATAACAGTTGTGATGATTATGCTGCTTGATATTACCAAAAATTTGTATCACACAAATAATGTTTGATAAAGCAGAATACAATTCAGTTATATTGTATAACAATATTATTGTCGTAGTCGTAACTTGCTACACACTTAGTTTTTTACTAAACTTAAAGAGAAATTAATGTGGAAATTCAATTTTTAGATACTCATGGATTTTTACCCCCAGGTGAAATCGATCAATTAATTTTAGCTCTAAATTTGAGGGCGCTACCCCGCGGGACACCCGGTAAGAACGAAGTTTCTTACGCTTTTCATTCAATATATATTATAAAAATCACATTGCTAAGTATACGATGCTAACTACTTATACATGGCGGAGTTAGAAAAGAGACAAAATTAAAAGTGACTATTTGTACTTAGCGGAGTTAAGGCAAAAGTACAAAAATACAAAAATATAAAAATGAATAAGTAGGTAGATGTTATACGTTTTTTTTATACCTCTTCTTAACTTTATTTAATTAAATAAAGGTTTTTCAAATTGCTCTTTAACTACTAAATACCATATAATATTACGTTATATTTAAATTATTTGCATTTTCATTATTATGTTATTAAAAATATGATTTTATAATATATTGGTTAAGCATCTACGTTGTTACAAAAATTTGTTCTTATCTTTATTAGCTTAGCTTACAGATATAAGAAATAAAATTCACATTTTTATAAATGTTTTGAATATAAAGTTAATTTTATAAGTGTTAATTGAATATAAAAATTAATGTGTTTTTTCCCTCCCTGTGTCTATGCTATACCTCCTTTTTAAAATTATAAAATTCTTTGATCTTTTAGGGAAAACTAACTTTACAAAACATAATTTCTAATTGCAGACTAAAATATAGAAAGGTTTTATGTCTGAGTCTAAATTAATACGATTTAAGTTCTTTTCGAACATCCCTTATTTAAATGAAATGCGAAATTTCCATAATTTTTTAACTATGGTAAAATTCTCGGCTGGGAGAGCAATCTGGGTAAACTCTTGGATTGGATGGTTCTAATGAAATAATCAAGAAGTAACCACAAGCATAGTTATGGATTTCTGCTAATTACCTGAGAGCAACGTACAAGGAATTGCTAATGAGATGGAAAATGGAAGCTGGGGAGACTTCGTCTCCTTTGAGACTATATGAACGTCAGAACGGTAAAACGTTAAACACTACCCTTCTCTCCTTTAATTTATACGCTTAAACATTTTCGATTCCTTTGAAATTGACTTGGTATTACGTCGACTCGTGTGTATAATATTAAGTATTTCATTCGTATCAGATTAAACCTGGAATCCGCCTGTCAAAACCAAAAATATCATTTATATTTTCCTTTATCAATAAGAGATGAAAACAATTTACATTCTCTAATAACTGTCAGAAAATGTCATCGAATTTTATTGAAATACTTTAAAACATGTTTATAAATAAACCTCCATTTATAGTGAATTGGTATGAGGCTTCGTTTTCAAAAGCTTTTAGAATCTTGCTGACGCTTTGTTACAGATTCTGATTTAATCTGGAGAATGTTTACCATTCTTACTGTTGCCATGGAAATAATCCTCACAGTGGTTAGACTTACCTCTTACTTACATAAACGTTAAAACAACCACCTAAATCCTTTAAGTGTACATCTGAGAAATTCCCAACATAAAACTTATAAATGCTCATACGTTGCGTAACGTATAAAATACGCAAAACTATCTGTTGTGTATTATTAAGATAACAGAAGTGTATTATAAAATAAAGTATTTTATTGATTAAGCATATCCATTATCGTTATATAATTATCTTTTTTTTTCTTTGACCTCGGAGGTCCCTGGTTCGATCCCCCGGGGATTTTTCGGTAATAACGACAAGGAAAATTGCATTTTTTTCAGGAAATTTTCATCGCCCCACAATAAGGTAATAGCATGAATTATTTCTGTAAAAGTAATTTGTTCCTGATGGATTTTATGAATTATTTCAAAATTTTATGACCAGCCGTTGCATAGTGGTGGGGGGGGGGGGGGGGGTATTTTAACTTATTAAACCAATAAAGAATGTAAAATTCAAAAAAGCATGATATATATATTTATATCCTACTCTTCACCAGCTTTCATTTGATACCCCACTCGAAAATTAAAAAAATATCAATTTTTGAGTTTACCACATTTTTGCCAATTGTGCATGCGCATTTTTAATTTTTAACTTCTGCATATTTTTCCTGTGGTTGGGTCAAAAAGTTACACCAGTGTTTCAAATTTTACATCACCCTCGGACCCTCGGCATAAGGATTTCGAGAAGTATCTACGAATCCCCAAACATAGATATAATTTCTTGTCAAAATTGTAGCCGAGAATTTTATCAAAACTAAACATTATATTTTTGCTTTGTTGGGTATTGAAAGCTGTCAATTTTTGATTATGACATGTAAACATACAATGGTTCTTATTACATTGAGCCAACAGTTCAAAACGTTGTAGTTTGTGTTACTTATACAATGAATAATAAGCAGTAGCGGCGTTGGTCTACATTTACATGGCTTACATGGCTAATTGAAGTGAGCGTAGCGAGCTTTCTACATTCAACGTAATATCCTCCGTGTCTGTGTGTCTGAATCGTACGACGAGTTGACCGATTCTGATGAAATTTGGTTCACATGTTCATTTTACCAATGCTCAGGACGAGTTCGTTGGACAACGATGTCTGCCGAAGCGTTCAGAATAGGAACGCTAAAATAGAATTTTTGGGCAGAAAAAATTTTATCATCACCTATTCGATGAGTCGAACATTTTATCAAATAATTTTTTTTTTAGAAAAACCAACAGCGAAACCGCTAGAAATTAATAAATCTTTTGTCAATTTTCTTCGGTTAATCCCTTATTATTTTATTAGAATTTTTTTTAGTTCGGGTCTTCAGGGATGAAAAAGGTTCTATTTACTAAATATTTTTTTGGCTATATTTCACCCATACCTGGGCATCTTTAGGCCTACAATAATAAAACAATATTATAACAAATTTAACTTAATTATAAATAACAATTATTAAATTTAAAATCTAGCACAAACACTATTAAATAAAAATCGGTCCGAGACAACTCAGACAAACTTTCTCATATATGAGTTTATAATTACTTAGCCCAGTGTTTCCATTTATTAGTTTTCAAATGTACATTTAAATATTATTGAACATTTCATCAAAATTTATCATAAAAATAACTTCTCCTGGTCGGGGAATCGAACCCGGGCTCTCTCCGTCCGCGTTTTAAGCTAATATCTCAGGAACTAGATTTTTCCTGGGAAAACGGCTTATATCGTTGGATTCGTATTCAAATGGACTACATTTTAGAATTTTTTAATCAAAATCGTCGGAACCGTTTTCGAGAAATAATTTTTTTTCATGTTTTTTCAGAGTTTTTGGGGGGTAGCGCCCCCAAATTTAGAGCTAAAATTCATTTCTCGATTTCGCCTCGGGGTATGATTTTTCTGAACATGTATGCCAAATTTCGTCAAAATCGGCCCAGTAGTTTGGGCTCCAGGCGTCTGCACAGACGACAGACAGACATTTTTTAAAAACCACTTTTTTGGACTCAGGGGACCTCAAAACGTGTAAATCCATCAAAATCTCAAAATCGAATTTTCGCGCCATCACAATACTTTCTCTTTATATGAGAAAGTAAAAACGATTGTACCTTGAATGTAACTAAAAAATTACATTTTTCTGTTTAGTTTGGAGGTAGAAATAATCTACTATTTGAGTAACCTTCCTATAGTATAGTTAAAGAGTTACTGACTAATCTGGACATTTAAAATCTACCTAGTTAATATCTTATCTTACAATAACAAATGTTGAATGAACAAAAACATATATAAAAACATATATACAGAGATAACTAGTTAGGTCAATTATTTATTTATTTTTTATTTTATTATAATAAACAAAACACGTCTATTCTAAATGTAAAATTTATAATTAGTCCAGGGAAATAAGACTTCCTCTGCGGAATGAGAGAAAGCAAGCTGAACTTTTGCTTAGACCTTCGTCTTGATGTTCTAATGAAGCACCAAAAAGTTTAATATGCTCACCCTTGTGCGTCTCGAGATATCGAAGGTCAAAGGTCAGGAAAATCAGTTTTTTGCGAAAATCTAGCTTCCGGTTGGACTGAGGTCTGAAAAAGTTATATCGAAACTTACGTAATACAGTATTCTCAACAAGTTTGGTTAAACACATTTTTTCGTACGATCAACCGTTTTCGAAATACAGCATGAAGAGGCGAGAGCGCGCATGTTTACTTTCTCATAGAAAAAGAAAGTATTGTGGTGGCGCAAAAATTCGATTTTAAGATATTTATGGAGTACAAGTTTTGAGGTCCATTGAGTCCAAAAAAGTGGTTTTTAAAAAATGTCTGTACGTCGTCAGTCTGTCGTTTGTCTGGCGTCTGAGCATATAGAATACTGTATTACGTAAGTTTCGATATAACTTTTTCAGACCTCAGTTTAACCGGAAGCTAGATTTTCGCAAAAAACTGATTTTCCTGACCTTTGACCATCGATATCTCGAGACGCACAAGGGTGAGCATATTAAACTTTTTGGTGCTTCATTAGAACATTAAGACGAAGGTCTAAGCAAAAATTCAGCTAGCTTTCTCTCATTCCGCAGATTGGGTTTTTATTTACCTGAATTTCCTGGATTAAATCTTTTATCTTCTATTTGCATGATGAAATCGTCAATTAGGATATGAAATTTAATATTAAATATTATTATCTGCATTACATTTAAATACATTTTATGCACGTATTTATAAAAAATTAAAAATTAAAACATAAATTAGTTATTATATAATAAAAAAAAAATAATAAAAAAATAATAAAATAAAATAAAAAATAAATAAATAAATATAAAACAGTTAAATAACATTTCACATAGTTGTCGATTTCATCGTGCAAATGAAAGATAAAAGATTATAAATTTGACATTTAAAATAGACGTTTATATTTATTATAATAAAATAAAAATAAAAAATAAAAAATTGACCTAAGTAGTTATCTCTGTATATATCAAAAACATATATATTCATTCAACATTTGCTATTGTAAAATAAGATATTATCTAGATAGATTTTTAATGTCCAGATTAGTCAGTAACTCTTTAACTATACTATAGGAAGGTTACTCAAATAGTAGATTATTTCTACCTCCAAACCAAACAAAAAAATGTAATTTTTTAGTTATATTAAAGGTACAATAGTTTTTATTTAATTGTGTTTGTGCTAGATTTTAAATTTAATATTTATTATTTATAATTAAGTTAAAATTTTTATAATATTGTTTTATTACCCCCTTACGATCCAAATGGATCATAGGGTAAAGAGTATGAGCATTGTTATTTATAAGAAATAAAGAAAATTATTATTATTATTATTTTATTTTTTTTTTTTCTTTCTTTTGGGTTTTAGTCTTATTTTTATTGTTTTATTATTATTATTATTGTTGTTGTTTTATTATTGTAGGCCTGAAGATGCCCAGATATGGGTGAAATATAGCCAAAAAAATATTTAGTAAATGGAATAATTATTTTTATTTTCAACCTTTTTCATCCCTGAAGACCCAAACTAAAAGAAATTCTAATTAATAAAAATTGTTAAAGTGGACCTAAACGTTTTAAGTAGAGAAAACAACTTTTTTACCGATATCTTACGTTCTAACGTAATGATTTTAATAAAACTTCATATACATCTTGTACAGCACAATTAAAACAGGCATGTAAAATTTCAACTCGATGCATGCAGAAGTTTTTATGTAGCGAAGTGATACATTTTATGAATTTAAATGGAATGGCCGGTACGTGCAGGCGAGTTAAGGAATAGCAGAAAAACCCCTTCTCCCCCACTACCAGGCTCTCTATTACAAACATATTCTTTAAATATCAACTCATGATTAACTATCTAATATTTATTGCATTACGCTCGCTTCAGTGATAGAGCCACGCGATGCCTAGTAATAAGAGAAGGTTACCGAAAGGTTTGAGCATGTTTGGCTCGTTGTGCGTCTAAACTCTCCTCAGGCCAAACCGAACATTCCTTTCATGTTTCGTCAAAAACCGATAACACTCAGATAGCTTTGCTTGTCTGGCTTTGCGCCCGGAAAACTCAGACCGGAAATGCGCAGATCAATGGTCTGCTCGTTGATCGATTCGTGTTCGTCAATCTGGACGCCACTTTAAAGATATCTCAACTAATTTAAAATGTGTAGTACAAAGTCGACATTCAGTTTATTACCATTAGCACCGTCAGTGCTGGTAATATGAGATGAAGGCTGAATAAGAAATAATATACATATAAATATAAAGCGCACAACTTTATTGTTTCACTTCCACTCACGCTGAAATAAAAATCATTTGGTAAAAGGCTGCATTTTAAAATAAAGTTTCTATTGGGAGAGAGACGTCTTTCTTTATTTCTTCTTTTAGATAAAACACTTTGAAAATGTCAGCTAATAATTTAAGTTAGAACTTTTTAAACATGTAAGTTTTGTCATTTTCAAGATTTTATAACTATTACTTTAACATTTTATTACAGAATCTTAAAAAAAATTTAACAACTGTCTTATAAAGAACTAGTTTTTCTTCAAGGACTGTTAAGAATAGTTGTACACTAACATTTTAACTATTAAAAGAATCTTTAAAATCTACTTAGTATTTTTATTTAGATATACACATATAATCTATCATAAAATGTTTTGTGTTTTACGTCTGTTATAGTACACTGGTGTGCCCTGAAATATATCGCATAATTTTACCTTTATTAAGCTGAAATACAAGAATGACCTATAAATTCCAAGGAAAAGAATTTATTGTCTTGATATTAAACTTGGTTATAATGTTTGCCCTACTGTGCAAAATACCTTTCTAAGACTATACAGGACCAAGTTTCAATTTCGCGAGTTTATTTCAATTATACTTTCCTGTATAAATGCACACCTGCTGTTAAGTAGATTCTAATACTCCTTAAATTTAAATAAATTGGTAAGGCGTGAAGTCTCACGTAAAAAGGGTTTCGTTGGTATTGTGAACACAAAATTAGACGGGAGGGGGGGGGGGAGAAAAGTTTTTTGACAAAATGGCGCCGAAAATTAAACACTATCCCTAAGTGGTATATATATTTGTAATCTACTCTTCAATACCTTTCATTTGATACCCCACTTAAAATTTTAAAAAAATATTTTTTCTCGGGTGGCATGCATTTTTCGCCATCTTGGATTTCCAGTAAATCAGATCAAATTGCTAATCTTATTTTTTCTATGGCCCAGCAGACCACACATTTTGCATATTTTTCTATATTTTTAGTAATAGCGGAAATACGATTTTAGGGGGGGGGGGGACACGCAAAAATTCGATGTTTTTTGGCAAAATGGCGCTGAAAATTAAACACTATCCCTAAGTGGTATATATATTTGTAAACTACTCTTCAATACCTTTCATTTGATACCCCACTCAAAATTTAAAAAAAATATTTTTTCTCGGGTGGCATGCATTTTCCGCCATCTTGGATTTCCAGTAAATCAGATCAAATTGCTAATCTTATTTTTTCTATGGCCCAGCAGACCACACATTTTGCATATTTTTCTATATTTTTAGTAATAGCGGAAATACGATTTTAGGGGGGGGGGACACGCAAAATTTCGATGTTTTTTGACAAAATGGCGCTGAAAATTGAGCAATATTCCTAAGTGGTATATATATTTCTATTCTACTCTTCAATACCTTTCATTTGATACCCCACTCAAAATTTAAAAAAAATATTTTTTTTCGAGTGACATGAATTATCCGCCATCTTGGATTTCCAGTAAATCAGATCAAATTGCTAATCTTATTTTTTCTATGGCCCAGCAGACCACACATTTTGCATATTTTTCTATATTTTTAGTAATAGCGGAAATACGATTTTAGGGGGGGGGACACGCAAAATTTCGATGTTTTTTGACAAAATGGCGCTGAAAATTGAGCAATATTCCTAAGTGGTATATATATTTCTATTCTACTCTTCAATACCTTTCATTTGATACCCCACTCAAAATTTAAAAAAAATATTTTTTTTCGAGTGACATGAATTATCCGCCATCTTGGATTTCCAGTAAATCAGATCAAATTGCTAATCTTATTTTTTCTATGGCCCAGCAGACCACACATTTTGCATATTTTTCTATATTTTTAGTAATAGCGGAAATACGATTTTAGGGGGGGGGACACGCAAAATTTCGATGTTTTTTGACAAAATGGCGCTGAAAATTGAGCAATATTCCTAAGTGGTATATATATTTCTATTCTACTCTTCAATACCTTTCATTTGATACCCCACTCAAAATTTAAAAAAAATATTTTTTTTCGAGTGACATGAATTATCCGCCATCTTGGATTTCCAGTAAATCAGATCAAATTGCTAATCTTATTTTTTCTATGGCCCAGCAGACCACACATTTTGCATATTTTTCTATATTTTTAGTAATAGCGGAAATACGATTTTAGGGGGGAGGGACACGCAAAATTTCGATGTTTTTTGACAAAATGGCGCTGAAAATTGAGCAATATTCCTAAGTGGTATATATATTTCTATTCTACTCTTCAATACCTTTCATTTGATACCCCACTCAAAATTTAAAAAAAATATTTTTTTTCGAGTGACATGAATTATCCGCCATCTTGGATTTCCAGTAAATCAGATCAAATTGCTAATCTTATTTTTTCTATGGCCCAGCAGACCACACATTTTGCATATTTTTCTATATTTTTAGTAATAGCGGAAATACGATTTTAGGGGGGGGGACACGCAAAATTTCGATGTTTTTTGACAAAATGGCGCTGAAAATTGAGCAATATTCCTAAGTGGTATATATATTTCTATTCTACTCTTCAATACCTTTCATTTGATACCCCACTCAAAATTTAAAAAAAATATTTTTTTTCGAGTGACATGAATTATCCGCCATCTTGGATTTCCAGTAAATCAGATCAAATTGCTAATCTTATTTTTTCTATGGCCCAGCAGACCACACATTTTGCATATTTTTCTATATTTTTAGTAATAGCGGAAATACGATTTTAGGGGGGGGGGACACGCAAAATTTCGATGTTTTTTGACAAAATGGCGCTGAAAATTGAGCACTATCCCTAAGTGGTATATATATTTCTATTCTACTCTTCAATACCTTTCATTTGATACCCCACTCAAAATTTAAAAAAAATATTTTTTTTTCGCGACGTGAAATATCCGCTATTTTGAATTTGAACAGCTGATAATATTGAGTTCGCTATATTTTTCCTGTGTGCGCGTCAAAACGATCTTTTATACTGGAAAGTTTCACGTTTTTATCTTTTTTGGTTCAAAAGTTATTGGAACCGTACAGAGTGACAGACGGACACAGGAACGAAACTATAAGGGTTTCTTTTTTTTGGTTTTACCAACGAAACCCTAAAAAAGGAATAATACATTTTTCGTTAAAAAAGAAAATAATAAAATAGAATGTTTAATGTATACAAATCATGGCTTTTCAACTCATAAATATATATTATGTAAGAGCCACTGTAATTAAACTGACAATTCAGCCATATCCTGCACTTGAAAAATTTTTGTTTTTTTAACTTTTCATATGTAGTACATATATATATATATATATATATATATATATATATATATATATATATATATATATATATATATATATATATATATATATATAATGAATTTTTTTATATATACTCATGGATGTTTACACGTTTTTAGGCAGACTCGTGGCGCTTAAAATACGAAGCTAATTTCGTTGAAATGTAGTATAAATACTCAGAAAAATCACACCATCTCCTGGACTATTGTAGACTATGTCCAAAACTATGAAACTTGCTTTTCCTATTATTATTTTGATATCCTATTTAAAGTTAAGTACGTCCTTCGGAGTGAGCCATGACGTCTTGGCTTCCACACGCCTGTCCCATTTGCTCGCTCAGATTTCACTGGGTTGGTCATCGCAAACGTATGTCCCATTCTAAAAAAAAATATTAACACAATATTTAAAAAAAACAAAAAAAAACAGAACGTTAGGATTGTGAGATTTTCATATGATAGTTTAACTGCATATTACATTCAAATAGCATGAGATAGTTGTAATTTTTTTCAATAATATTGTGTGTTTCAATAACAAAGGATATTGGATTCATTAAATTTGCAAATATTTTCTTTCACTCTAGATCGAATTATTATATGCTCAGGCGAGGAAGAAAGGACAACTAGTATACTAATATGTGTACCCTATATCCACAATTTAAACACTACATGAGGGGGGTTAGAAATTTGAATAATAATGGTGTTAAATTTAAATTGCTCGAATAGAAGGGTCTAGTAGTACGTGAATGTTTAAAAAAAATGTTTTAGACCCTAAAGGAAGGGAGTTTAATTTTATCAGTACCAATATGCCGCCCTTTTCTTGAATAATCAAACCAGAATTTCACGCTGAATTTTCTCTTCGTGACAATTTTCTTTGAAAATAAGTTTCCATTATTATGTTTTTTTAACGGTAAACATGTAAATTACTAAATACCTCATTTCAATAAAAGAATAATAGCGTTAAATAACATACTAAACGATATACGTTTTATGTATGTACTATAATATTATTTGCTGTACATTCATTTATTCACAAAATAATATCTAATATCTAGTATAGTAATAAAATAAATTCCCTCTAGTCTGATTCACCATTCCTGTCAAAAGCATCTTGTGAACTGAAATAATATACTTGTTTCTAAATATTATTAAGTCTGCTGGGTCGCGTGTATACTGACAGTAGAGAAAATATTGACCAATAGACTTTTTAACACTTTTTTAAAAGTCACCTGTATCTAAACTAGGTATTCGAAAAGCACTGAAATCAATTTACCACAAAATTGTTTGAAAGGCTTTTTGAACCCACAAAACTCAAACTCTGCAAAAAGAAATTTGTTTTCAGAGTTTGCGCACTAACTCTGAAGTTTTTATGATTGAATTATTTTGTCGCCAATATAAATAGGAAAAGTAATTGATTGGTTTCTTTTCAAAGTTCATTAGAAAATCAATTTTAAAAGACAAATCGCTTTCTTTTACTCGAACATGGATTAAATTTTAAGCTGCATGAAAAAACAAAATTATTACCTACTGCCATCGATTAATAATTTTGGGCTGTAGTTTGTATCTGTCGCAATAAGGAGAGGTAAGAACGTTGTTGCCTTACACCACCATAGTTATATAGTTGTGCTTTTGACTCAGGGATTTTTTTGTTTTTCAATTTTTTGCCATCATGGTTGTATGAAAGTATAAAAGTTTTCTTAATGTTGTTTTTGCATTTTATACATCTCCACTTGTCACGTGGAGTTTATTCTCTGCTTCAGTTAAGACAGCTGTCGGGATCCTAGGATAAAATATGCATGTATAAACAAGATCAATGGCTTAGACAAGCTCTCTTAAAAGCTTTTCTATAAGAAAATGTATGAAAAACTATTTCTAAATACCTCAAAAAACCTCGCTTATAACCTGCTTTATTACTAAAACCTTAATATTTTCACGCAGATCGTGTTTCCAGTTAACCTTAAGATACAATAAATATGTTTAAACTTGTAGGCTTTAGTTAAAGTTGGTTACTCTCACTTCAATTTACAACTTTATTTAGGTTCTGTCGCTTTTAGTTAATTTCTCGACTGCTCCAACACTGTTACGCCAGTGTTTGCTTAAATCAGTCTTTGTTTTTGTTGTTTAGTGTAAGGCCTCTTTCATACGATCAACTTCCTTCAACAACAAACCACACAACACTAGTTTCCCAGGCATAAAGGGTCCTTTTCACAACACTCAACAGTTAAGTATGTTTGTAGTCGTGTTACAATGATTTGCACTAAGAATATGCTGTAAGACCCACAAAAAAATTAAGGAAGTTTACGTTACTCCAAAACGCTTGGGCTATATATCTAAATTTTTCAAAAATATAAATATATAATAATTTATTATTGTGTATGAAATAATGAAAATATAGCAGTATGATATAGGAGAGTTTGTTTTTTATATTACATCCCTAAGGGCCCACATAAAACAACAATTAAAATAATTTAAATTTTCAGCCAAGTATATACTAAGCAATTTCGGAATTAAAATAGGAACTGAATCTGGGAGACAGTGAATGTTAAAGTGTTATCAAACACCAGAGCGGACGGCAAGTGGTGTTTAGGAAAAGTATATTGTGGAAAATAAAATATAAGGCTAGAAAAACTTGTCTATCATGCCAAACAGTCTGTTTAACATAACATCTATAATTGATTTGTGTCTTTTATATTTATTTTTCCATCAAATTTATTAATTTTATTCTGTCTATGTTACTATGAGTCCCCCTCACTTATAGTATCTAAATAGTTTAGTTATATCAAAACGACCCTCGTTGTATATAATTATTATTCTATTAAGAACTTTCAAATAATCTGTTTGACTTGATTGTGACGCAATAATATAGAAGTGGTGAATAATAGATAAACCTAGACTGATTTAGAAATTTCCAAATTGCCTGATTTGGAGCTGAACAGTCAAAATTCAAAATCTGTAAATATATTTTAATTGGAATAATTTTTTGCCTGTATATTACTTTTCAACTAACCTGAAAATATATGATCTTAAAAACATAATAAAAATAAATCTGAAATAATTACAAGATATAAAGAATTTTTAATATACTACATTTTTATATTTTCAGTCATAACTCATTAATTAGAAACCCGTCAAAATGAAGATTGTAAATATGGGATATGTCAAAACAAATAAAATAACTTGCGGTATTGTCATCGTGTACTGAGCTATTCTAAAAGTCTCAAATGTCTAGCTCTACTCAGGAAGTTAATTAAAAATCGATTGCAAGATTTGTACTGGACAAACAAACAAACAAACAAACAAGAAAGCAAGCTAATAAAACCGTAGTAAAAAATTGAGCATAGAGTTGACTTATTTTAAAAATATAGGGTTAATAGATAAAATAGACGAAAAGTTTGAAGAAGAATAAGGAGAAAATAAAGTCAAAGTAAGTCCGATTGGAGCTATGCCCTTGACTATTCACTGAATATAAAAAAAATATTAATAATGACACCATGGTAAAGAGGGAAATATGAAGATAAATAAAAACTCAGTAACAAGTTATGTCATATTGATATAAGAGAGTAAATTCAACAACCGTAAGAAAATAAAAATCCACTTTAAACAATACAATGATGTTTTAAGACAATTAAAACCAAGTCCACGGAGCAAATATTATTTAACTTAAAGTAAACTATTAATTGGAAGAAGTCTCCTCCTTTTGCTTCCAAGCTTACCGAAGCCAAAGGACTATCGGTTTCAAAAATTCCTGGACAGAAGTCTGTTTTAGTCGTCAAGACACTTTTCAAAAATTTTTGTTTTCTTGCCTGTCGTTCATTTAAAAAAAAAAAAAAAAAAAAAAAAAAAAAAAAAAAAAAAAAAAAAAAAAAAAAAAAAAACGTGATTTTTTGAGAAAGGATTCGTCTGGTCGCATTCCAAAGTGATCTGTCTTTGTCGTAAGTTGTAGAGTAAATTTTCTAGAATTGTCTTCCTGATTAGAGTCGTAGTAAGTTAGTTAGTTTTCTACTTGCAATATTGTACGTCCGTTTGTCTGATGGGTATCGAGTTAGTTTCCATTGAGCTCTAGCTCGTCTTTTTTGAGTTATCAATAGTCGTATGTCCATTGGTAATGAAAATGTATTGTCTTTTTTAGCAGAAAATGGTGTAGTTGTGTCCCAGATTGATGTTTGTATACAGTCAGTTAGTTGAACTGCCTCGTCAGTGTCCGTTGCTGATTTAAGAGAGATTTTAAGATCTATTCGTTGGTCAATTAAAGTCTTAAATAAGTCCCAATTAATCTGGCCGTTGATCAGTTGTGGTTTAGGATCGATTTTAGGAGGGTTAATATGAAGGGTAAGAAGGACATTCTCCATGCAAAAATCAAAACAATTTTGACGGTTTTTTTTTATTTATGCTAAATAAAGGGGGAAACGGTAAAATAAATTAGACAATAATTGGTTGTAAAAGCATTAGATCAATAAAGTTCGTGATGGGATGCGAGGAAACTATGTACCACACTAATTGGCTGACCATTTTTAAAATCTGTCAAAATTGATTTGTTTTTTACATGAATAAATATTTTTAGTAAGTAATTTAACAATATTTAATGTGCGCAGGCGGTTGAAATAAACTGGGGCTATCTGCGAGCTATTATTCGACAAATCATACAAATTTCTTAAAGATTGTACTTTTGGGGATAAAGGAGTAAATAAATGTATGTTTGTGCGTATGTATGTTGGGTGACCTGGATGCTAAAGCTTATATGAATTAGTAGATTGTTCCTTGTAGTATAAATTCTTGATTAGTTGGGTCTTTTAAGGAAAATTCAAACGCCTCACATTTGCGATATTTCGATCCCTCCTTGGATCATTCTCAAGCTGACTAACTAGCTGACTACATTGTCAACTTATTGTTTTCTATAAAGTGTTAAGAAAAAGTTTAATTAAAATCGGACAGATTCTCGTCAATTCACCTGAAATACAGGTACTGTCAATTACACTATTAATTAATAATATCTCAGACATCGAAATATACATATAAAAAAAAAACCACCAAGAACAACACATATCTACTACATAATTCAACTTAATTTCTGTACATTTTGACCTTAGCAACTCAGGTTTGGTTTATTGATTCCATAATTATTTCCCATAACTCTTATTATATCATACAGTTCTTAAGTTCACCATAGTTCCCCGCTCTCCGCGCTTTAGTCCAGCGTGGTAGGTAGGACAGAAAGGTTTCTTACTGTTAGAATCCCCCCCCCCCCCCCCCCCAATTCTCCACTATCCAAGACCATCTAATATTAATATAAGTAATAGTTATGAACAGACATGTTATTTTAGTGTTATAAACAAGTTTAGTGTAAAAATATTGGATGTGTAATAAGATAATTAACTTAAGGAGGACTTCTGATATTTAACTTAAATAATTACATCAGTGGAATATGCTTAAAATTTGCATAAGAAATCGAATGAGTAACAGAATTAGGTACACGTAATAAAGAGTAGTACTTTAGAATTGTTTTTATTATAAACAGTATTATATTTGTAACGAATAGATGTGAATCGATATTTCAAGTGGCTCGACAGCAATATCTCGCTAAGCCCTCTTCAATTCGTTCTTTAGAGACCTCCCGACGCTGTTAATAATAAAAGATTGAAATTAAAAAGGAAACTAAATCTCTTCGAATAAAAAGAGAACTTCAAAGCGCATATTATAGAATCCCACTGTCAGATACTTGAGCTTTAAACCTCTACAATCAAAATCAAATAAGCATTGGGGTTTGCACCCGATACTTCCCAATCATTATTTACCCAATATAATAGGATGGCTAGAAAGACCTTTCTTCTAGGAATCGACGACTAAAAATCCCTACTGAATACCCAATCTAACAGTTATTTAAATTGTAAATCGACCGCGGAATCGAAACTGCTATTACTTTGTTAGAAAGGGGGACCTGTAGCATGTCTCCTTTTGGACGGGGAAACAAAACCCGTCTGATACGATGTTCATTGGGGTTTACCACGCCATCTGTCGGTCCTAACCGAGAACTAAAGAGAAATCTGTTATTTCTAGGAGTCACCGCTAGATAGCTTTTACTGTATACCTAATTGATTTCCAGCTATAACAAGACCGGACGAAATACCGACGATAAAAACCCCCGGTTAAAATACAATTATGAATAATCTGAAACTATCCAAGGTTTACTTTTGAATTTACTTATTCCACTGCAATATAAACTTAGTCAATTATTCATCTGACAAATTGAAATGCTTACATTTGACTAATCACGTTTATTTTAATTCAGTCTCTCTCTATTTTGCAAACATCACTTTAAAATAAATAATAAAACCCATATAAATTATTTGAATTCTTTATATAAATAGTTTTTATATTTTTCTCATTTATATTCTCTACTTCACCAATTTTTCATTTTAAGAGCAGATTTAATATTTTTTACAAGTTTCAGTTTTTGTTCCCTGAAATAAATCTAAAATCACGTTTAAAACAAGGATAAATGATATTTTAGTACAACTTAGTTAGCATAGAATCTAGTGCTATCATTATTTAAGTATTCACTTAATTTTCTCATTGCTTCAGAATTGCTTTTAATTACCTATTTTTTTTTTTATTTATTGTTATTCATTTAGCAAAATGTATCTGCAAATCAACTACCTAAATGTTTTTTGTTTTTTTTTTAATTTTATAATTATATAGTAAATTTGTGATATTAACTTATTTTTATTAGTTACAAACGTTCTTTATGGATTCGATTTTTTATATCTATTTGTTATTATGAAAATAGTTAAAATCTTACCTCATATCCTTGACTATTTTTTATTATTAAAAGTTTTATTGGTCTAGTTTTAGCAAAGTTATAAGTTTCCTGATTGAGATATTTTTTTATTTATTCGTTGTAGTTGTACGATAAAAGATTTTGTTGATAACTGTTTTATTTATTTCTTTAGTTATTACCAGACATTCTTAATGTTTTAATCAATGGTTTAGTTAGATTTATGATTTCTTTGGATTATATTTTTTTCCTGTCATTAATTTATTTTCTGTTTTTATTTTAAACATAGGTTCTTTATTTAAGAACTTCTAGTTTTTCGTAGCCCATATGATTTTCTTCAGCTCAAATTATGGGCATTATTTTTATTTTATATTAAAGACATTAATTTTGATTGTTAATTACTTTTAGCCTGCGATTTTCGTCAGGACTAGATTAGATTGTATTTTCAAATCATCCAACTAGGTGTCTCAAACCGTTTCATTAGGTTCTGAACTATCCTTTGCCAATTAATAAAAAAAGAAGTAATCAATAATTATAATAGTAAAAAAGCATTTTTAAAAACAAGCTTTTATCTTGGGTCATCCGCCATATTGGATTTAGAGTGAAGGCATTTTATTTTTTGCATTCTTCTCAGCAAACCCTTTTATTTGATACGCATATCATGGGCGTGCTTAAGAATAACTAGCCCGCCATCTTGGGCTGTCCGCCACATTGGATTTAGAATTACGTCACTAAGCTAACCATGCATTGAAGCCAAACTAAACGTTTATGCAAAATTTCAATTCAATCGGTTAGGGATAACTGCTTTAAAATTCAGTTGCAAGATTTGACCCATACATACATACACTTACGACATACATACGATAAACATTGCGAGTTTAATAAAAGCGTGTAAAAATAGCCCAAAGTAAGAAACTGAAAAAAGCAGGCAAATATTATTTATATTTAATTAAAGTTCTTTCTGTATATATTGATCAAAACTGCATAATTTATGCATACTTTTTCATTTAGTTATTTTTCTCTCTCGAAACCATATGAACGCTACATAAACCTGTCTACAGTGTGTCCCATGATAGGACTGAAAAGAAAATTGACTATGAGAAAAAGTATGTACAAAAATAAAAAAATACAAAAAAAAACCAAATATATACAAATACAATTATATTATATTTGCAATTATATACAAATACAATTCTGAATATAATGATCCCTTTTAAGTAATTTTAATATTTTAGAAAGGTCAACAGGGATAATAAATTATTAAACATGTTTCAAAACATCCTGGCTATATTTCGACCTTCTCCTTAGGTCATCTTCAAGCCTATAACAAAATTGAAAAACAAGGTATTTACTACTCTATCCAACAACTGAACAAGGTTCTTACTTACATTTATAATGATATTAACATCTATTTACCTCCAAACGGTTCTTGATTAACATCAATCAAACAATTCCATTTCAAAATAAAAAACTAAAAACTACTCCTAAACTTCCAGTCACAGAAACATTACCTACTTGGTAACTTGTCATTAAAACACAAAAATTTTTTTGGTTTTTTTTGTAATGAAATAAAATATTATTTTAACATTATGTTCTATACTTCCATAAAATCAACAATTAACACAAAGATAACAGAACAATACAAAATAACTTAATTAACAATAAAAAACGAAAAACATGTCTGTTATCACAGTCTATTTCTATCACAGTAATAAAAGTTTGGTAATAAATTAATCATATGTTGTCAAAAACCCAGGTTAATAACTTCCTAACTGACTGCGTTACATATAGTATTCTTTTTAAAAAACAACAAAATTTAAATTATTCCTACATAATATTTATTTAACTCTCTGCAGTCCTTCTTATAGTTAATGCTATTATTATTTTTGGAAATCTGTAAGGCTTCTAATGTTAGTCTTTTTTTATTATTAGATTCATTCATAAGTATCTTCGTGTTCTCAAAATTGAAATGGTGATTCGTTTCAGTAGAGTGAGCTGCCAGTGCTGTCTTATTGTCCTTAGCTCTTACATTTCCTTCATGCTGCTGTCGCCTATTTCTCCAGGTTTGTCGTGTTTCTCCTATATATACTGCTGGGCAAGATGAACAAGGGACCTGATAAATTATACCCATTTTGTCTCCAACATCTAAATTATCCTTTAACTTTGAGAAATAAGTATTCCCTATCTTATTAATAGGTTTGTGCCCAAACGACAAATCACATTCCATTTCATTGAAAATCTTAGATACTCCCTCTGGTAAGCCTTTAATATATGTCAGTCCTGCAAATTTTGTATTCTTATTATTATTAATTTGTTGGTTTAAAAATAAAATAAAAAAAGACTAACATTAGAAGCCTTACAGATTTCCAAAAATAATAATAGCATTAACTATAAGAAGGACTGCAGAGAGTTAAATAAATATTATGTAGGAATAATTTAAATTTTGTTGTTTTTTAAAAAGAATACTATATGTAACGCAGTCAGTTAGGAAGTTATTAACCTGGGTTTTTGACAACATATGATTAATTTATTACCAAACTTTTATTACTGTGATAGAAATAGACTGTGATAACAGACATGTTTTTCGTTTTTTATTGTTAATTAAGTTATTTTGTATTGTTCTGTTATCTTTGTGTTAATTGTTGATTTTATGGAAGTATAGAACATAATGTTAAAATAATATTTTATTTCATTACAAAAAAAACCAAAAAAATTTTTGTGTTTTAATGACAAGTTACCAAGTAGGTAATGTTTCTGTGACTGGAAGTTTAGGAGTAGTTTTTAGTTTTTTATTTTGAAATGGAATTGTTTGATTGATGTTAATCAAGAACCGTTTGGAGGTAAATAGATGTTAATATCATTATAAATGTAAGTAAGAACCTTGTTCAGTTGTTGGATAGAGTAGTAAATACCTTGTTTTTCAATTTTGTTATAGGCTTGAAGATGACCTAAGGAGAAGGTCGAAATATAGCCAGGATGTTTTGAAACATGTTTAATAATTTATTATCCCTGTTGACCTTTCTAAAATATTACAAATACAATTATATTATATTTTTTTGATTATTACATACTATAATTATCACTTAGGCAATTTTGATCAAATACAGAAAAAAGCTTTTACTATATATAAATAACAAGGGTGTCCCAAAATTAACGCAAGATATGAATTAAATTGAAATTAGTTTTAAGTCTTTAGATTGTTATTTTTTTTATTGAATCATAAAGTACATAGGATAGGGTCATTTGTGGAATAACACATCGGGCAAATGGCCTCCACGGCTTTGCTGGCACATATGCACTTCTTTTGTTGAAATTATCCACGACCATTTTGCATAAATGTGGCTGAATTTCGTTGATGCAGCGTTTAATTTCCTCTGTAATGCACGGGTGGTTGTGGACTTGTTGACATAGGCCTTTGACTTTAAATAACCCCATAGAAAGAAATCGAATGGTGTTAAATCACACCATCTAGGGGGGATAAATTAAATAAATACATTAAATAAGTTAAATCAAATTAAATAAATGTATCGTGTTAAATCACTAAATCACGATAAATAATAATTAAAACACGTTGTTGTATCGTATAATGCTCCATTTTTACTAACCCTAAACTCTCTGCTGCCAAATTTTTTTTTTTTCAGGGTGGCCAACAATTTACTGCACAAATGGCGGCAAATTCAAACTTGCTTTAATTTTGGGACACCCTTTATAATATATCCTGATTTTTTACTTCGGACTTCAGGTACATTGACCAGATTTTGGTGATATTTTAAATTTAAACTGATTTACTCGTTTCAATTGTGACTATTCTAGTCTAGTCCATACCCTCTGTACTTATATATTCAATAAGGAACTTTAAGAAACATTTTCTAATAACTTTTATGACTAGATCAGCTATAATCTATAATCAAGAGCTCCTACAGCCTAATGATTAGTAACGACATTATTTAATTACTCTTTGGTGACGATATTTTTAGAACTACTTTATTAGAAGCGCATTGGGTGAAGGAGGTCCGGGTTAGATTCTTGACTCCAGGTAGGGGTCCCATGATCAATGTTCACCCAGTATCGTTATATATATGGGTCGCTACGAAATATAGGGCTAGTTATATATAAGGTAAAGTAAGTGGTAAGTTATAAGTGGTAAAGTAGCTCCTTCCGGTTGCAAATGCCAATTATACGGTTTATACGACCGATCGAGCGACATGCCAACCCCATGCCTTCCACTGCATATAAATGTATAAGCCCTTTGGCAGGCCTAAGCCTACCATGGGATTTTCGCCAAGGATTATTGTTATTGTCGAGCTGATTAATTTTTTTGAAGTGCGTTCTATAATTTCTTCTATAGTGAACGTGAGAGTCAACTATCAAAGAATCTTAAAATACTAATTCGAGGGATTAAGTTATTTCCATCGCTCTGTTTCAAAAGTGTACTATTTTTAATATAATATCATACAAGAGTAGAGCAACTATAAAGTTCCAATTATATTTAAATAGGCGTTCAAGCAATATTTGCTCACATGCTGCTAATTTTGGTTGTCATTCAGTTTAATAATTTCCCAATTAAAAAAGAACTGGGTAGCAAGGCTATTTGGTGATTAGACTACGTACATTGACATTTTTAAACCAAAATATGAAAACCTTTCTCTACTCTAACTATAACTAAGATCAGTTTTTATTTTTTTTATTTTTTTTTTTTAATTTTTCTACGGAAAGAAGTAACATAATCTGTAACGAACATGGTCAAAAGTAAGAAGTTCCCTTCTTTCTTCTTACCTTTAATTTTATGGGCTTATAAATCCCAAAAAGCGATCCGAGCTAAGCGAGGGTGCCTGCGGGTGCCAGAGGATTAATAACCCCCTTATTTTAGCTCAAGTCCTCTTCGCCTTAGTAACTAAGGGCACCCGCAGGGCGCACGAAGAACAGTAAAGGAGGAAAGTTTTTAGTTATTTTCCACGTTAGAATTTTTATACTGCCGTATAATGACACTAGAGGGACATTTTTACCTTATGTTTAGTCATATTTTGTTACAAAAATAAAGGCTTTAACAATGTTTTTCTACTATCTCCATACAAGAATATTTTGCCTAATATACTAAACTGCATAAGGAGTCCTTATTAAGCGAAGTGCTTAGTCCAAAAGACTGGTCTGCAATATCAAGATCACCCAGTAAGCAATCATTATTACTTTTAATAATGTTTTGAAAAATCTTTTTATAGTTGACCTTAATCCTGATCATACTTGACTTATATTCTTTAACTCCTATGTGGAGCAAAGGGTTTCGACGAACTTCCGCCATCGGCCTCGAACCAGGTTTTTCCTCCTCTTTCGATGCCTTTTGCTTTTAAGCTCCGCTTCCAGGTATGCCTTGGACTTCCTCTGCGTCTTGAGCCTTGTGGGTCACACTTCAGAATTTGTCTAGCTATGTTGCACTCCTCTCGACGCAGTGTATGTTTAATCCACCTCAAATTTCCGTGGCCTATCTCGATGTCTATGGATGTCTGATTCGTTCTCCTCCACAACGTTTCATTTGAGATAACCTGCGGCCTCCATTTCCGTAGGATATTCTGTTTGTCATAAGAATATTTACATATTTCAAGGGTCTAGACCAGGGGGCCACACTGGCTCCACAAGGGACAAGACCTAGCTATACCAACGTTCTGTAGTTTTGAATCGCGCGCAAATTTTCGTGTTGGGACTAGCCGTTGAGGGATATCTATGGCACAGGACGTGAGGGTGGACGCTGCTCCGTTCGTTTATATTATTAAGGTGCGAGCATAGTGCACTGCTTCCCGCTTTATCGCGGAGGATAAGCGAGTAGAAAAACTATTAGAACTATACCAGGGCGGTCATAGTGCACCAGCTAGAATTTCGTGGGTTCACATCGATGTTTGCATTTGCCGAAGTTTAAGCGATAAAGCGGGAAGCCACGATTCTGAAGTACGCTTACGCTGGCTTACCTGCGGAAAAGTTTTAAAGTGATTTTCTGAGCTTTGAGCGATAATCGAAAACTTCTTGAATGAAAAGAATCGTCCTCTAACTGAAATAAAAACAATGAGTGGTTGTGGAAGTTATAATTTCATACAAATTTAACTAAACATATAAATAACCTTAAACAAATTACAAGAAGAAAAATAGCTTCTGCCTGATTTATACACTCATATTTAGTCCTTTCAGCAAAAAATTTTTTTTCTTTTAATCTCAGTTGAGCAAAAATGTTCTATGCATTTTGATACATGTCAATCATTCAATAAACAAACTGGAAGTAATTGTGTAGTTGAAGCTTTGGGTGCTTTAAAAATAAATGTTGAGGATCGTTTTTCATATTGTAATGCAATTGTGAACGATATCAAGATTTCATAAAATCCTTTTAACGCCGATATAGAATCCCTTGCTCTTGAACGTTTTAAATGGAAATGATAGTATTTCTCTCACACTGTTTGATCAATTGTATCAATTTGCTAGTGGCTTCTTTTGCGTTTTCGGCACTACATATCTGTGTAAAAAAAGCATATACTTCAAAATGAAATGTACTTATATACAAAAGATAATTATAGATCTAAATTTAATAATAATAAAATTTTGTATATTTAACTTTTTAAATTCATACATAAAAAAGCCATGGTTATAAACCGTCAGGCATTAGAGATCTAAATTTAATAATAAGCATTTTTATTTCCTACTTATGATAAGCATTACCTATGTCCTATGTGTGTTACTTATTGTAAGTTTTTAGGATAAATCTCATATAATTAAATACAATTAAAATGTTCAATTACATTAGTCATATATTGTGTTCCTTAATTGGTCGTTAAATAAAAACATCTGATTATTATTATTTTGTATGATTTACTTAAATTTTACATTGTACTATTGTACATTGTACAATGTTATCAAAATAAACTGTGGCGGGCCGGATTGGTGGTGCACGAGGGCCGTAGTTTAGAGACCTCTGGGTGTAGAAAAAGTAGTTTAGGAGAAACAGAAATTATAACCATTGGTAGAAAATGTTGGATCAAAAATTATTCTTTCATAGTGGGAGTCTACATCATTGGCAAACTAGCTAGAGCTACAACTGTGGCAAACTTCGTGATTCCATGTTTAGTGATTTCCGAAATGTAATGATTAATAGGTTATTTGGTGGACTGTAGCCTTAAAAGTAGCACGTAGATGCGGCGAACATATTGCAAATGAGCAAGTATTAGGGTCTGAATCTATCTCAGTATTTTTACCAGGACACACTAGATTTGTCTTAGCGATTTATGTAGTTTAATTGATATTTAAATGGACTCAATATTTTAAATGCTTTTTTCATAATTTAGTCAAAAACATTTATTTATTTTTTATTCTTTCGTGAATATTAGTCACGAGCTAAAAGTAATTTATCGATTTTAACTCGGGGTATTATTTTTCTTTAAAAAAATTTGATCGAGTGAATACACTTTGTGCGTCTCCACAGAAAAAGGATAAATAAATTTTATTTTAAAGTTTAAAAGAGTTTTTATTATGATTAGTTTTCAGTAAAAAAGAAATCGCAGTCTAATCAATCGACTGAACTCCTTTAATATTCCTTTCTTATATTAAATCATCTTAAAGAAGATTATTCAATTTGTTTTTTAATAATTTCTAAAATCACTGGAACCATTTTTTTTCTTACTCAACTCATTCCAAAAAACAGAAAACCTTTTTTTAAGAAAATAATGTCTAAAAAAATCTTAATTGAAAACATCTGGTTGAAAGTTCATTTATTATTCATATACTTTATTATTATTACACCCCCCTCCCATTTTCTAACAAAAAAAGTATACATATTTCGTACTTTGTCCCGAATTATTATTTTTTTTCACAGAGTTTATTCTCGCTCTGATTTTTTTTTATCCCGGGTATTTTATGTTAACAAGGAAAACAACAAGCACGTCAATTTTTCATTTCGTTAAAAAAAGGGAAAAAATGACCCTTTTTCCCCATTTTAAACGAAACTCGCTTTTTCATGCACTGAAATTCTTCGTGTAAAATCGACCCTGAAAGAGAGGGTTGATGGTTACCTTCATCAAAAAATTGGATTTCGTAATTATTGTTGCAGTTATTTTCCTCCTTCTAAACCTTGGGAAGAGCAATATTAAACTAATAAAAATGCTAATTTATTAGGTTTTTCTCCCCTTTCTTCTTCAAAACGAAAAATCAAAATTGGTAGTGTTTCATTTAGAGTGGTCTCTTTTGCCACTTGTTTTGTAAAGTGTTCCGGTCGGTTAATTGCTAAAATGAAATACCCTTCTAAACATTTTTTTCTTTGTATATAAATGATGAGGTAAAAAAAAAGTTGGGAAAAGTTAAAAGTATTTATATTTTCTAAACTATAGGATTGAGATATTAAGAGGCTTTTACGACCTTTAAGTGTAGTAAAAGGATCGACGTAGCAAAAATAAAAATAAACCTTTCTTATCGCATGAATGTTTTTATCTTCTGCTAAAGTAAAGGGTGGATAAAGAGTGAAATTCTGTATTAACTCGCTAATTTCTATAAAAGCATCTGCCCTTTTTTTAGGGATTTTTTTGTTGTTGTAGAAAGGCTCCTGAAGGGATTAAATGATCAAACGATATCTATAAACAAGATTGAATTAAAAAAGTGATTGCGTTGATGCTAATACAGCTGTAATCGACAGCTTGTTGATACTATCTTTTTAAAAAAATAAACGTTGGTTAACCTTTGATCAAACTATGAATATTGTTATTTCAACATCTCTTTTTCTTTTAGATTGAAAATATTTTATTTTACTCTTCATAAAACTTTTCAACCTTGCTCAGTTTTATTTTTTTAATGTTTTCTATCATTTTCTACTTTAATACGTTCTCACCGAGAGGAACTATCCTATCAGAGAAATCTAGGCTTTAAGATAATATGTAATCCCGATGATTATACTATTATAATATATTATATTATCTCAATATTTACAACCCTTTAACAGAATTCATGTATACCTTTTTAAGTTCATTTATGCATTTAAATTCTATCTGTATATAACTTACAGGCTGTCGGATAATATGTCTCTAAAATACTGTTATTAAAATTTGGGTGTAAATATTAACTTACTTATATTTATTGCTTTTTCCATAAAAATCTTAGAGAAGTGACCAGGAAAACCTCCTTGCAATTGGTCACTACGAGTAAGGTATAATCAATGCATAAACATTTATCAGAATAAAGAAAAAGAAGCCACTTAAGTTTCCCTGAAGTGGTTAGCTTTAGCAGTGTTTTGTTTGACTTTTATATTATCTAAGATTTAAAAAGTACTATTTACTCAAGAAGACAGCTTTTAGAGGGAACGGCCTTGGGCTTCTCTAAAGAAAGAAACCGATTCGTGTTAATTTTAACCAAGTAATAATTATTTTACTTTACTTTCATATAATATTTATGAGTTTAAACAATATATACCTTTTTATCTACATATAGCTTGATAGTACAATACAGTTTCTGCTTAAACTACAAATTCTTTAATTAGGATGTATTTTAATTAATTTTATACTCGGAAATGCCTGCATGGAATATTTATTGTCAAGTATTCTAAGAGGTCATAAAGGCTTAATTAAGTAGAGACTTATTCTTCTAAGTAGGTTATAAGATAATGAATTTCAAACAATACAAAAGGAAGTAGACGAGAAAAAGGGAAGTATCTTCGTGTAAAAGTAATTTTTGTATCAACTCGAGAAGCGAGATCCGGGGTTTTCTTTGCTTAACGAGGCTTCAGGGTCGATCTTGCATCTGTACTGTGCCACGCCCAGGCTAACTGACCTTAACCGTGACCTCTAGAGAATTTCTTCCTTGTGTCAAAATACAGCTATGTGGAACTCGGACTTAGTCCTCGCATTAGTTGTGTTCGCGTGTCAAGCCAGTCTATTTATATTCACAAGCTTGATTGACTTGAATTATAAATTTAAGTAACACTGTTTAAAAGCCCCCATAAACGATCAAACATTTTGCCCCAAAAATGTTTGCGCAAACCTGATGTCGGGCAAATTTAGGCCATACACATCAAACATCATGTTTGCGCATACATCAAGCAGCTCCAAACACGGTCAAAATGTCTGCGCATTTTGACCGTGTATGGTGGCCTTAAGAGAGAATAGAAAGAGTGAATATATTAGATGCCATTTGAATTATCTACATTCTTTTAAAGAATGACATATTTCTATCCTACCTATTTCAACTTAGAACTGATTTCTTTCTTGGTAGTTCCATGTACTTTCGATGTCTGAGATATTGTTAAATAATAGTGTAATTGGCAGTACCTGATTTCAGGTGAATTGACAAGAATCTGTAAGATTTAAATAAGTACTTCCAAATTTTTATAGAAAACAATATTTATGACTATGTGAGGCGTTTGAATTTTCCTTAAAAGACCCAACTAATTAAGAATTTATACTACAAGGAAAAATCTAATCATTTATCGAAAAATATATTGAAAGATCATGAATAGTAATATAATAAATATTAATAATTAATAAGCAAGACGTTAAAGTGAACCAATTAGATTCCATTTGATATTTTTTTATGTATTTACTAATAAAATAAAATTAGTTATTTGATTGAACAACATCTTGTTTTTGAAAGAGTATTTTACCTAGAATAAGAGTAGAAGAAAATGTTTATTTGATTTATTACATAGCCACGTGATGACTAGTTATTCTTAAAATAAGTTCACGACACCGCAAATTTCTATAGAAGCTTAGTCTCACGTGAGGTAGGCGGAATCATGGAAACTCCAAGACTTGTCTAGCACATCTGGTTTGACGTCTAAATAAACTCTAATAGATATGGAGCCTGCGAGAAGTAATTCATCTTCAAAGCTTTGCCGAAAACTCATTCATCTTTAGAGGTATGTGACAACTAATTCGAATTCAGCTAGAAGCGATATCATCTCCCTTTGATAAAGGTACATGGATTCATGCACAACTTCTACCTACCTTCTAACTTAAAGGAGGGTGAGTTATAAACCTAAAATCCCATCGAGAGGGTAAAATTTTGGGCTTTTACTGGGGAACAAATAAAGGAGCTTATATTCCCTTTGCCCGATTCATGTAAAGGCATTACGGATGAAATAGATGCAGTACTGAGTGCTGTGGGGTTAGGTCTATGTCGCGTTTATTTACTTTTGTTTAAATATTTTAACAACTTAAATAAAATCAACCTTTATAGATTTGCTTTCAGGTTTAACAATTTACAAAACCAATTTATTTGTTCAATTACATAAAAGGACGTATTTTAGCAAGTTGAAAGCATTTTTGTTTAGTTTAATTTTACCACTAACACTATAAGTATATAAATTCATTATAAACCTTTGTACTGATGTTTGAGGAAGGTGAATAAACATGATATCAAAGAGCTTTATTAATTTGATTTACGACCGTTTTTTTTTTTTTTTTTTTTTAGCAAATTTGCTTATTCTTCTAAAGCACCATTAAACAATGATAATGCTTTCTAGTGGGTGCACGTCTTAACACTGATGGACAAATTAACTTTCACTTTTTTGATTTCCGGCGAATTGTGATTAAGGGTTTGTGCCATATATGAAACTAATATCCGTATAAATTAGGGCTCTAGCGGCGACACAAGGATTATTAAGATACCTACTCCAATAATTATATGTATCCGTGATATTTGTCGCCTCTACAGTGTTTTCTTTCTCCTTTGGTATAATTATTTATTGTCACTTTTTACGTTTTTGATCCGAGCTTACCGAAGGTAACTGTAGCTATGAGATCCTACTGAAAAAAAAAAATCTCCAAAGTCAAAGATTTAAAAACAGAAATCCGTTTCAGACATCAGAGAACATTTTATGTTCCGTTTCTGTCGGCCGGTCTATCCACAATTTTCGCGAACCAACATATAACTACTCGTCCGATTGTAATAAAATTTTGGAGGTAGGTCAATATTTGTCCCATTTTAATTTCACTATTCTGCGCCCATTATTTTTTCTTTCAGGTGCGATGTTTTTTTTAAACTCTTATATCTTTAAAATAAATGATTCGATTTTAAAGAAATGTGTATGGTTTGTCGAATGCAGCTCACAGATTAGCCTACATAAAATTGGACAGTCTACTTACATTCAATGGAACTAAATTGACAGATTTAAAACAAAAGAAGGGGAAAAATTTAATAAATTACCCACTAATGGTTTGTAAAAGCATTACATTGTTTGGACTATTTTATATATTTTTTTCTTTTCTAAGCTTTCAGTATCTCAATATTTTGTCTTACTATTAGGATTAAGATAGTAGAATAGAATTTTTACAGGGCTGAATAATGTGAGGCTCGCAAAGTATTTTGTAATCCCTGCAAGATTAATTTATGCACAGAGGGCACGTCCCCCCCCCCCCCCCCCCCCAGGACCTATAGAGTTAAAAAAAAGATGCCGCCGTATTTTTTTTTAACAAATATTTTTTACATTCACCTCATATTCAATTACACCTCAGAAATGCATAAAAGCTCTGTTTTGAGAGGTCATATTTTCAAATGTTTCCTGGGAAGGCCCCCGCACCCCCACCATAAATCCCCCCCCCCCAATAATTAACTGCAGATGACGCCCATGACTTACAGTAAGATGTTGTACTGCAGTAAGCATCAGTATAACATTTTCTAACGAATACGTTCTAAAACAGTTATGTTATTACTTGGGCGCGGAGATTTTTTATGTTTATTAGTTGTACATTTTTTTTTGTGGGGGGGGGGGGGGGGGGGGAGCCACTACTTTGTTGAATAAGTAGTTCCCTTTTCTTGTTACCACTACGATACCTACCTCCCCCCCCCCCCCCATCTAAACTGACTTAAAATGTGCCCCTCCAGACCTAGCCGCTGGATACGCCACTGGACCAAATCCACGCCATGATAAGAGTTAAGGAAATATCTAAAGGATTCGAGGATATGTTAGTTAATACGCCCCTTGAAGATATTAAGGTCACACCCTTGGTTTAAATCCATTAAAATCAAGTAAAAAGGGCGTAGTATTGCATTAAAATATAGCTCGTTATCAGTTGAGTTGTCAATGTATATTTTTAACTAGATTGTCTCTGTTTTCTTTACAGTTATATTATCTTTATTAGATTTACCTATATTGTCTTTATTAAGTAAATTTGTATTAAAGTTAAATACCTTTATGATAAGAAACTTTGTGGTAAGACCATACTTTGTTACTGAGGAACTAATTTCTCATCAATCAGCGTAGATAGAAAGGAGAGAGAGATCTCTGCTCTACACTATTAGCGCTAGATTATCCCTAATTGTTATCACAATTCTCCGAGGACCCCGCCCCTTCAGATTCCTTCTAGGGCTATCCTTTCTCTGTAATTAATTGCAAGGGCTTACTTATTCAGCTCAATTAATACACTCTAACACATACTACCCACTAACAACATTTAGCATCATTAGATTAGACTAGCTAATTTATTTAATCTAATTTAAATGATTACATTATACCGCCGATCTAGTTTATTGAATCAGTTATTAATAATTATTTAAAATACAGATATTTACTTTACATCAAAAGTAAATTAAGTAATACTTTTAGTTCTCTAATAACTTTGTTAATTTTTATGTACGTTCAATTAGTTTTAGTTTGTAAGGGCTTACTTATTCGGCTCATTTTTTTTTTTTAATAAACTGTTACAAATACTACCGACTAGCAACATTTAGCGTCATTATTATATTATTAAAATAGTAGTCATAATTTTTTTTTTTCTCATAAAAGCGGCGGTCCATAGTTCATATAATATATAGCTCGGCGAGGCCTCTTGAGTCGAAAAAATCAAGCCCGGACGTCCTTTGTGAGAAGCACGTAGCAATGAGCTTCCTGTGACCCTTATAAATATATTAGTTGTGCATAACATAGCATTAACTATTTAGTATAATATAGATGAAACTTAAAGTAATTAATTATCCTCCAGTATGATTTCTCTTCCAAGTTATTTACTGAAATGCTGTGAAGAAAATGCAAAGGGCTCTTGCCGTTGCTGTACTCAAAATAATGAAACATCTTCAACATATAGCTTCTTTTTTTCTCTAAATTTATTATTTAGAGTTTTGTACCATTATTCATATTGGTTGAAAGGGTTTTTTTTTAATATAATTAGTGATGTTGCTTCTTTACCCTCCCCCCCCCCCCCCACATGTTGCATTCCCCCCCCCCCCCTTTATAGTAGCGCATGTTAGAATACTCAAAAAAGTTTAAATGATGAGTGAAAGGTTTTAATTCATTGTTGTAATATTATGTTTACATGCATATTTTAATTTCTAACTTAATATTTATTTCATATTATTGTCAAATATGAAAATTTAGTAAGTAATTAGTAAGTAAGTAAGTAAGTAATTTATTTTATTTTATTTTTTTTTATTTGATTCAAAACATATTATACAACATATTACAAATAATAAAACAAACAAAAAATATACATAATTTAATAATATTGTATTTAACAGATATTTAAAATATACATATATGTTTGTAAAATCAAAGAGCCTCCAAGAAGGGAAAACCTTGAAACAGGAGGCTAAAATATAAAATAAGTTTTATTAAATGATTTCAGTAAAACAGCAATGTGTTAAATATACCTTACGCTTCAATTTCTTATTATATCAATTATCTATTACACATAAATATTAATCTAATGGGGCACAATATGGATTAATAGCATTTTTCTAATTTGTAATATATACACATACGTATATATATATATATATATATATATATATATATATATATATATATATATATATATATATAAATAATCCGCTATAGTAATCCCTTTATGGCAATAAAACATGGGTGTCTTTTAATACAAGAATTGTTTACACAACAGATAGCTGTAATTAATCTTTCTACACTTTGAAAATAATAATCTTTCTAAAAGAAGAATATATTATAGCAAAGCTAAAGACCTGAAAGGGTGTTATATTATGATTTGATTACCATGCATTAAAGTTTCGGTAACACTTCTCCCCTTTTGAAACTTAAAGAACATAAATGAAAGGAGCCGGACCAGTTTCACATATCATAATGCGGGTTAAGCAGGTAAAAGGGGCAGAAAACGACCAAGTTTTAGGGATTATCAAAACAAATAATATTTCCAACTCTTATTCAAATAATTAGAAGGGGTTTGCCACCCCTTTTATACAAATTATTTGCGTCAATACGTAGGGACTTTTAACTGTTTGCCTTTTGTTTTATGTGATTCCACCCGTAGTTGAGGTTATAATGCTGGAGAAGAACCATGTTTGTTTTGCCATAACGAGTTACACATACACCGCATGAATGTATATATGTTGTATTGACCTTACGGAATACATAATGCTTTTATGTCTAAAGGAAAACGGTCCAGGGGTTGGTAGGGTTTTGGCCCCACCTAAATGTCTTGTGCTATCCTCAGGTATCATGTCCCAAATTTTAACATTAGAAAGGTAAGGGCTAATGGAATACGGCGCAGATTGTCTATCTACCCTTTTCCTACTAGATACCCCTTTGCCTCACGTATCTAGTTTAAATAAAGATACCTATCGAATATGTAAAATTATTATACTTGAAATTCAAATCCAAATTAATTCGAATCACGAAGATGAATATAAATCGATTATTTCTGTTTAATTCAATATTTTTTTAGTGGTCCCAATCAGAAATATCTCAAGCTTATAATTGAAATCGGGACGTATTTTAATCATTCCTATTAAAGGATTTAAAATTATCTTTTAATATTTAAATTACTTCCAAAAAAAAGAATAGATATTTGAAATAATATTATTTATAATTACATTATTAGGCTACATAATATATTTTTACTAAGACTACCTTATATTTTTTTATTAAATAGTTTAATGGGAGGTAAAAAGGTAAAGGTAATGGGAGGTATGTGATCGTTCTGAACGATCACATCTTTACTTCTCTTATTTCCAGACAAAAATCCATTTCAGACATCAGGGGACATTTTTGGTCTCATATTATGTATGTCTGTTGCTCAATTTTTGCGAACTAACACATCTGCTCGCCACTTTTAATGAAATTTGGATGGTAGGTCATAATTAGCCTTTCTTCTTTTTTAGATTTAACCTTCTTCATCCATTTGATTTTCTTCCACATGTGCACATACACTTATATATTTGAAACTATTCATCCGATTTTAAGAAATTTGGATGATATGTCAAACGAAGCCTACAGATGATTCCATATTAATAGTCCACAGGCCACCATAAGAAGTGAGTCGCTGATTGATAAAGTTTTCTTACCTTATGCAATCGCTTATTTATGCCGTGTCCACCGATGAATTGGGTATATGGCAACTGGGGGCTGGGCCATTTCTTTTTTGTTGACATGCCAAACTTGCCCTTCTGCGGGAACATTGAAAAGAGATTGATAAAGTTTTGATTTTCACAGGATCGTTTAATTAAATTATTTAAAAATCAGTGGTACACGTGGCCACCGATAAGAGTGGGCCGTTTTCTTTTCAACGTCCTCGCAGAGCGATATGTTTGGGGCGGTGGCCACCCCAAACGGCCCACTCTTATCGGTGGCCACGTGTACCACTATGAAAATCAAAACTTTATCAATCTCTTTTCAATGTTCCCGCAGAAGGGCATGTTTGGCATGTCAAAAAAAAAAGAAATGGCCCAGCCCCCAGTTGCCATATACCCAATTCATCGGTGGACAAGGCATAAATAAGCGATTGCATAAGGTAAGAAAACTTTATCAATCAGCGACTCACTTCTTATGGTGGCCTGTGGACTATAACTTCAACCGTCTGTGCTAAAGTTATTCTTTTATCCATGTAAACAATCAAAGCAATTTTGACAGATTTAAAATAAAAGATGGCATTATATTAAATATAGTTGACAATAGTAGTTTGTAAAAGCATGTCGTCATTTGGGTACGTCATAAGGACGCGAGGAAGCTCTGTGCCAACAAATTGGTAGACAATTTTATTCATTTTCATGTTTCCTTAAGGATACATGTACACGGCACCGTATGACGGCCTTGTGTCGGCCGTGTGATGGACATCACATGGCAAGGAATAAACCTAAGGAAATGAGACGTAGTCCCCATTTGTCCGCACCATGCTCGCACCGACACTTCGATTAGTTTTATTTTACTTCTTGACGAACACAATACCGTGTCGTCCTTCAATTAAATTACATCTTATCTACTACGTCTACATCTTCAACTTTTTTCAACTTTTAATTATAGTTTCATTTACATTTTTACCACTTTTTATTTGTTTTTCTATTCTCCGTTGAAATGGAGGTAAACAAATTGATTACATTAATACTAAATTGTTTATTTCTTCACCAATTAACATGTTCTTCCTCTAACACAAGTCCAACTATCCCTAGTTCACAATTTGTTAAACTTTTTAGCATAATTGTCTTAAAAAAAACTGATGTGTGGGCATCAAAATATACTAGTAAATAAGTTGAGATAAAAAGCACGGCCATCATATATGGTGCGGGCGCGATGTGGACATGTGTAGCTTCCCTTTGCCGTAATCCGGCCAACAACCGGCCGTCATTCGGTGTGGATTCCTATGTGTCCTTTATACGACCCGGCCTTTATACGTAGAATTTAAATTAATTATTGTAATGAAATTCAATTTTGAAATATATTAGTTATTGTTTGATGTTGAATGTTAAAATTCTTCGTTGTTTACAATATTTTAGAATTATACCGCCAACTTTCCTCAAAAATGTATTGATTTATCGGCTTATATATACGAGTTTGTGAATTAATGACAGGTTATTGTATTGTCGTCGGAAATACATGATCTGTGCAAGTTTCGGCTTTCTAGGTAATTGGAAAATGGATTAAATGGAAATGATTAAATATAAATTACAAGATTTGTCGCTGACCAAAATTGAAAGTTAAAAAAAATTAAGCATGCAAAATATAAATACGTCTGCCAATTATTGTGGCACATAGCTACCTCGCGTCCTGTTATTCGACGAATGGTAACATGAGTATAAAATAATGTGATACCACTGAGAATTAAAAGGTTAAAAATACTTGTTTCGATTTCCAGCGGGTTTATTATTCGATATTAAATGTACGCAGAAGTTTGAAATGAATACTAAGTTTGGGACTATCAGTGGGCAACAAACCATTGGGCAAATAGTTTTTAAAATTTGGTGGTTCGCAAAAATGTTGACTGACAGACAGACATGTGACCATAAAAATGTTGAAATTTCGAATTGTGGAGACACAGTCCTTCGTTACCTGCGGCAAGCTTGAAAGCTATAATTATAATTTGTATGTTTTATTTAGATTAAAGTGCCATGAAACACTTTAAGAGTAAAACATAAAGTAGCTCATAATATATTATGAAATTTGCTTTTAGAAATGCCTTTTCTCAGCAATTAAATACAAAGTTTTGTTACTAATTTCCAAAGTTACATTAGGAGAAAGTAGGCCAAGAAAATCATCAATCAACCATCTTAATCCTTCAATTAGCTAGTTTGAAGTAAACATTTTAAGATCTTTTTATAGACATACCATTTTTTTTTTTTTTTTTTTTTTTTTTTTTTTACAACAAATATTAGTTTATTGTCAATAATATATTAGATAGTTTGAATCGAGATTTCGTCCAATTAACAAATAGGAAATAATACACTCGTATATAGGGTATTGCGTTTGATTGGGTCCAATAGGAAAAGGCAATCAATTTCAAACGTTATTAATTTCCTGCTCCCCTGAATATTTATTGATTTTTTTACTTTATTTTTTTCAACTGGTTCCTCTACTTCTAAAGGTTGAATGAAGTAAAATGTCCTTACTAGGGGGTGGCAAAATGTTTTTAAGTTTTTGTCTTAGTCAAAGGTCTTTTTTGTGAAAAATTGGATTTTGAAATTGATTTATTTTTAATTGATAAAAAATAGTAATGATGAAGGACGCATCTCCTTTAAACTTTATCATACAAATGTTGGAGATACAGATACAGAGATATCTTTTTTTATTCCTAATCAAGAGGCTCCTCTGCTTATCTAGTGAAACTGTTAACAAAATACTTTAACTTAGCGCGTATAGGTTCCGCGGGTTTTTTCGTAATCAATAACGTGGTTTTCTGGTGGGTTGAACTAGCCTATACGGGGCATCATGTATAGAAATGCAAAAGCACTGGCATATATAATTAAAGTCTTTTCTATGTGTTGATAAAAAATTCACCTATTATGGATTCTTCTTCATTTCATAAGTTTTCTCTTAACACAAATTTCCATCTTCAGTCCTCTATTTTGAGACACAGCTGTATACGGGTCGATTTTGGGAATCTTGGGCGTATGTATCCGTTGTAGATTACCTGGGCTTTGATGTAGCGTATCTGGTTTTTCAAGAGAGTATGAAATGAAAACCAATACATAAATAATGCAATTTATATCAATATACAAGAATCACTTTAATTATGTATGCATTATATTTGTTAGTTTTTGCATTTCTATACATGATGCCCCATATAGGCTGGTCCAACCCCCCTTTGTGACGTGGATTTCACCGGAAATCTAAGTTATTGATTACAAAATACATTATTAAATGTTGAGGATGATTGAAAATACATTTTTTTTATTTTAATTGTTAATTCATTAAATCATTAAACTTAATTTTAATGAAACAACTTTTTAAGCTTTCAATTAAAAGACTGATTACAAATTCGACTAGTGTTTTGTCTTAGTAATAAAAAATATGAAATCTTTATTATTTATTTATTATATGTAATTATATAATAAAGCTAAAAACAATGATAGACTTTTCTCCGATAAATGTAATTTCATTGCACAATGATAAGTGCTTCATTTTCAAAATTAAATTGAATTGTACGATGTAAAAGAAGTTATATCTATCTTACAAATTTACATGGGATGGCAAACTGTGACCCACGAAATTATGTTTTAAAAATATAAAATTGACTAAAACTTTGAATGCTACAAGATTATCTGAGAAGAAATTATCGAGGGCTTAAATTTAAATTTTCATAATTATTTAATCTGATATAAATTAAATTCATGTTTACTATTTAAAAAACCTATACAATTTGAAATAAAATATTTTCTGTTATTTGTACACGAATTTTAGATTAGATTTTAAATTTTGGATGTACTAAATATGTTATTAATTGATGGGGCCCTATCCAACCTTTTATAAAGCTAATTTAGACTCCGGTTCAATAATTTTTGCCGATCTCTGATTTTTTAGGGTTTTGTAGATACTTCTCAAACCCATTTTGCCGAGGGTGGTGTGCGTCAGTCCTGCTCTCTTTGGTTCATAGGGCCCGAACCGTTTAAGCTAAAGTGCTGAAATTTGAAACACTGGTGCAACTTTTTTACCCAACAAAAAACAAATATATATATATATATATATACGGAAGTTAAAAATTAAATATGCGCATGCGAAAAGTCTCAAAAATGTGGTAAACTCAAAAATTTTTATTTTTTAAATTTTCGAGTTGGGTATCAAATGAAAGCTGCTGAAGAGTAGTCACAAATATATGTATATATGCTTTTTTCAATTTTTCATTTAAATTTAAATTTTCCTTATTGGTTAAATAAATCAAAATATACCCTAAAAACATTTCCCCAACCACTATATAACGGCTGGTCCTAAAATGTCGAAATAAACCATGGTTATAACTTATGGTGGGGCGATGAAAATTTCCTGAAAAATTTAATTTATCTTGTCGTTATTACCGATAAAAAACATTGTGACCCCCGGGGGAATCGAACTCGGGGACCTTGAGAGCGAAGAAAAAAAAAATCATAACATAACGGGTATGCTTAATCATCTACAAAACCCTAAAAAGTACTTGGACGCAAGTACTTCCCTGTGATTTTTAAGATATCTTGAACAGTCCTTGGGTTTAGAAAAGTCCAAGCTTAACAAATTATGATGATTGTAACATTACCTGTTCCTGTTAGATTTCATCGCTGCAAAATATTATAGTTGTCTTCTGTTATAAACGAGTGCTGGACACAACTATATAAATATTTGAAAAGAGAATCTTCACGTAGCTTTTCTATTTTCATGTGTTGTTAGAGCTTATTCTTTTTATTTTGCTCTTTCGTTGTTGTCTAAAGAATAATCACTATACTTCCTTTTGTGTTGGAGATTTTCTCTTCCTTTCCATCTTTTCTTTATTCTATCTTGTTCAATTTTTCTTTTAGCTTATGAGTAAAGCTGCTTTTTACTTTTATCGAATTTTTCCTTAGGATAGGTTTTTTTTAAGAAGATAGTAGTGTATGAAGAGTAAGACTTTCCAGTGTAGGTGGTAAGGAGCTTGCATATTTAACGATTTGTATAAAGAAAGAAATTCACAGCTGCTTCCATTCTTCTGCATACACTAATATTGGGTTTAACCTAAAAAACAAGATTTTTTTATGCTTAAAAACCTTCTGTGTAAGAGAATTTAAGGCCAATTTAATGTTTATTTATTTCCTGGTTAAATATGTAAGGAGTTCCTTTTAAAATTATTTTTTTATCTGCCAAGGATTTTTTAAAACCAAGTAAAGGTGAATGTAATGAACTAATAAATATTATTGAATACTAATGACAAAATCGTAATAATTATTTGTGCAACTAGTGCGCAAAGTGGCACTTTGCTGCCCTCAGAGAAATTTTTACGCATGAGCCGCAGGCGAGGGCGGAAAGGTTTATTTCGCGAGCGCAGGCAAAGACACTTTAAGCTCGAGTTGTACATACAATTTTTCCTTCAGTTAGTTTATAATCTGTAAATAAAATATAAAATAATAGAGTGTTCATCAACAAGTAAAAGGTTTTACAATATCAACTAAACCAGCTGTTCTGTTTATAGCCAGTGTTGCTTTTTTTTGCCTGTGTAATTATTTTTCATCGTAACACTTACTCATCACATTTGATTCTTTTTTTTGGTACATAAGAATGTATGATTACCGGGAAAGCTTTTGGAAATAGAAATGAAAGTATGTCTCAGCAATCCTGAATGGCAAATTGAATAGAGTGTTCGCTTTAAATCTAAACCCGTTTGTTTAATTAAGTATAACTATGTATCGCGTGGCTCTTCTATGTGACTGCATTCATTCGATGAATGACGTATAATGTTTACTTTATTATTTTCTTTCTTTGTTTATTTACTCTAGACGTCAAATTTTGTATTATTGAGTTTTAGTTGTGCATAGCTTTTTTACGGGAATTATAGACTACTAAGAAATATGGTATTTAGTGTTTATTTTCTCAGTATAAAAGGGCAACAAGGTATCTGACTGACTGCCAAGAATTATAGTGGCAGTCATAGTAAAAAAGCTCGTATAGTAAAAAAGCTGTATCAGAAGAAAATACTTCAGTTGGATAGTAAAAAAGTTAAATCAGAAGAGAAGACATCGGTTGAAAGAATCATAGTAAAAAGAGCTTTCAACAGAAGAAACAGACATCGATTGAAGAAATCATGAGTAATCAAGACTTGAAAGAAAAGACGACTTTGCAGTGCGACGGCGAAGTACCCGAGGTGCGAGATGAAGAAGCCCCTGAGAGAATAAGTTAGATAGAAAGCAAGCGGAGGTTTTAAATATTTTTGGATTAATTAAGGATGACTCAACCCGAGCTGTAGCGAGTTCATCTTTGAGTGAGTTGACCATTTTAAAGATGGAGTTAAGGGATAACATAGAGCGCCTCACCACCCTTACCGATAAGGAAAATGCTTCTGTACTTAAGAGTCAAATCTTATTCGATAAATTAGATAGTTTCCTCGATGCTCATGTAAAATTGTTATCTAAAATACCAATTACTCTCCCTAGTAGCTATCTTTTGAAGAGAACTTCGAGTAGTTCCCATAGATCTAAAGTCAGTTCCGAAAAGTCCAAAGTCAGTGCAGTAAATTCTATAGTTAGTTCGCAGAAACCCAAAATTTCAAGTATGTCTAAGATATCGAGCACACATATTATGGCTCAAATAGAGATATTGCGTCTTAACGGCGAAATTCGGAAAAAACAAGTCGAGCTTGAAGAGCAACTTAAAGAAAACCAATTTATAGGATCAGTTTTACAGAATAAAACCCTGACGGAGGGAGACTGCGGTAATTTTAGGATCTTCCTTAAAAATTTCAGCACAGGTAATCGCTAGGAAGGGTGAAGCGTTGATACCTTCCCTACAAGAAGAACAGGTCTCTCCTTCAGTACCTACACTACCATCAGAGCCTGAGCCTAAGCCAATGGCCAAGGAACTTCTGCCCCTTGCGTCGACCTGTGAAAGTAATCCCCAAATTAAGATAGATAGTAACCCACATGACGACCCTAATCGGAAAATAAATCAACCTGTAAGCGCAGATCCTAATGTTCTGATGTCAAAAGTGATGTCAAAAGGAAATAACTGTCCTCAAACTCTGTGCCCTCTGGAAGTATTTCGCGGGTGCGGACCCGAGCCATTCGGTGTAAGGACCGAGCTTGGTTGGGGAGTTATTGGACCAAAAGGAACATATAATAGTAAAGAGATCGGTCGGCCCCCTTCGTCGGGTAAAATAACAGTAAAGAAAGTTTTAAACCTATTCGTAAAAAAGGAGAATCTAGAAAGTTTCAATTATGGGCTAGGGTGGTCGGTAAATGATCGTAAGTTCATTAGTAAAGTAGAGAAGGGTCCAATACACAGACCGGATAACCATTACGAAATGCCAGACCCTTTCAAATCAAAAGACCCGAAGGTGCCAAATAATAATAGGACAGCAGAGGCTAGATTGAGAAAGTCAAAGAATAAATTTAAGAACGTGAAATTTAGAAAGGACTATAATACATTTGTGGGCGATATGTTGGCCAAAGGATATGAGGAAAAGGCAACTGACCAGGATATTGAATCGGGAAGGATCTGGTTTCTACCCTACCACGGGGAGTATCAACCTAAAAAGTCAAACAGCGATCAGACCATCAAAAATTGCTCAGCGCCAAACGAATGGCATCACACTAAAGAGAAGGTCGCGAATTTAGCCTCTAGATCGGCCGAACAGATAAAGAGCTCTCGCTGGATTCTAGGTCCAGAATGTTTGTGGAAATTCGATGGCTTTATAGGTAACGATATTGAAGGAAGCTTCGAAATACCAAGCGAAGACCCAGAAGTGAGAAAAGATGTGGCTTGCCGAGCAAGATCATGGCAATGGCAAAAAAGAAGGTGGTGTCATGTGCAACACCTAACTGACGAATTTTGGTGCTGCTGGAAGAACAAATTTCTTCAATCGCCTCAGCAAAGCAAGAAGTGGCAGCATAGAAGGACTGGTTCATCCCCACCGAGAAGCCTTATTAGCGATGACATTGCAAGCAATGGAGGAGCCATGTTTACTTTATTATTTTCTTTCTTTGTTTATTTACTCTAGACGTCAAATTTTGTATTATTGAGTTTTAGTTGTGCATAGCTTTTTTACGGGAATTATAGACTATTAAGAAATATGGTATTTAGTGTTTATTTTCTCAGTAAAAATGGGCAACAAGGTATCTGACTGCCAAGAATTATAGCGGCAGTTATAATCATTAAAGCGAGCGCAATGCAATAAATATTAAATATTAAGAAAATAGTCTGTTGTCTGTGTCGACGCGTGGTTCCTAAACTCCTGGGCCGATTTTGATTTGGCATACATGTTCATAATAATCCATACCCCGAAGCGAAATCGAGAAATAAATTTTAGCTCCGAATTAGAGGGTGCTACCACTAAAAACGTGAATTTGTTTTTCTCGAAAACGATTTATATTAAAAGAATTCTAAAAATGTAGTCCATTTAAAAACGAATTTAACGATATAAGCTAAGCTGTTTTCCTGGGAAAAATCTAGTTTCTGACATATTGATATTGATGAAAGTAAATCTGATTTAGTTGAAAATCAAAAACAAAAAGTAGACAACCACCTGTTTTACGCTTTTTAAATGTTTATTTATTTATTCATTTTTTTAAAAAATAAATTAAATGACTAATATGATTAGGTTTCTTGGTTTTTTTGACCCGATTTTTAGGTCAAAGGACTTTTTATACCACAAGTCAACTTAATCGGACATCTTTTATTTAAGTTATCGTCACACGCATAAACATTACTAACAGACAGACAGCCTGACAGATTTGTTGACATCGTTTGTTGAATGTAAAAAGGTCGCTTACACTCGCTTCAATTATGGAATATAAATGATTATTTTTAAAAATATGAATAAATAAATATAGATAAAATATAAATATAATAATAATAAAAATATATATATAAACGAGATTGTTATTAATTGTTTACTTGTTAAATTGAGATGAGTAATGAGTCTCTTTAAGGCAATCTAATATTTAGCCCTCGTGTCTTAAACTCTTAAAGACTCGTATAAAATACGCTTCAACCAAGACTCTCTTAATTAATTTCACGATTTATAGTGATCACATCGTAATATATTATAAAACGAATAAGATATTTTGACGTTAAAATTTAATAAAGTAAAATAGCGGTTTAAACATTTCTGTGAATCACTTAAATGAACTATAAAAAAACATATAAATATACATAAAATGAGTTATAAAATGTAGTTCTACCTTTGCATTTTGTTGTACGACGATTCTATTATAGTTATAACTTTAGATTCTTTAAACAAATTTCTTCTCTTTTATCTTTCAAAGATCTTTAAGTATTCTCTTTAGAAAAAAATAGTGTATTTACGAGTTTAACAATGTAAGTATAAGATGCTCGTGTTTCTTATATTGTGCATGTAAGTAAAGAGTAAAGAGAGGGGGGGAAAGAGTTTCTTTTTTAACATTTACTTCCTAGATATACATGCAAAGCCACATTGAATAACATTTCAAAAAAATAATAAAATAAAATTCTAAAATAAAAATCATTCCGGTATTAAAATTCTGAGTTTTATTTTTTCTTTTTCTGTTGGAGCATTTATGATGAAAATTTCAAGTTTAACCCTTACTTTATTCTTTTTTGTTCCTCGACATTTTTTACTTTTTCCACTTCCCTCTGTCATTCTGTCATATCCTCTTTTTTGCGCTGAAAATGTTTCTGATATTAATAGGAGGAGATAAAGATGAAGTGAGAGGTTTGGATTTAGAGTGAGGCGTGCAGTACGGCCGGCTTTCAGGAAGCGTTTCAGTTTCGGCCCCACTTCGCTGCCTTTTTCCCTATCCGGTTTTTGTGTTTTTTTTTTTTTTTTTAGGCAACGTCTCCGGTAGAAATCCATCAAAAAAAATGTTCTACCACGAGTTGAAAAAAAGCAGAATTGCTTTTTTACCCACGAAAAATTAAACTTTAAATAAATAAAGCAGTTTTAAAATGTATAAAAAAGTGAAGAAAATTTTATTAAGATAAAATACTATATGTTTAATTTAACCCTTAGAAAACTCTATTTATCGCTCTGAATTTTTCCCTTTTCTCTACCTATTTGTATTATTTTCACGAAAGCATAGAAATTAAATAAATTCATAAAGAGGGAATTGCCTGCAGGAAGTGTCCGAAAAGCATCTTCCCTACTTTAAAAAACAATTTCTCTTTTAAACCGGGTGTAAAAAAGCTTAAAAATAAATATAAAAATGTCGTGTGAAATGCGCCAGGATGGTCTTTTGACTCCCAAGTGGACCAAATGATAACGAACTCAGTGCCTTAACCCTCTCGTTTTAACATCTCTACTCGTTCCTGTCAAGAAAAGAGGAAGTATAATTTTCAAAAAGGCTATCTTGATGAATTATACATTTTACAGATGGTAATTTCTCATTTCTTTTTTATCGGTTGTGTAGAAATTGTAAAACAATGTAGGCTTTTTAATAAGTGATCATTTTAAATTTATTTTTTAATGGAAATAAATTTTTCAACAGAAAAAAATATTCGGAACATCCTGGCCAGTATATAATTAAATAGTTAATAGTAAAATTCCTTAATAAAATGAGGGATCTAAATTAAAATATGCGGTAAATAGTTTACCTGTAGAGAAAGGCAAGGAAGTTTACTTATTATACTCTTAATTGTACTTATACTTGTATAAGCTTGACTGACGGTTAACGTGGCGACACACAACTACTGTACACTATACAACTGTACTGTACACTTTACACTGTACAACTATACACACAAAACAACGTACTGTCATC